>CM066032.1:1394495155-1394597714 GCA_033557465.1 Ichthyophis bannanicus | reverse complement strand
GGAGAAGGGACACAGGAAGCGTAAGCAAGCCTCCTTACCCTCGAGTGAGGCTCATACCGATTCCACTGGGCAGAGAACTCTTCAGATGTGCGGCTTTGCGATCCTCTGAGCTGGAGCAGCATCCTCGGCGGGTCTGGCGTTGAGTCCGGATCCGAGCATGCCAGGGGTAGTGCTTTCCCCTGAGCAGCGGGCCCTCCGCCATGCCCCGGAAGTGCTTCCCAACGGTGCGAAAACTAGTGCGCTGGTTCGGGAGAGTGAAGAGGGCTCCGTCGCAGGCTGCACACATCTGATTTCACCGTCTGGAGGAAGAGAGAGAACGGATGGTATATCTTCTTTGGGAGATAACCTACCCCAGGCAAGTGGTCCTATGGTATCCATTGGAGGTGCTGGCGTGTTGATGAAACCCCAAAAGGTTACGTTGGAGGTGCTAAGGGAGGCTATTTCCACTATGAATTTGTCCCTTGTGGCTATTTCATCGTTTTTAAGTACTGAAACTGTTTCCCTACGTACTCATATTCAAGAATGTTCCAGAGTTCAGCAGGAGCAAGCTGGGAAGTTGGTGCGACTATTGGGAGATCTTGAACAGCTTCGGGAGTTGCATGGTGACCACATTAAAGATAGAAATGTCTTCTAGGAGAATGGAATATCTGGAGAATCAAGTCCGGAAGAACAATTTGAGACTGATTAATTTTCCTAGATCTCCATTGTGTTCACCCATGGAGATGGTTCGTAGGTACTTTCGGGAGGTCTTGAAGATCTCTGAGGAGCACCTATCACCACTGACCAGGGTTCAATATCTTGTGGTCGGCCGGGGTGATCAGGGAGTACCTGGTGAGGCTCCAATAGAATCTGGAGATCTCACTGGGTTCCTGGAAAATTCTCTGGAGCTGGTCACAGCTCGCACCACTCTCCTTGTTATGCTGGCTCTTGAATCACATAAATCTTTAATCCTAAGATCACATTTTAGAAATTTCAGTGTGCAATTTTTTTTTTTTAGGATTAGGAGAAGGAGGGGAGTGAGGCCAACAGCCGGAGGTGGTTTACTTGCGACCGACCGACGAGTCAACCTTCAACTGCCCTCCTGTGCCCATAGCAGACCCCACGCTCGGTCCGCAGCTCCGCCCTTGGCTAATAGGCCGAACCGGCTAACGAAATCCGGGTGGGATCAGGGACTGGACTGTCGTTCCTTCAGGAACAATAATTAGCAGGTAAGATCTAATTACTTCTTCCTTATCGTCACTCCAGTCCAGTCCCTTACTTCTGGGATGTACCAGAGCAGTTCAATCCTGGGTGGGATTCGTCATGCCGGACTGCAGAACCGCAAAACCAAACCGAGCGTCCGCTGAACTCTGAACATCCAGCCTGTAGTGCTTGGTGAAGGTATGTAGGGAGGACCAAGTCGCCGCCCTACAGATATCCAGAGGAGGAACTAGACTGAATTCTGCCCAGGAGGTAGCTTGTGCACGAGTCGAGTGTGCACGCAGTCCCACTGGGACCTGCTTCCCTTTCAGGATATAGGCGGAAGCAATTGCTTCTCTGATCCACCTGGAGATGGAGGCCTTGGCCGCCGCCTCCCCCTTGTGTGGACCTCCGAACTGAATGAATAGCCGGTCGGACTTCCGGAAGGGAGCTGTGCGAGAAAGATAACGCTTCAAGGCCCTCTGGACGTCTAGGAGGCGAAGCTTGCTGTATCTACCTTCATGCCTGTCGGGGAAGGCCGGGAGAATAACTGTCTGGTTCACATAGGAAGGGAGAGATAACCTTGGGCAAAAAGGAAGGAACCGTGCGCAGGACTACCTTGTCATTGAGAAAGGCTAGAAAGGGGGGCTGAGCGGACAGCGCTTGGAGTTCCGAGACCCGCCTGGCCGAGCAAATAGCGACCAGAAAAACCGTCTTCGGGGTTAGATCCTTTAAGGGAGGGCCCTCTTTACTGGCTCAAAAATGGTTCCCCGATCAAGGCATTTATCACGAGGTTGAGATCCCGAAGGGGGATGATCACCCGCCGTTTGAGGGCGCTAACGTCTAACCGCTCTTAGGAACCTGGCCACGAGCATCCGCGTGGGCCCCCGAGGGACCTACCGCGGACCAGTACCTCTAATAGCAAGCGATTGCGGCCAGCTGGACCCTTAAGGAGCTTTGCGCTAGACCCTTGTCACAACCCTGCTTGCAAGAAAGGTTCTAGGACCTCCGTAAGAGCCCGTAGGCCAAAAGGGGTTTCCTTCGGTGTTACGGCACACCCCTGCTATCGAAGATGCGCCAAACTCCTTACATAGGAGAGACCTTTAGATCTCTTCTTAGCCTTCACCAGTGTCGAGATTACCGCGCCTGAGTCCCCTCGCTTCAGGAGTCCCTCGCCCTTTCAATAGCCATGCCGTACGCGAGAACTCGATCCACGTGAAGGCATCCGTACCGGGCCTTGGCTCAGGAAGGTTCCCCCACCACCCCTTCTGCAGGGGAGCCACCAAGGTTTGGTCGGCGAGCAAACCTCACACCAGATCGGCGCATACCATCACGGGCGGCTAGAGCCAATCCGTGGCTATGAGAATTATGAAACCCTAAGGTGAGGTGTCCACTCGCTGTAGAACTTTTCCTATAAGGGCCCAAGGGGCGAACACGAGCAGGACCGTTCCCGAAGGCCATTTTCTGGGACAGGGGCATCCAGGCCTTCGGACTTTCTTTCCTTTCCGTAGACTGAAGAAAAACCAGTATCCCCCTTTGCGGACAAGACACCGGTGCCATGAGAGGCATGCGCTGGGGAGCCCCCAACGGGCAACTATTTGATCGAAAACCTCCTGACATATTCCAGTTCCCACCAAACTCCCCGTGGTCTATCTTTCACCTGCTGAGGTAATCGGACCGTGACGTTGTCCAAGCTACCCGGCCCACGTCCCCCATGAGATGAAAGTGCTTCCAATCGAATCTCACGCCCATTGGAAAAGAGGCGTCCCGCTCCTTCTCCAAGGCGGGACTGCGCGGTGCCGCCCTGGTGAGTTGGATGTAAGCCCACCCCCGGCGTTGTACATTTGTCGGAGAGCACGCGAACTGCTGCTTTCGTTGCCCTAAGGAATCGAGAGACTTGAGCGGCTAGGACAACGGCCCTCAATTCCAGGTCTGTTGATGCTGGACAGAGAAGACTGCCAACAGGTGGCCCAGCGACCCTGGACGAAACTGGTCTTCGCAATGAGCCCCCAAACCCGCAGACTGGCATCCGTCGTCAACAGCAAACCACTGATGGCGGCCTCGAGGGGCATTTGCCGCGACCCAGATTTTCCTCGTGACACCGCCACCAGAAGAGGGCCCGTGTGGTCCGCGGGGCGCAGGGTAACTGCATGGACAATGGATGGTGCTGAGGAGACCATCGACGCAATAGAGCCTGCTGTAACGGTCGCATGTGAGCCCTGGCCCATGGCACTACTTCTATCGCCGCCGCCATGGTTCCCAGCAGCTGAAGATAATGCCACGCTGAGGGGATTCGTCTGTTCAGAAACTGCATGACTAGTCAGCCTTAGGTCCCTTGACCTCGTAGGGGACAGGAATACTCTGCCTCTGCTGGTGACGAACCTTGCTCCGAGGTACTCTAGGTCCTGGGAGGGAGTCATCCTGCTTTTGCTCGATTGATGACCCACCCCAGCTCTTCTAGAACTTGAACCACTCTGACAGTAGCCGAGCGACTTTCCTCTTCTGACTTTGCCCTTATCAGCCAATCGCCCAGGTAAGGTGCACTAGTATTCCCTCTTTCCGTAGGGCCGCCGCCACAACCACCATCACCTTGGTGAAAGTCCTTGGGGCCGTCGCTAGGCCGAGAGGCAGAGCCTGGAATTGGAAGTGACCTCTTTGCACTGCGAATCTGAGGATCTGTTGGTGGGAATTCCTGACCGGGATGTGCATGTAGGATTCTGTCTATTCGAGAGATGTTTGGAACTCTCCGCCCCTCTCGGATGCTATGAATGACCGTAGGGTGTCCATCCGAAAGTGTGGTACCCTGCTTTAGATCCAGGATCGGGCGATAAGACTTTCTTTCTTTGGTACCACAAAGTAAATCGAGTACCAGACCCGTACCGCACTGATCTGGAGGTACTGGGACTACGGCCCCGAGTGCTATTAGTCGGGCGAGCGTTACCTCCACCGCCGTCCTCTTCACTGAGGAGCCTGCAGGGAGACTGAACAAAGGCTGGAAGTATTTGCTTTGCAAATTCGAGAGCATAGCCCTCTCTGATCCCCTCTAGGACCCATTGGTCGGACGTGACCCGGGTCCAGGCTGGGAGAAACTGCCGTAGACGTCCGCCACCGGCAGCCCCGACCCCCTGGACCCCCGTCCTCTCACTGTTGTGCTCTAGGACCCGCGGAGGGAGCCGAGGTACCACAACCTCGACCCGCTCCTCGAAACCCTCTACAACCTTGTCCCCTTGAAGGAAACGGCCCCTGGGGAAGGAGTTTGACCTGGCTGGGCGACACCTCCGAGAGTCCCTAGGTTGGTTACGCACTGGGGCTAGGGAGCGCCCTTGCTTAGGTCTGTCTTCCGGAAGTCTGCCTCCCTTAGACTCGCCAAGGTCCTTCACCAGCTTCTCTAAAATCTTCAACCAAATAACAGCTTCCCCTTAAAGGGAAGTCGACTCAGGCGAGCCTTCGAGGATGCATCGGCTGCCCAAGTCCGTAGCCACAAATAACGCCTAGCTGCCACCACCGAGGCCATATTCTGGCTAGGCTTCTGATGAGGTCATAACTGACTATCCGCCAGGTAGGCTGCCCCGAATTCCAATCCTAGCACAAGCGTTGGCCTGCCTCTCGTCTGCGGAACTCTCCGCTGAATGGAGCTGTTGTGACCACCTTAAACAGGCCCGCGCCACCCAAGCTCCGGAAATGTAGGCCTGCAAGGCGAGGGCGCTTACGTCAAATGCCTGCTTCAGAAGCGCGTCCAATTTTCTGTCTTGAGAATCTCTCAGAGCCGTGCTGCCCTCGACTGGGATCGTGGTCTTCTTAGTAACTGCTGATACCGCTGCATCCACCCTGGGGGACCTCAGCAGTTCTTGTCTGCCTCCGGAAGAGGATATAGGCGAGTCATGGATCGGACCCCCCTTAAACTTGACTCTGGTTGATCCCATTCTTCCTGGATCAGCTGACGTACCACCCTGTGGACAGGAAAAACCTTCTGCGATCTCCTGAAGGCCTGGATTAACGGATCCTCTAACGCCTCCTCCTCCGCTGGCGTGTCTGAGGCTACATTGAGCGCTTTCAGCGACTCATTGATTAAAGCCGGGAGCTCCTCCCGACGAAAGACTCTAATTATCCGTGATTGTTCTTCTTCTGGGATCTCCCCTTCTTCAAGCTCCTCCTCATCCTCGTCCAAATCTTTGTCCGAGTTCTCCTCCTCCGGGGTCCCCTGCGAGAGGGACGCGAGGGGTTCCTCGCAACTCACTCGAGGGCGCTTAGGTAGGATCTCGGAATCCGAGTTGCTTGCTCTCCTGGTTCCGGCCAACTTGTCTTCCGCCGACGGACCAGTCTCCCCTGTTCCAAAGCCCTGCTTACGCAAGCAATAGGCCTTGTGCAGCAGGAGGATGAAGTCAGGGGAGAAAAAATCCCCGACACCCCCATCCCCCAGCGGGTAGGGGGGGCATGGGCAGAGGAGGAGTGGGTAGGTCCAAGGAAGTAGGAGGAGGAAACTGGGACCCCCCCTAGGGGATCTCCGGATCCCTGAAAAGACTGTGTCATAGTCAAGCTAATCTCTTGCTCCACGGAGGCAGCCACTGCAGCACAGCCCCTGCAGATCCCTGCCTCCGAAGAAGTACCTCTGCGAACACCACAGGATGGGCACCTGGGCTTGGCCTCCATGTGTTCTGGATAGAGGCTACTGCGGCCCTTCCTGCTCCGGGCTGGGGCAATTGTCCCTAACCAAGTACAGGCAGGAGAGCTCAAGTACAGCTTAAAAAATAAGACAGGAAACAGTCTGCACAGACCAAGAGACTACCCCTTTAAGAATTAATAATGAAATTAAATAATAAAATTAAAATAAGCTAACATTAAACGAAAAATTTAAAGAAAGGCAGAGGAATTACAAATTAAATTCCAATCCCTTAATTCAATGCCCCAGGACTTGCGGTTTGTGGATTCATTCTGTAGAAAACTGCTGTGCCCGACTCAGCGATTCCTGGCCGTTGGCTCTACACGTGGTAGGCCCTCACCACGTGGAGCCTGAACGGCGGTTCGCGAGTCTTCCTTCTGACCGGCTTAAGCCCCGTTGGCAGGATGGAGCTGGAAACCGTGTTTCACCCCGATCTGAAGGAACCGCCGCTTTAAATCGCTCCCCCGCTGCTTTTTTCTCCGTGCGTCTGGAGCCCCGGAGCTCACCTCTGCATCCGGGACTTTGCCGGCGGTGAATACTTGCATCGCGGCGTTGCCTCAAGCGCTCAGCCACCAGAAGGGCTTCGGCGCGAGGCGAGGCGAGGCAGGGCAGGGCTGCGGTGAAATTGAGCAGGAGCCCTCCGAATCGGCAGCAGAGGAGGTCTGAAGGTTTTCCTCGATGCTGCATACAGCACACCACCTCCGATCTCAGGCCCGGCCAGAGAGGGGGGGGGGGGAGGAGCAGGGAGAAACTTAAAGGTACAGATGCAGAAAGGAAAACAAAAGGTAAATAAAGGTAAATAAAGTAGATCAAGTAAATAATAATACAAAAGAAATTTAACTAAAGGAAGACTATCCAGTAAGCCCTAGGCTTACTGAACCCTCCAGCTGCTTGGAGGCTGAGAATACTGGGGTCTGTGGGTGGTTACAGTGGTATTTATACCGCTCCAGCCCCAAAAAGGTTGGGCTCAGCCTCCAAGCTGCTGGAAGGTTTACGCAACCCAGAAGTAAGGGACTGGACTGGAGTGGACGATAGGAAATCTTCTTTGGGAGATAACCTACCCCAGGCAGTGGTCCTATGGTATCCATTGGAGGTGCTGGCGTGTTGATGAAACCCCAAAAGGTTACGTTGGAGGTGCTAAGGGAGGCTATTTCCACTATGAATTTGTCCCTTGTGCCTATTTCATCGTTTTTAAGTACTGAAACTGTTTCCCTACGTACTCATATTCAAGAATGTTCCAGAGTTCCGCAGGAGCAAGCTGGGAAGTTGGTGCGACTATTGGGAGATCTTGAACAGCTTCGGGAGTTGCCTGGTGACCACATTAAGATAGAAATGTGTCTTCTAGGAGAATGGAATATCTGGAGAATCAAGTCCGGAAGAACAATTTGAGGACTGATTAATTTTCCTAGATCTCCATTGTGTTCACCCATGGAGATGGTTCGTAGGAGATGGTTCGTAGGTACTTTCGGGGAGGTCTTGAAGATCTCTGAGGAGCACCTATCACCACTGACCAGGGTTCAATATCTTGTGGTCGGCCGGGGTGATCAGGGAGTACCTGGTGAGGCTCCAATAGAATCTGGAGATCTCACTGGGTTCCTGGAAAATTCTCTGGAGCTGGTCACAGCTCGCACCACTCTCCTTGTTATGCTGGCTCTTGAATCACATAAATCTTTAATCCTAAGATCACATTTTTGAAATTTCAGTGTGCAATTTTTGGGTTCATATGTCTGCATTTTCTCTCTATCTTGCTAGGGATAACCCAGCTACGGAGGAAGGAATTCCTGAGTTTGAAACCCAGGATCCTTTCCCTCGGTGGGTCTTTTTTGTTGAAGTTTCCAGCTAGATGTAATGTTACCTATAAAGAAAAGTTATATTTGTTCTTTGAACCCAATCAACTACTGGAGTTTCTTGTGGCTAGGGAGGATCCTGTGGTTGTTGTTGACTCCCATTCGGCTGATGTATAGGTCTCACCCGGCTATGAAATACTGTTTTGCCTTTTTTCCTTTGTAAAAAAAATTATGTTTTTCCTGACGCCTCCTCCTGTTTTAACAATTGTGTGCTCAACGGTGTATTATTTCCTTTATGTATTATGATGGCTATTTTTCCTGTTTTTGCCAGTGTTTATCTGTGCATTTAATTTTGAATGTATTGAAAAAGTAATAAAAATCTAAAATTAAAAAAAATAAATAAATAAATGGTTTCTACCCATTTTGCCCAGTACTGAAATCAGGGCTCACCGGTCTGTAGTTTCCCAGATCACCCCCTCTCTTGACCTTTCCTGGGCATTCGATCTAGTCAACCACCCTCTTCTCTCGTCACGGCTTCAATACTGCTGGTTTACGTGGGACTGTCTTACATTGGTTTCATTCCTTCCTCACTGCTCGCTCTTACTAGAAGTCTTTCCAGGCCTTATAACCCTCGTTTCCCTCTTTCTTGTGCCATCCCTCAAGATTCAGTTCTAGCCCTCCTCCTCTTCAGTGTTTTTCCTGACCCTCGTGCAACAGCAGGGTGTGTCTGCATACTATAATGCAGATGACATCCTGCTGCTTTTCCATATTCATCCCATTTCCCCCAACCTCACTGTCATTAATTCTTGTTTAACTCCGGTAGCATCTTGGCTGCACACCAATTGCCTGAAGCTTAATCCCTCTAAAACCTCTGCTATTTGGCTCACTGGTTCTTCCACTCCTCCTCCATATCCCCTTCATTTGATGGTTTTTCTATTCTTGTCATTTTTTCTTAAATATCTCAGTGTTATTCTGGCCACCTCCTTCACTTTCTACGACAAGATTAACACTGTCATGAAACGGTCCCTTCTTTGCACTTTGTCAGATACGCTCTATTCAGTCACTCCTTTCAGATTCCTCGGTTATCACTCTACTCTTGGTTTTGGTTATTTCACGGTTAGACTAATGTAATGCTATCGAGTCCGGCTTACTTCACTATCAACGTAAACGTCTTCAGTCTGTCCAGAATGCAGCTATTCATCTGCTTCATCATGCCACCAAGTATGATCAGGTTTCTCCTCTTCTCATCAAGCCCCACTGGCTCCCTCTCACCCACTGCATGCATTTCAAGCTTCTCACTCTCACTCAAAAGATCATGTACTCTGGCACCCTTGCCTATCTATCCTCTTATCTCAACCCATAAGCCCCTCCCCAGATCTTCTGATCAATCCATGCAAACCATCTCTATCTCCACTCACCATCACAGGCCTGTTTGAATCTACCTGGCACTCTGCGTACTATTTCCTAGGCCCTAGTATCTGGAATTCCTGCCCTGTTGACCTTTGCCCTCGAGCCCTCCTATTCCAAATTTAAGTCTGCCCTGAAAACTCACCTGTTCAGCTCGCCTTTAATCTCTCCACAGGTTTCTTAGGATTCTGCTTCTCAACCCTGACTTCCCCCCTCTTACCCCTTTCTTTCTTAACTCTATCATTTAATGCATTCTTTTCTTTTTCCTTGATATGTTTTTAATGTTTAATTCTATTGTATACCGCTCTGTCAGTTCGAAGAGCAGTATTATCAAATTTTAATAAATCATAAACCCCTTTTAAAAATTGGCATTACATTGATCATTGTCCAATCTTCAGATACTATAGATGATTTTAATAATTCACAGATTAATAGTAGGTCCACAATCTTATATTTCAGTTCTTTCAACATTCTTGGATATATACCGTACCATCCGCTCAGATGATTTGCTGCTCTTCAGTTTATCAAAATAGTTGTAATACATCTTCCCAGTTTTAGCGCTATTTCCTTTCAATTTTTTTCCGATACATCACCTTTAAATACCATGTAAGGCATGAGTAATTTCCCTATATCTTCTTCAGTAAAGATCGAAACAAAGACTGAAGAATGAATTATATCTGCTTTGGCCATGTCCTCCCTTAGCGCCCCTTTTAACCCCTTTATCATCTAATGGGTCAACTGACCCTCACAGGATTTTTGCTACTAATATACTTGAAAGTTTTTATTATGCATTTTTGCTTCCACAAGCTTTTTCCAAATTTTCTCTTTGTATGCCTTATCAATGCCTTGCATCTAACTTGCCCTAGCCAACTGCCTAGTGGACAGGCCACCCCTGGGCATACTGGTTGTGATGTTCTGTGGGAGAGGGGGAGTTCAGAGGGGTAAATTATGAATGGATGTGGGGGGAAATTAAGAGCTATTGTAATTAGCATGGTATTATGTTTATTTTATGTTTATTTTATATTTATTTGGAATTTGATATACCGCTCAGACCAAAAGGTATTAAAGCGGTTTACAATACTACATCATTTAGGAAATAAGAAAGGAACGCCATTTATAAGAATAGGACACAGTAGAGAACAGAAACAGTCAAACAGATAAGAGGAAGAGAAGGACACGGAACAGCAAGTTACCCTGATATATAAGCAGACATCAGTATAGACTCCAGAAACAGACGCCATGGGGTCTATACTGTATATGTGGGTTGGGATTCGTATACACTTTGAAAATGAGTAAAAGCAAATTTAAAAAATAAAAATAAAAAGAGATGTGTAAGGGTGGAAGAGAGAGCCAATCTGATCACTCCAAGGAAAGGTGATCCCGGTATATCCCAGGCACATTTCCCAGCAGAACATCACTCCAGAAAAGGTGATTTAAACCACACCTTTCTTTGATCATTCTTGTCCAAAGCCCCTTCTTAAGGGTACAGTCCCCAATGAGCCTCAGCACTAGGGAACAGCATTGGAACACTCCACAATTCTTACAAGACAGCAAGAACTGTCTAGTACAGGGCGATCACCATCACCCCCTGACTGAAGAAATTGCAAGGAGCCTGAGGGGATAAACACCATCCCCCGCTTACGTACAACGAGGTTGCATGCCAGTCTCTCACCATACTCAAAGCCACAGCAGCGCTCTTATAGAAGATAGACCCAAGAGGCCATTCTGAGTGCGAGGGACTATCCCAGTAAGCTTTAGCCAATTGGGAAGCAGGAAATTAAGCTGCTTCTTACAGGAATTGGAGAATACTGCCTCCCAAATAGAAACATAGAAACATGATGACAGAAAAAGACCACATGGCCTATCTAGTCTGTCCTTCCATATCAACAACTACAACAGACCACTTTTTTACCTTTCGAGATCCTCTTGTTGGTCCCATGCTTTTTTTGAATTCAGTTACTGTCCTCATCTCTACCACCTCCACTGGGAGACTATTCCATGGATCCACTACTCTTTCCGTAAAGAAATATTTCTGCATATCACTCCTGAATCTATCTCCCTTCACCCTCATCCCATGTCCCCTCATAGCAGAACTTGCTTTCAATTGAAAGAGGCTCTCGTCCCTGAACATTTATGCCATGGAGGTATTTAAACATCTCAAATCATATCACCTCTATCCCACCTTTCCCCTAAGGTGCACATATTGTGGTCTTGGGCAAGCCACTTAACCTCCATAGCCCATTTCCCTGTAAAATAGTTATCTCCAATTTAAAATGCCCTGTTCAAAGTAATTTCAGTTTGTTCAATGTAATTTCATGATGTTCAATGTAAACCGCACTGATCCAGAATAGCGCGGTATATAAGAGAATGAAAATAAATAAATAAAATAAATATTAAGATCCTTAAGTCTTAAGAACTAAGTGGACACAATGCAACAAGCATCCCTAGCATGCAAAGATGTTGTATCCCCCCCCCCCCCATGTGTCACATCCTTGACCCCAGTACAAAGACTGACAAAAAACACTTGCAAGACCGCGGCCAGAGCAGACACCAAAAAACGTATATATCTGCACTTCAATTAGGACCTGAAGTCCTCAAGCACAGTAGAATACTAATTCAGCATCTCCCCCCTTCAGGAAATCTCCTGAAGGAACCACCGTACCTCTCTGAGGGGACCCGAGGGCCCCCAGGGCACATCTTCCAAATGTACTCTGATAGCCAATCCGGTCACTCTAGGGCCACAAGGCACATTGTCGGGCTGCAGGACAAAGCCTTAACCAAATATGGTGGCCCCCTTCATAATAGAGGAAGTCTGGCTCCTCAAAAAGTTACAAAACCCGGAACAAGCCTTTCCTTTCCCACAAGTCAACATACTGGAAGCCCAATGCCCTGCCTCTTATCAAAAGAATAGGATCATTGATCTATGATGGGCCCTAACCCAACAGCCACTTTGGTTGTGCTGCATGGCAGATCTCGGCAAGATGGGGGCAAATCCTGCTAAAAGGTCCTTCAGTGGCTCTGGGAAATGTTCATGCCACTTTTTGACACAGGACCTGCTGCTGTATAAACCTCCCCCATGCTCAGGCACCTCTGCTGCCACTGTGTCACAGAGGCCTCAGTCACTAGCAGTAAACATCAATGCCACTGGTGCCATCAGCTATGCAGTACCTGGCCTATTCCATTTGCATACATACTATCCCAGCCAGAGGATCACATCCACTAGCACTTACATCTCATGGCACCACTGCCTCCAGCTGCACAGAAGCCTGCTTCATCCTGTGATAGGCCCATATCAGACCTATACCGGTTCACTCTCACTGTCCCCACAGCCAGTGCGCTAAGGCC
The DNA here is from genome assembly GCA_033557465.1 of Ichthyophis bannanicus. Taxonomy (NCBI): domain Eukaryota; kingdom Metazoa; phylum Chordata; class Amphibia; order Gymnophiona; family Ichthyophiidae; genus Ichthyophis; species Ichthyophis bannanicus. The sequence continues at coordinate 1,394,585,336 of CM066032.1, read as the reverse complement.
ACATCCACAGCCAGCACCAGTGTGGGTGACTTGACTTCCTCAGCTGCTCTATCGGGCTGTTTAAAAAAAAAAAAAAACACACACCTCTCTCTGGGAGCCAGGCCTACACCGAACTCTCCTCAGACCTCCTCTCAAAAGTAGGGGAAGGAGGACAGAGGGTACAGCAGCCGCAAGATCTGTAAAGGAGGCAGCTCTCCTTCAAATTCCCACTGGGCCTCCTCCCAAAGGGGTGAGGGGAGGAAAACAATGGGTATTGCCAGTCAACATCTCCCAAGTGAACATGTAAGGGGAGCCATGGGAGAGACCCGATACTACCAGATTTGCACTCCACGAATCAGCCTCAGCCAATTCTAGCCCTCTTGCATCCTTCTACAAAGGCCAAACCCTCTTGAAATGAGACAGTTGCCCTTCCACTGGAGGGACCCTAAATTATCAAAACCAGGACTGCACAACCCTACTCGCCTACCATCTGCTGGAGACTGAGAAAGAACTGCAGTTTCAGCACTTCAGAGGACAATATATGTGACACATCATCAAACCAGTGGTGAACAGTCTCCATTTTGCTAGTAGAAGAACATAAACTCATGTGTTTGGGAAGGCCTTGAAGGACAAAGTGCATTTCAGTAAACATACCTTTCCCTAACGGTTGGTGCACACTTAATGTGGGATCGTGGTAATTGCTTAAAGCATGCAGTAAAAGAAGCCAGCCATCCAGCGGAGGCGAAGCTCCCCCGATCGGGGTAGAGCGCCTGAACGGGAGCAGCCTCCTCCCGCCCAGAAGCTCCTGCCCAATCAGGGCAGTGGGAGGGACATTAAAAGAGCTCCTCCGTCGAGCATGCCCACACCTGGCGGGCCCGGGCCAGAGGGCCCTTTGGGGGGCACAGAGGTGGGCATGCCGAGACCATCAAAATATTAAAGACTCCAGCCATCAAGACAGCAAGCTTCCGAGACCCGAACACCAGAAGCAGGAATATAACAGCAACGAAGGACTGCAACAAAAAGATCACACAATGTAACGCCATCATGGCTGCGGCGCTCTACCTGCCCATAGTCCTCCTCCTCACTCACCACAACACGCACACACTACATCCACAATAATATCCTGTGGTTACCTCCCCTGCCACACAAACTCTATCCTCCCTTCCACAACACCACGCAACTCTCCACAAGAATCTCAGACAGAGTGGGCACACAAAAGCTAAACATAGCACCCGCACCCACCCACACAAAGCACTAGGAACACCCAACGAGGCCTCCAACCATCTCCATAGAACTCATTAATGGCAGGCGATAAGAAACAAGATCAATGTCCTAGCAGGCCACATAGAAGCCCAGCAACCAGACATTTCTCTGCATCACCGAAACATGGCTCACCCCCACCAACAATGTGCTCCTCAACCAGTTAGTTCCCCCCACTCACGCTGTTTTCAACTGTCCACGCACACACAAGAAAGGAGGGGAACAACCTAAAGCTTAAGTCCCGAGCCACCACAGATACAAAATCAATGCAATACAATCGTCGTAGAGAACAGGAAGCGAGCCTGTGCCTCACCTATACAGCTCCACATGTTCCCCCAGACGAACTATCCTCCAATACTGGAAATCGGTCTGTGCAATCAACAACCTCCACAAACCTCTGTTGGTGCTTGGATACTTCAACCTAAAATCTGCCACGATCAAGGATGCAGAAGCTTTTCTGACAGCTATGGACTCCCTTCAACAAACCACATAATAAGAATCGAATTACAGTTGACAGACCCCGATGATCACTGAGACCAGCCATCCACATCAAGGAGATTTAGAAACTTTGACAAGGACCAATTCCTTCAAGACTTTCTACCCCCCCTGAACACAAAAACAAAGGACAAATTAAACAAATCAACAACTGGAACAGTACCATCACGTCTGCTGCCAAAGCCATTGCTTCCAGGTCCCACAAAGCACACAGCGCTAAAAACAGTTCCACCCCCCTGATACTCACAGGAAATCCGTAACTCAAAGATAACCCTAAGACCAACTAGAATGATGCTGGAGACGCACCAAATCAGCCACCACACAGGACTTATACCAGTCCAAGAAAATGGAATACAACAACCTCATCAATTAAAAGAAGAGGGAATACTACATGAACCTGATTCTCAAATCCTCCAATAAACCGAGAGAGCTATTTGAAATAGTACAAAACCCTCACCAAACGAACCTAATCCTGAGAAATCTGATCAAATTGATCCACAGACCTTCGCAAAACTAACCTCCAGGCCAAATTCACTGCCTCCCCCCAGATGACCGTGAGCAATACCCACAAGCTACCACCCCCCAACTGAATCTGGGACAAGTTCAGCATCCCGTTGACAGATCAGATAGAGTAATTAGTCCTTACCTGTTAATTAGTGTTCCTGAAGGAACTCCAGTCCAGTCCCTTTACTCTCGGGTTGCGCAACCCTTCCAGCATCTTGGAGGCTGAGCCCATCATCGTTTTGATGATGGTGTGGTATAAATACCTCTGGCACCACCCATAGGCACCAGTAATCTGATGACAAAGCGTCCTGACAGGTACCGCTTCCGCTTAAGCACCCGTAACTATAATGCGTGAAAAACAAAAACCAAAGAAACAGGAACAAAGAAGCAATTAGATCTTACCTGCTAATTGGTGTTCCTGAGGAACGACAGTCCAGTCCCTTTACTTCTGGGTTGCGCACCCTTTGCCATCAGCTTGGAGGCTGAGCCCAACCTTTTTGGGGATGGAGCGGTATAAATACCACTAGGACCACCCCCAGGCTCCAGTAATCGAATGAAAAGCAGACTTAAACGAACTTCCATTAATGAACCTACATAAATTAACCTGAAAAAAGAAACCATACTTATAAACTAATAATTAAACCCCTTTTTTTTTTTTTCTTCAAGGATTAGGAGTAGGAGAGGAGGAAGGACAACGGGAGGAGGTGGTTAACTTGCGTCTGTCCGAACCGTCCTTCACTTGCCCTCCTCCCCCCAGCACCAGCCCCACGCTCGGTCCGTAGCTCCGCCCCTGACTAATAGGCCTTAACGGCTGGCGGAAACCGGGTGGGATCAGGGACTGGACTGTCGTTCCTTCAGGAACACCAATTAGCAGGTAAGATCGAATTACTTCTTCCTTATCATCACTCCAGTCCAGTCCCTTTACTTCTGGGATGTAACAGAGCAGTTCAAACCAGGGTGGGGTCCGACATACAAGACTGAATAACAGCAAGCCCAAACCGAGCGTCCGCTGAACTCTAAGTCCAGACTGTAGTGCTTGTTAAATGTATGCAGGGAGGACCAAGTCGCTGCCCTACAAATATCCAGAGGGGTAACTAGACTGAATTCTGCCCAAGATGTAGCCTGTGCCCGAGTTGAGTGCGCCCGCAGGCCCCCTGGAACCTGCTTCCCTTTCAGGATATAGGCGGAGGCAATAGCTTCTCTAATCCACCTGGAGATGGAGGCCTTGGCTGTTTCGCCTCCCCCTGTGGTGTGGGACCTCCGAACCTGAATGAAAAGGCGTTCTGATTTCCGGAAGGGGGCTGTGTCGGGAGAGAATAACTCTTCACAAGTCCCTCTGGACGTCTATTAAGCGAAGCTTGCTGTCCCTCCCTTCTGAACCCCTCTGCCAGAAAGGACGGAAGAGTAACTAACTCCTGGTTGCCACAATGAAAGGGGGAGATAACCTTAGGCAAGAATGAAGGAACCTTCCGCGAGGACTACCTTGTCCTTGAGAAAGGATAGCAAAGGGGGGCTGGGTGAAGACAGTGGCTTGTAATTCTTGAGACCCCCCCCCAGCCTGGCCGAGCAAATAGGCGACCAGAAAAACTGTCCTTTAGGGTTAGGTCCTTTAAGGGGCATTCTTTAAACCGGGCTCAAAGGGTTCCCCGACCAAGGCATTTTAAGTACTAAGTTTTAAGAGATGCCCAAGGGGGGATGACCGACCTTACGTTGAGGACGCAGTCCAGCCTAACCGTCTCTTACGGAACCTGGACACATCCGTGTGGGCCCCTAGGGGCCTTGCCCGCGGACACTTACCTCTATAGCAAGCGATGGCAGCTTAGCTGGACCCGTAGGGAACCTGGGCGCTATCCATGCAGCACCTTTGTTCAAAAACCTGCTTGCAATAATTTCGACAAAAACCTCGGGGACGGCGAGGCGCCGAAAGAGGATTCCTCTTCCGGTGTTCCCTGAAGGACAGACTAGAATGGGTCCTTGTGGTCTTTTTCTGTCTATCATGTTTCTATGTTTCCCCGCACACCACGCTTCGAAGATGCACCAAACTCCCTCACGTAGGAACAGGCAGGTTTGAGCGCTCTTCTTTCTGCCTTCAACACGCATCGTCATTTACTCGGCTCCTTGAATAGCCCCGCTTCAGGAGCCACGCCCTTTCAATAGCCAGGCCGTGAAAACGCCGGATCCACGTGAGGCATCCGAACCGGCCCTTGCCCGTCAGCATGTCCCTTTTGCAGTGAAAGCCGCCAAGGCTGGTCAACGAGTAGCCCTCACCAGATCCCGCATCACCAGGGACTGGCGAGGCCAATCCGGGGCTATGAGAATTATCAATCCCCGGTGAGCCTCCACCCGCTGGAGGACCTTTCCGATCAGAGCCCAGGGGGGGAAACACATAGAGGAGACCCTCCGAAGGCCACTTCTGGGACAGGGCATCCAGGCCTTCAGGACATTCTTTCCCTCCTCCGACTGAAGAAGCAGTCCACCTTGGCGGAACGATGAACCTTGGCATGAGATCCATGACCGGGAGACCCCAACGGCAACTATTTGGTCGAAGGTCCCCTGGTCCATCTCCCACTCTCCGTGGTCTATCTTGCACCTGCTGAGGTAATCTGCCGGGACTTGTCCGTGCCGGCCACGTGCTGTGCTGAGCTGAGAGCGCCTCCAACCGAACCTTCGGCCCAGTGGAATAGGACGTCTGCCTCCTTCTCTAAGGTGGGGCTGCTGGTGCCGCCCTTGTGGTTGATGTATGCCCAACTGCGGTGACATTGTCAGAGAGGACGCGAATTGCCTCATTTTCCTTATCAGCACTAAGGGCTACTAGGGCCTTGAGGAGGAGCCAGGAACGACGTCCCTGCATTCTCCAGCCTTTTGATATGGGCCATCTTTGTCTGACCATTGGAGTCCCTATACTCCTTTCTCGTGTCCAGCGACGCCACCTGGCCTTCCGAGCGAACTTGGTCCTCACGCATTGTGCACCCCACCTGGCCTGCCAGACTGGCTATCCGGCTCGTCAACAGTAACCCAACTGAGGTAGGTTCGAGAGGACATCCCGTCGATCACTCCCAAGATTATCTTGGGCAACCGCCACCCAGGTGTGAGTGCCCTTTGACTTTGTCCGTGGAGCACAGGGTTCACTTGGGGGCAATTGACCAAGGATGATGCTGAGGGGGACCAATTCGCTCGTCAATAGGCCCCGCTGGCGAACAGGCCTGCTTCAGTGCTGAGTTCCCTTGCCCATAGGAACTACCTCTTGTTAGGGCCGCCGCCAGGGTTCCCATACCGCTGAAGATAATGGCCCACTCTGAGGGCTCCGTCTGCTAGCAGAAACTTCTGTGAACTCAGAAGCCTTAGGTCTCTTTGACCTCATTCATTGCCAGAAATACTCTTGGCCCTCTTTGTTGGTCGTCCGACCTTGGGCTCCGAGATATTCCGAGTTCCTGGGAGGGGGGTATCCAAGCCCTTCTTTTTTTGCTTGATCTGATGATCCACTCCCCGAGCTTCCTCTAGAACTTGGACGACTCATGGCCATTGCCGAGGCGCGCTCTCCTCTTTCCGCCTTTGCCCGGATCAATCCAATCGTCCAGATAAGGTGTCACTATGTATTCCCCTCTTTCACGCAGAGAAGCCGCTACTACCGACCATCACTTTGGTAAAAGTCCTTGGAGCCCGTAGCCTAGCCGAAGGGCCATAGCCTGGAATTGATAGTGGCCTCTGGGCATTGCGAATCTCAGGAACTGTTGATGGGACCTTTCTGACTGGTATGTGCAAGTAGGTTTCTGTCAATTCCAGGGACGTTCAGGAACTCCCTGTCCTTAACGGCTGCTATGACCGAACGTAGGGTTTCCATCCGGAAGTGAGGTACTCAGACAGCGATTGACCTGCTTTAGATCCGTATCGGGTGCGACAAGTACCCTGTCTTTGCCTTTGGGGACGCTGTACGAACGTAAAATCGAGTACCGACCCGAGCCGTACTGGTCTTGGTGGACCTGGGACCATGGCCTCCGAGCTCTTTCACGTCGGGCAGAGAGTATTTGCACTCTATCGCCTGCTATGCTCTCTTTCCAAGCGACGAAAACCGCAGGGGGACGGAACATAACGGCTGGTCAGTAACTGTGCGATTTTCGAATTCGAGAGCATAGCCCTCTCTGATCGACCTCTAGAAACCCATTGATCGGACGGTTACCTCAAGGACCATCAGAAGAAACTGGACCTTAAGCGTCCGCGCGCACCGAACATTCCGTCACCCCTCGGGCACCCGCCTCCCTCGTCTTGTCCTCATTGCTGTTGTTTTCGTAGGGCCCGCGCGAGGAGGAAGAGTGCACCAAGACCGCTAGCCTGTCTTCCTCGAAACCCTCTTAAACCTTGACTCCCTTGAAGGAACACGGTCCCCCTGGAAAAGGGTTTTATGACCTGGGCTTAACGAACGCTCCGGTGTTCCCTAGGTTTGGTTCAGGATCAGGGGCCAGGGAACCGCCCCTTTTTCTTCGGGTCTGTCTTCCGGAAGCCCATGCCTCCCTTATTTCGCCAAAGTCCTTTACCTTAGTTTGCCTCTAAATCCTCTTCCCAATAACAGCTTCTCCTTTAACGGGAGAAGAGCCGCCGATGCGTGGACTTGGAGGAGGCAGCGGCGTCCCTAGGTCGTATCCACAAAACTACCGCCTAGCAGCCGACAACCCATTCCTTTTTCTTTGGCCAAGCTTTATAATGAGGTCATACCGGCGTGACCGCCAAGCTAATCCTCTCCGGATTCCAGTCTAGCAGCGTTGGCCTGAGCTTCGTCCGCGGAGCCCTCCGCTGATTGAAGCTGTTGTGACCATCTTAAGCAGGCCCGTGCTACCCAGGCCCCTGAAACGGAGGCCTGCAATGCCAGAGCGCTAATATCAAAGGCTTGCTTCAGAAGCGTGTCCAATTTTCTGTCTTGAGAATCTCTCAGGGCCGTGCTGCCCTCGACTGGGATGGTAGTCTTCTTCGTAACTGCTGACACCGCCGCATCCACCCTGGGATACTTCAGCAGCTCTTTATCAGACTCTGGAAGCGGATATAGGCGAGTCATGGATCGGACCCCCCTTAAACTTGACTCTGGTTGATCCCATTCCTCCTGGATCATCTGACGCACAACTCTGTGGACAGGGAAAACTTTCTGTGATCTCCTGATGGCCTGGATTAGAGGATCTTCCAACGCCTCCTCCTCTGCAGGCGCATCTGAGGCTACATTGAGAACTTTCAGGGATTCATTAATTAATGCCGGGAGCTCCTCCCGACGAAAGACCCTGATTACACGGGATTGATCTTCCTCAGGGATCTCCCCTTCTTCAAGCTCCTCCTCTTCCTCGTCCAACTCCTTGTCAGCGTTCTCTTCCTCTGGGGTATCCTGTGAGAGGGACGGAAGGGGTTCCTCAAAGCTCAGACGGGGGCGCTTAGGCGGAATCCCGGGTTCCGGATTGCTTACTCTCGTGGGCTTGGCCGATTTGACCTCTGCCGACGTTCCAGCATCTCCTGACCCCAAGCCCTGCTTACGCAAGCAATGGCCTATTGTGAAGTGGCCTATTGTGAATGGCCTATTGTGAAGTGGCCTATTGTGAAGTAAAAGGACGAAGTCAGGGGAGAAAAAATCCCCGGCCCCCCTTCTCCCGTAGGGAAGGGGGAAGGGGGCAAGGGAGGAGTGGATAAATCTGAGGACGCAGAAGGAGGGAGCTGAGAACCCCCCTCCCCTTCTAGGGGATCTCCGGACCCCTGGGAAGCCTGCGACATGGCCAAGTTAATTTCTTGTTCCACGGAGGCAGCCACTGCAGCACAACCCCTGCAGATCCCTGCCTCCGAGGAAGTACCTCGCCGGGTGCCACAGGATGGACACCGAGACTTGCCCGCCATGACCTTGAAAAGGTTACAGGAGCCCTTCCTGAGCTCCGAGGCTGAAACGCTTGGTCTAACCAAGGAGAGACTGTAGCGCTCCGATACAGAGGTTAACCCGTTCCTTTACTAAGTGTGTATGCTCTCTCCACTAGTTGAAAAATTAGTAGTTCCCCTTTAAAAATTGAATCAAAATTAAATCAAAATTAAATTAACCAAAATTAAACCAAACTAAATAAATAAATACAAATCCCTTAAAACAATCCCCAGTACTTGCGGTTTAAGTATTCCTCTGCTGAGATGTCTGGGCCCGACTCCGCGGTCTGCAACCGTTGGCTCTACATGTGGTAGGCCGCACCATGTGGAGACCTAAATGGGAGCCGCGAGTCTGCTCACTGACCCGATCTTCCCTCCGAATGCAGGATCGGGGCTGGACACCGCGATTCACCTCGAGCCGGAAAACCGCCGCTTAAAACCACTTCCCGCTGGAATCGGGGCCTCCGTAGCTCGCCTCCGCATCCCTCTGCTCCAGGACGGGGCCGGCGGTGACAATGGAATCGTGGCGTTGCCTCCAGCGCTCAGCCACCAGGAGGGCTTCGGCGCGAGGTAGGGCAGGTCTGCAGAGCAATTGTACAGGAGCCGGCCGGATAAGAGCAGAGGAGATCTGCGCGGTCCTCCACACTGCTGCCTACAGGAAACCACCTCCGACACCCAGCCCGGTCGGAGGGGGGGGGGGGGGGGAAGGAGAGAGCAAGCAGGAGAATTAAAGGTACAGGACCAAAAGGTAAAATCAAAGTAAAATCCAAGAATTAATAAAGAAACTAAAAAGTAAATTTGAATAAAAAGGAAGACTCCAGTAAGCCCTAGGCTTACGGAACCCTCCAGCTGCTTGGAGGCTGAGAATACTGGAGCCTGGGGGTGGTCCTAGTGGTATTTATACCGCTCCATCCCCAAAAAGGTTGGGCTAAGCCTCCAAGCTGCTGGAAGGGTTGCGCAACCCAGAAGTAAAGGGACTGGACTGGAGTGACGATAAGGAACTAGCGAAATCTACGGCTACTTGCAAGTAACGCACTGAATGGGTATGAAGAGTTGGGCGCAGGCTATGGAACAAGGCCTAATTGACTAAGAGTGTATCTGTTAAGTAAACTGTCACTCGGCGTAAGGGTATCTCAAAATATAAAAGATGCTAGTGGGGCAGGCGGGGACCAAGGCAAAATTCCAGATACAGTGGGAAGACCTGGGCAGGGGAGCTTGATGATCAGCTTTGGGGGAAGATTTTTCTAAAGAATGGGCAAGGGGTCAGTATCAGCGCAACATGCTGAAAATGGTTACAAAGTGATGTACCACTGGTATCTGACCCTGGTTAAACTTCATAGTGTGATCAGGGGGTGCCCGGACACCTGTTGGGGAGGGTGCAGGGCAGTGGGCGACTACTGTTATATATGGCGGGGATGCCCACGAATAGCGTTTTGAGAGGGAGTTAGGGGGAGCAGTTCAGGAGTTGGTGGGGAATGAGGTGGGGTGGAGCATGGAAGGGATACTGTTGGGAATAGGGGATGGGGGTTGGCAGGGGGAGAAGGGCAGGTTGGCGAGTATGTGTGTTCCTGTAGCGTGATGTGAGATTGCATTATTTTGGAAGTCTGTGCAAGTGCCTAAAATTCAATCATGGCAAAACTGGATGTATAATGTGTATATATTATGGAAAAATTAACAGCTCAATACGACAGACTCCCACAGCTTGAAAAATAAGATGAAATTAGACTTACCTGCTAATTGTTGTTCCTGGAGTGGAACCAGTCTAGTCCCGAAACCTCTGGGTTGTCCATCTCATCTAGCAGCTGGGAGAATGAGAAATTCCTCCTTTTGACACAGCACCTGTATATCTCTCCGGAGTCCACCCTCCTGCCACCAGAACCCTATTGACAAAGCAGAATCACTGGAGCAACAAGTAAGAAGTTATCTAACCATATGAAACTAACCCGAAATACAGCAACTCTCAAAATTAACCGCGGAAACAAATCCTCTTCCATGACTGTTGTGACTGGAAACTTGAACAGGCCCCTCCCTCATCCCAAAGGAAAAGGATAGCAAGACCCAACAGAAAACCAGGCCGAGTAGGCGGCCCCCTCAATTTTCATTTTTTGTTTTTTTTTTAAAATGGAAATTGCGAAATTAAAAACAGCTCTTACCTGGGACCCATGGAGAGACTTCAGGATTCTGTTCGACAACGAACGCTTGGGAGGGATACGGGACTAGACGGGGGTTCCACTCCAGGAACAATTAGCAGGTAAGTCTAATTTCAACCTTTCCTGATAGTATCCCCAGTCTAGTCCCGAAAACTGGGTCCGTAACAGAGCAGGGAAGAACATCAATCACGGGAGGGACCCGGACAAACCAGCCTGAAGTACTGCTGATCCAAACGAGGTCTCCTCCGCCATTTGCACATCCAGACGATTAGTTGCGAACAAAAGAATGTAAAGACGACCAGGTCGCCGCTTTACAAATCTCCACTGGCGACCACCAACCTAACTTCCGCCCAGCGAGGTAGCCTGAACCCTAGTGGAGTGAGGCCTCCAGCCCCTCCGGTACACACTCTACCTTCAAACACAAGCCCGATGCAAATGGCCTCTTTGATCCAATGCACAAGGGATGCCCTTTTCGCCGCCGCTTCCCCCTTTCTTGGTCCCGCGAAAAGAACAAAAAGCCTATCGGACCTGCGAAAGGCCGCCATCCGGCTAAGATACTTCAACGCTCGCCGGGACATCCAAACGATGCACTTTCTCTCGACAAGGGACCCATCTGTGGCCTCGGAGAACACCGGAAAGGAAATCTCCTGGTTGATTACATGGAATGCTGAGACCACCTTCGGACGAAAGGCCGGCAAAAGGTCTCAAAACGACCTTTGCAGCAAAAAACGAAAGTAGGCCTCCCTACAGGAAAGTGCCTGCAGCTCCGACATCGTCTAGCTGGAAAAGACAGCTTACCAAGAACCACCACCTTCATGAGTGAGATCCTTGAGCGACGCTTCGAGGCTAAACGGTTCAAAAGGCTCCCGCTCCATTGCGTCCAAACACGGTAAGGGTAGTATGCCACTTAGGGAATACTTGGCCAGCCGGTGAGGTCTGGACTCAAGAAGTCCAACATCCCTTAAAAAATCACGATTCACATCTCGCCGAGTTCTCTAGCAAGGCTGGTCTGCGAATCTGGCTTCTGTAAAGCATGCAACAACGCTGCCAACCTGTACCACCGCAAAACAACGCAGCATGCTAGCCATTTGTCGGGAAAGCCAATTTGCCAAAAGAATTCCAGGATCCGAGGAATAGAAAGGCCTTTAAAGCTCCGCCACTTCCTTTCCGTGCACCCACGCCTCGAAAAATTCTCCAGACACAAACATATGCTAGTGAAGTAGACTGTTTCCTGGATTTCAATAAAGGTGAGCAATGACAGCCCCGAAATACCCTCGGGATTTTAAACGAGCACTATAAAGAGCCAAGCCATAAGCGAGAAACCGATCCACGTGAGGCTATATGAACCAAGGGCCCGGAAATTAAACAGGTATCCATTCGGCAGGAGAAGCCGCCAGGGATGTGCCACCAAGAACCCCTTCACCAGGGTTCCCCGTACCAGGGGCGACGCAGACGTTCTTGCTACTATCGAGATATTACTTGATCCTCTGCAAACGCTCTACACCGTTTTGCCAGGAACCTGTCCTATCAGAACCTAAGGAGGAACGAATCAATACCAGCAGATCTGCCCCTCAGGGACAGTCCTGCATAAGGGCAATCCAAAGTCCCAAGCCCTCTGACATCCTTTCCCCTGCGCCGGTGTCGAAAGAAGAAGCGACTGACCTTTGCTTGAATGAGAAAGTCGCCATGAGGTCCAATGACCGGCGATCCCCAACCGTTGCGAACCACCAATTCCCCAGGGATCCACCTTCACCCGACTGAGAAAATGGCCTCCACATTGGTCTAATCCTACTACATGTGCTGCCAACAGGTCCAAGAGATTCACTTCTGCCCAGCCACACAGGACCTCGGCCTCGGCTTCTAGCGCCATGCTGCTGGTGCCCCCTTGTTTGTTGACATAGGCAACCGCCGTCGAGTTGTCGGACAGCACTCGGACCGCCTTCCCTCCGAGCGACGACAAACTCCTGTAGAGCCAGATACACCGCTCTTAATTCTAACCGGTTTGATCGACCACGTCCTCTCCTGAGGGTTCCACCGCCCCTGCGGGAAGTTGCCCTGACAATGAGCTCCCCCAGCCCAGCAAAACTGGCGTCTGTCATCACTGCCACCAAGGCTGGCACCTCCAAAGGCTTCCCCCACTCCAACAACTCAGGAAGCAACCACCAGTGCAGCGCTTGGGCGGGCAAGCTTCCGGGACAGAGGATCCTGCTGGTGCGACCACCGGCGAAGAGCAATGCCCTTTGTAAGGGCCTCATGTGGGCTCTCGCCCCATGGCACCATCTCTATTGTTGCCGCCATGGTGCCCAACAGTTGCAGGTAATGCCAGGCTGAGGGAGCCTTGAGCCTCAAGAAGCTCCCCATAGCGTTCGCAGAACCTGCGCTCGCTGTCCTGTTAAAAACAACTTCCCCGATCCGAGGGTCGAAGCGAGCTCCCAGGTATTCCAGACTCTGCGAAGGAACCAAGTGACTCTTTGCCATATTGACTATCCAACCGAGACTTTCCAAGAAAGCTACTACCCGGGCCGTAACCATCTTGCTCTCGGCCTGCGACTTTGCCCGATTAACCAATCATCGAGGTAAGGATGCCCAAGGATGCCTCTTTGCGCAACACTGCCGCTACTACCACATAACCTTGGTGAAAATCCTTGTGGCAGTTGCTAGCCGAAGGGCAATGCTTGGAACTGATAATGCCCAAACGGAACTGCAAATCTGAGAAATTTGTGATGATACGGTCTTATGGGATTATGGAGATTTGCTTCCGACAAGTCCAGAGACGTGGGGACGTGAGATATTCTCCCTTCTGTACCGCCACTATAACTTACGCAGCGTCTCCATGTGAAGTGAGACACCCGCAGGACAACGATTCACTCCTTTGGGATCCAGAATCGGCCAAACCCCTCCGTCTTTTTTCGGGACGAAGAAGTAGATGGAAGTATCGACCGCATCCGCACTAGTCTGAAGGTACCGGGACTATTGCTCTGAGGCTCAGCAACCTTTGTACTGTCTCCCGCAGCACAGAGCATTTTGCTATTGATCTGTCGGGAGACTGCACGAAGGCCTCCTGCACTGGACGTAAGAACTCCAGGGCGTAGCCCTCCCGAATGACTTCCAGTACCCATTGATCTGACATAAACTCAGACCCAGGCAGACTAAAACTCCTATAAACGCCACCCTACGGGAATTAGGGGTGTCTGGGTCCCCCTCATCTCATTGTGACTTCCTGAAGTTACGAGAGGAGGAGGAAGGAGATCCAAAACCCCTCCCGCTCCTCGAAACCCCTGGTTTCTACTGGGGAACCGTTCCCTTTGACCTGAATTGAACCTTTGGGACCGGAAACCGGCGAACATCTCACGGCTGCCCCCTGCCCGCCGGGACTACTCGAGCCTGCTTAGGCTTGTCCTCCGGTAATCTGCCTCCTTTGGACTCCCCTAGATCCTTAACCAGTTTCTCTAAATCCTCACCGAACAACAGACGGCCCTTAAAGGGTAGCTTACTTAATCTAGCGTTGGATGAGCTATCCACCGCCCAATTGCGTAGCCACAGGTAACGCCGTGCTGCTACCGCCAATACCATGCTTTTTGGCAAACCTCGCATAAGATCATAATGAATATCTGCCAGGTAGGCTGCTCCAGATTCCAGCCGGGAAGCCTCTCCTACCAAGGGACTCAGCTGCCCCTCTTGCACTTGCTGCGCCCAGTGAAGACAGGCTCTAGCCACCCACGCTCAGCAAACAGCTGCCTGCAGCGATATCGCATTGACGTCAAAAACTTGTCTTAACAAGACATCCAGTTTTCTGTCCTGAACATCCTTGAGGACCGCACTACCTTCTACAGGTATTGTGGTCTTTTTGGTAACAGCCGAGACAGCCACGTCCACCTTGGGTGATTTAAAGACCTCTTTATCCTGGTCCAACAAGAGTAAATTAGACTTACCTGCTAATTGTCGTTCCTTTAGGACTCTAGTCCAGTCCCGGAACCATAGAGTTTACAACCTCCACCAGCAGCTTTGGAGACTTTGCTGGCACCAGTATAAATAGGCAGGTTCCGCCCCCACACACCAGTACCTAGTGACAAAGCAAACAATAAGCATTGAAGTAAATAACTTATGAACAAATTGAGACAAAAATTGAGGCGCACCTCATTCGCAATAAAATATTCTATAAATGTTCTCTTTTTTTTTTTATTTTTTTTTTTTTTTTTAAATGCTGTTGTGAGTTTCTAACATGGCAAAAAACTCTATACACCACCTGTGCTGTGGAAGGGCTCCCACGAAAGCTCTACTCCACCACTCCGAGAACCCCTCCAACAATAATCCTGCAGTTACTTCGTTTTCCACACTTCAGGCTGAAGAATGCCCGAAACCCAGGGTGGGATCCGGGACTGAACTAGAGTTCCTAAAGGAACGACAATTAGCAGGTAAGTCTAATTTACTCTTCCTTTGCATCCCTCTAGTCCAATCCTGGAACCATAGAGGATGTAACAGAGCAGTACATATCAACGGGAGGGATCAAGCCCAGCCTGAAGGACCGCGGAGCCAAAACAACTATCCCGCGCTGCTTGAACATCAAGCCGATAATGCTTCGCAAAAGAGTGCAATGAAGACCAAGTCGCCGCCTTACAAATGTCTGCCACCGGCACCAAACTGAACTCCGCCCAAGACGCAGCCTGTGCCCTAGTCGAGTGCGCACGAATACCCGCCGGCACCACCTTACCCTTCAAGGAGGTACGCCGACGCAATAGCCTCCTTCAACCAACGGGAGATAGACACTTTTGCCGCCGCTTCCCCCTTTCGTGGACCCCCGAAGGCCACAAATAATCTGTCGGACTTGCGGAAAGACGCCGTCCTACGCAGGTAAGACTTAAGCACCCGGTGAACATCCAACCTGTGCAACCGGCCACCTGACTCATCCTTCTGATGCTCCGTGAACACCGGCAACGAAACCACCTGGTTAACATGAAAAACCGAGACTACCTTAGGCAGGAAGCAGGAACGGGACGCAATACGACTTTATGATCGGAAAAGGACAAATATGGCTCCTTACAGGACAACGCCTGCAACTCAGAAATCCTTCTCGCCGAACAAATCGCCACTAGAAAAAACGTCTTTAAGGTCAGATCTTTCAAGGAACTCTCGGCCAAAGGCTCAAAGGGAGCTCTGAGCAATGCTTCCAACACGAGATTCAAATCCCACGGCAGCACTACACTCCGTCGCAGAGGATGCATAAGCAAGACCGCCCGCCCGCAAAAACCTACGAATGTCCCCGTGCGCTCCCAACATCTGACCCTTAATTTTACCTCGGAAACAGGAGGGAGCTGCCAACTGAACACGCAAGGAACTAGCCGCCAGACCCTTGTCCACACCATCCTGCAGAAAGGAAAGGATCTGAGAAACCGAGGCCCCCAATGGCCGCAGACCACGATCCGCACACCAAGCCTCAAAAATACGCCAAACCCGGATGTACGCCAGTGAAGTGGACCGCCTACGCGCCCTAAGCAAGGTGGCAATGACCGGCGCCGAATAACCCTTAGCCGTCATCCGAGCCCTCTCAAGAGCCAAGCCGTAAGCGAGAATCGATTCACCTGGGGCATGCGAAGAGGACCCTGCCGTAAAAGGTCCTTCCTTTGCGGCAGCCTCCACGGCCGGTCCGCCAGCAACCGCACCAGGTCCACATACCAAGGACACCGGGGCCAGTCGGGCGCTATCAGGAGCACCAGACCGTGATGGCGCTCTATGCGCTGCAGCACCCGCCCGATGAAGCCCCACGGCGGAAACACAGAGGAGGCCTCCTTCCAGCCATCTCTGTGCCAACGCATCGAGCCCCTCCGACATCCTCTCTCGCCTTCTGCTGAAGAACCGCTCCACTTGAGCGGACTCGAAGGTCGCCATGAGATCCATTTGCGGAGTCCCAACGCCGCGCTAACAAGGCAAAGACCTCCGGGTGAAGTACCCACTCCCCCGGATCTACCCTGCGGCGACTGAGGAAGTCCGCTTCAACATTGTCGACCCCGGCCACATGCTGCGCAGAGAGCGCTTGTCGATTCCGTTCGGCCCACCATAACAACGGAGCTGCCTCTGCTTCCAGCGTCAGGCTGCCTTGCCGATTGATGTAGGCTACTGTCGTGGCATTGTCGGACAGGATCCGCACTGCCTGTTGCGAGACGCTCTCCCGAAAGGTTTGGAGTGCCAAAAACACCGCTCTCATCTCCAATCTGTTGATGGACGCCCAAGGAGAAAAGCTGGTCCAAGACCCCTGTGCAAACTGTCCGTTGCAATGCGCTCCCCAGCCCAAGAGACTCGCGTCCGTTGTCAGGAGTCTCCATGAGGGAGGCTCGAGAGGCATGCCCACCTCCAAACTCGCCGGCCTCAACCACCAGTGAAGTTTTTTGACACACGTCCGGAGGACAAACAAGGCGCTGAGAGAGCGCATCCCGCTGTTGAGACCACCGCCGCAGCAACGCGCTCTGCAACGGCCTCATGTGCGCCCTTGCCCATGGCACCACCTCGATGGCTGCTGCCATGGTTCCGAGCAATTGCAGATACCGCCACGCCGTCGGAGCCGGAGTGGATAAAAACGGAGTCACCAGCCATCGCAGACCCTGCGCCCGCTGTACCGGGAGAAATACTGCCGCCTTCTGCGTCTCGAACCGTGCCCCCAGATACTCCAGGGACTGCGAGGGAACCAAGCTGCTCTTTGCAAAATTGACCACCCAACCCAGGCTCTCCAACATTTGCAACACCCGGGCGGTGGCCGTGATACTCTCTTCCCTGGACTTCGCCCTGATTAGTCAATCGTCCAAATACGGATGCACAAGCACTCCCTCCTTGCGGAGCACCGCCGCTACCACCACCATAACCTTGGTGAACGTCCGAGGGGCTGTAGCCAAACCGAAGGGTAACGGCTGACTGAAACTGGAAATGTCCCATCGGCACTGCAAAGCGCAGAAACTGTTGATGCTCCGCACGCACTGGGATATGGAGATACGCCTCCGTAAGATCTAAGGACGTTAGAAATTCTCCCGCTCGGACCGCTGCAATCACCGACCGAAGCGTCTCCATCCAGAAATGGGTGACCCGAAGACAACGATTCACCCTTTTTAAATCGAGAATCGGCCGAAAGGTGCCTTCCTTCTTTGGCACCACGAAATAAATGGAGTATCGACCGGAACCGCACTGATCTGGAGGGACGGGCACCACTGCCCGGAGCTGCAGCAGTCGCTGGAGCGTATCTGCAACCGCCTGCAACTTCAAAGGTGCTTTGCAAGGGGAACGGACAAAGGAATCTAAGACGGGACGATGAAGTTCTAGAGCATAACACTCGCGAATGACTTCCAGAACCCATTGGTCCGACGTAAGGTGGACCCAGGCGGGGTAAAAATCCCGCAGACGCCATCCCACGGGAACCACCCCCGCCTGAGCCCGTGGTATGTCATTGAGACTTAACGGTCGAGGAGTGGAACGGAGTAAACCCCCGTCCTGCTCCCCGGAAACCCCTGAAACCCTGGCCCCTCGCTGGAAACCGCGCGCGCTGTGATTGGCCAAACCGAGAGGAACGAAATCTCCGAAACTCCCTGGGGTTTCCACGGGACCCGGGCGCAGACCGACAGGGCTTGGGCTTATCCTCAGGCAGCCTACCCCCCTTAGACTCCCCGAGATCCTTAACCAACTTTTCCAAATCCTCGCCAAATAAGAGCTTACCCCGAAATGGTAGCTTACTAAGGCGAGTCTTGGAGGACCCATCCGCAGACCAATTTCTCAACCAGAGATAACGACGGGCCGCCACTACCGAGGCCATACTTTTAGCCAAACCACGAATGAGATCATAATGAATGTCCGCTAAATATGCTGCACCGGACTCCATCCGCGTAACCTCATCCAACTGCTCCTCTACGCGATCTCCCTGCATCCTCTGGGACCACCGCAAACAGGCTCTCGCCACCCATGCCCCAGCTATAGAGGCCTGCATAGAGAGGGCGCTAACACCTGCTTCAACAGGGTATCCAACTTCCTATCCTGCACATCTTTCAACGCAGCCGCCCCCTCCACCGGAATAGTTGTCTTCCTAGTAACCGCCGAATCCACCTTCAGAGAGCGAAACAGCTCCCTATCCTGGTCAGCAAACGGATAAAGGCGGGCCAAGGCCCTAGAACCCTTGAGGGCCGACTCCGGTGAGTCCCATTCCTCCTGAATCGTACTCCGAAAAACCCTATGCACCGGAAAAACCCTGCGCGACGTGCGGACCGCTTGTAGGAGAGGATCCTCCAAGGTTTCCTCCGCCGCCGCCTCTCCAGAGGGCATGTTTAGCGTCTTGAGGGTTTCCGCAATCAAGGCCGGTAGCTCCTCGCGACGAAAAACGCAGACCACCCTGCTCTGCTCTTCAGAAGCAGGCAATTCGCCTTCTTCCAATTCTTCTTCCGACAAAGGACCTAACAGAGCATCTACTTCGCCCAGGTCGTCCTCTAGACGAGGCGCGGGACTGTCCTCCCGGTTGTCCTTAGCCCTCTTAGGCACGGGAGCACTCTCCGTGGTACTATCCAGAACCACCGGTCGCTTCAGCCCCTGCGCCTTGGGAGTGGGAACAGACACCGGTGGCCGAAGCAAGCAAACACCTGCTGCATCTATGAAAAGAAATCAGGCGGAATTAGAGCAGCGGGCCCCCCTGGGGAGTTTCCCAGACCCGTAGAGGTTCCCTCCCCTGAATCAAGGTCCACCAGGGGCTCCGCCGGACCCAGGGAGGGGGGCCGAGTATCCACCCCTGACTGAAGCCCCGTCCCGGGTTCCCCCAAGGCATGCTCTGAGGTGTTGTCCATGGCTACCGCCTCCAGAGTGCACGCCTTACATACCCCCGAGTCCTGCAACGAGCCCCGACGTGATCCACACACCGGGGTTTGGTAGGCATACTCAGGGACCAGGCACAATTTGGCACCAAGTACCCCTGAAAAAACCAATGGTAGGAAGTCAGTTAGTACCTGACTTGGAAGCCTCAGCCTAAGCGTGAAATTCTTCAACTCCGCTTTATTTTATGTATTTAATTTTTTTTTTTTTTTTTTTTTTTTTTTGAGATCCCTCACGAAGTATTAGGGTCAGCAGGCTGGCCTAAGGCAATTTCTTTGCAAAACGAGGGTTTTAGCTTCAACTAAGCCGCAAATAAGGCCCTGAGAAACTGAACGGCGCTTTTAAAATGGCCGCCGCCGTTTTTCCCGCACGGCCACATGCGCCGCCAAAAATTAAACTCTTTCGCCTCCTGGGCTTTTCCCCCCTGCTAAGGCCAAGGGCAGCTCCTGCAAACACAGCCTCTACTCACCGATCGTCGTACTGCCGGTGAGGAGGAAGGCGGCCTGTCTCGTCGGAGCTCAGCCCAAATCGCGGCTTCCGCTCTAACGCCGGCAAGAAAATCGCCCGAGGCTCCCCTGCTAATTTACTCTTCCTTTGTTGGTCCAGACCTCAGCCTACCACCTGCTCCTCACCCCTAATAGCGGGTTCGGGAGCAGGGAGGCTCTACATAATCACTCTCCAACATTACTCTCCCCCAATGCTCGTTGTACTCAGCGGGGAATAAAGAGACAGGGGGGGGGGGGGAAGAGAAAGAGAGAGAGAAAAAAAATGATGGAGCAGAGCCTGCAGCAGAGAACTTCTCAGCCCAGCTGTCTACCTGCAAAAAACAAAAAATGTAGACTGAGGACAATGGCAGGCACAAAATCTACTTCCCCTTAATCTAAACTAAAGGAACGCAAAGTAAAAGGGGATCAACTCCTGCTTATTTGCAGCTCTGCAACTACACTCTGAGTCCAGTCCTCGGCTCAGAACCTCCACAGCTGCTTGGGGACTGAAAGTACTGGTGTGTGGGGGCGGAACCTGCCTATTTATACTGGTGCCAGCAAAGCGATGATGTCTTTCAGTCTCCAAAGCTGCTGGTGGAGATTGTAAACTCTATGGTTCCGGGACTGGACTAGAGGGACGCAAAGGAACGGATACAGACATCCCATAACTCTGGACCCTTTCAGAGGAGCCTCAGAACATTCCACTCTTCCTGAATCATCTCTTGAAATACCCTGTGCACAGGGAACGCTCTTTGATTTTTCCTGAACACCTGCAACAAAGGATCCTCTAGCGTTTCATCCTCCGCTGGACCTGGCACCGGCATATTGAGCGCCTTTAGTGTCTCTGCAATGAGCGCTGGCAGTTCCTCTCTTCTGAAGACTCGCACAACTCTAGCCTGATCCTCTCTCTCAGAAAGCTCACCTTCTAGCTCCTCATCTAAGCCCAAACTGTGGCTCTCCTCATCCGACGGCAGGCCCTCAGAAGCCCCCGATTGCTCTGTTAACGCCCCCTCACCATGGGATCTCTTGCTCCCACTCGGGGGACCTTCAACCCGCAGAGACGCCGGGCGCTTCTTTGCTCCGCTCGCGTCCGCTGCAACCTTCTGCTGCACAGCACTACCAAGCACTGTCTGCTGCAGCAATGCAACAAACTGTTGCGAAAAAATGGAATTCAGCTCCTTAGGGAAAACTGTCTGAGAGGAGAGCATGCCCGAGGGACCTGTCACCAGCTCTTCCTGCGCTACTTCGGGAACTAGCGAAGCCAAAGCTTCTGCCTCACCCCCTGAAGCTCTGTCCTGCTGGTCACGGATGTGTTCTGAAGCCGTAGACTCCCCTACACAGGCTTTACAGACCCCTGCGCTTGTGCCCTTCCGAGCCCCACACCCCACGCACTGCAGCTTGGAAGGCATTGTTGCCTATCGAACAGCCTGCTTGATATCTGCACAGTTAACTTGTTCCCTCTAAGGCCGGAAAACCGGCTGTGCAACTCACAATAGAACTCCTGAGACACAAACCAACTTCTCTGATACACTCTTTAATTAACAAAGGCAGAACACTGTTTAAAAAAAAAAAAAAAAAAAAACGCATCACTAAGGGCTCCTTCAATATCCTGGAAACCCCAGAGAAAAGCGCCCTCTTGGGCCTGAAGACTGACCACGCCAACGCCACGCGGCTGGGCCGACAGCCTATTTCGTGCCAAAAACGCGCTGAAGAAAAGCCCACAGAAAAGATACTCCCTTACCTTATCCGGCGGCAGAGCGAGTTATGCGGTACCTTTCAAACAAACTGCGCTTGCCGCCGGCTCCAGGAACACTCCACTGCCCCGGATCAAAATCGCCAACACCGCACTTCAGAAAGGAAGCGTCAGGCTCCGTGCGGTGGTGAACAGCCACCAGGCGTGCTGGCAGGCAAGAACCTCTGCACAGCGCCGGCTAAGCTCTGCTTCCAGTACCTCGTTTTGGTTTAATACTCGGCTGAGTACAGGCGCTGCTCTCCCCCAGGTATTATCTTCCGAGCTAGCAGGCTACCGCCGAAAACGACGGAAAGGAAGAGTGGAGCAGGCGGAGGGGGGGGGGGAGAAGAGTAAAGATGAGAGAGCAGGTCTGCTGTAAAATTTAAAGTCACAGTCACTTAAAGTGAAGAGACTGTTTAAGTAAACCAAAACCCATAGACAAATACTAAACTGGGCCTCTCAATTCCCAATTGTTTCTCCAGCGAGCCCGGACCCCCGGGCTCCCTATCTATCCAGCTGCTTGGAGAGTGAGGTAACTGGTGGCAGGAGGCGGACTCCGGAGAGATATACCGGTGATGTCACAAAAAGAGGAGTTTCTCAGTCTCCAAGCTGCTAGATGAGATGGACAACCCAGAGGTTTCGGGACTAGACTGGGGACACGATCAGGAATGAGAGGCGTTTGCTTCCAAGCATACTATGTAAACCTGATTGCTAGGCGGCCACAGCTTGGGGGGAGGGGAATGATGAGCTAAGTTGCTGTGGCTTCATTGTTGCTGTTGTATGTTGGAAAAGTTAAAGAAAAAAAAAAAAGATACAGAGAAGAGCCACCAAAATGGTAAAGGGGATGGAAAGATACCCCTATAAGGAATGAGGAAAGGTTTAAAAGGTTAGGGCTCATCAACTTGGAAAAGAGACCGCTGAGGGAAGATATGAGAGAGGTCTATAAATTAATGAATGGAATAGAACTGGTAAACATAGATCGGTTGTTTACTCCATCAAAAAGTAGAAAGACTAGGGGGACACACACTGACGCTACAATAATCCATTTAAGACTAAGAGAAAATATTTTTTCCACTCTGTGTAATCAAAACTTGGAATTTGTTACCAGAGAATATAGTAAAAGCTATTAGTGTAGCTGGATTTAAAAAAAGGTTTGTACAAGTTCCTGGAAGAAAGGTCCATAAACTATTATTAAAAGGACCCGGAAAAGCCACAGCTTACCCCAGAACAAGCGCTGTGGAACTTATGCACCTTTTGTGGAACATGCCAGGTACTTGTGGACCTGGATTGACCACTGTTGGAAACAGAATACTGGGCTTGATGGACCTTGGTCTGACCCAGTATGGCATTTCTTATGTTACATAAAAGGTAAATAAAAAGAGGGTGCCCTTCATAAAACACAAGAGATCACAGAAAGAGGAAGACAAGCTTCAATATTCAGAAAAGCTTACAGACGCAAGGAAATTAGTCAGGAAAACAAACATACAAAGAAAAAAATAGCCAACGTAGTAAAATGGAGGGGGGACAAAACATTTTTTCAGATGCGTTAAGAAGAGGATATAGTGCAAAAGTGTTAGACTGAAGGGTGAAGAGAAAGAATATGTAGTAGCTGAGGAAGATAAAGCAGAACTGCTTTACAAATATTTCTGTTCTGTGTTCACGGATGAAAGGCCAGGAGCAGGACCTCAGAAAACACAAACAGAAACAGAAGTGAGCTGGATCTTAAACAATTTTCAGACGATTGTGTTCATAAGGAGCTAGCCAAACTAAAAGTAGACAAAGCAATGGGGTTGGATGGGATACATCAGAGTGTGAAGGAACTTTGGGAAGTTCTAGCAGTTCCACTATCTGACTTTTTCAATGTTTCTTTAGAGTCTGGTGTAGTCCCAGAAGACAGGGGCGGCCCAAGGGGGGTGCGGGGCCATGTGCGGAGACTCGGTGCGGGGCCTCATTTGCATAAGTGGCCTTATTTGCATAAATATTTGCATAATGCTAACATACACTAACTTTTAGTAAACATGTCTCTTAATGAGTGTATGGATAAAGACAGACTAAAAGATTTCTACATTACTATAATCCAGTGCCAACCGCCAGGCACATTAGGAACTACTTAAAACACTGCCCATTTAGAATCCATAGCAAACCCGCCGTATCCTAACAGCACTACCAGGACTCACAAAGCACCATACCCTACCTATCAAAAGGCAACACTGCAAATATTAAACCAATACATTTCAGAGAACAACAATACATGACCTACTGGGGAAAGAGAACAAGTGGCAATGTCAAATAGGAATTACATAAATAGAATACCTCAGCTCAGTTACACATGCAGAACATAGACCATCACCAAACAAGGAATCACAATTTAGAAACAGGAAGGCAATAATTAAACTGGGAACCCCAAAAGCCAAACTTGGAATGTACAACACTGTAGAAATAAAACTATAAATTAATTTTCTCTTGTACCAAACAAAGTGCAGACGTTAATGATGCACATTTCCCAGAGCTTTCATATTCCAGTTAATAAATTCAAAATAAAGAGATATCTTTCTACCTTTTGTGCATTTTTTTCAGTTGCAATTGCTCCAGCCACTTTCTTCTGGTTTCTTCATGTTTTCTGCTAACTCTCCATCATCTGCTGTCCATTTGTCCTTTCTTCTCTTCGTTTTTTTTCCATTCTCTCTCTCTACATCTGCTTTAACATACTAATCTTTCTCCTTTTGCTCTTTCCTCATTCCTATTTCATCCACTCAAATTTTACCCCTCCATCCTCAATCCCCACTTACTCTCCCAATACCCGGCCAATTGTAGATTTTTCATCCCTCCCACACAAAATATTTTTCCCCTCTCCATTTTACTCTCCCAGCCCCATCCCATTGTAATCCTCCCCCAACATCAGCTCCCTTCTAGTTCCAGCCTCACCCAGCATCCATTCTCTTCTAGTCCCTGCATCAGCCCATTTCCAGTCCTAACCCCCATCAGCCCATTTCCAGTCCTAGCAACCCCCCAACCCAATACCAGTCCTAGCCCCCCCCCCATCAACCCACTTCCAGTCCTAACCCCCCCATCAACCCACTTCCAGTCAGCCCCCCATAGCCCATTGCCAGTCCTAAACCCCCCCATAGCCCATTACCAGTCCTAACCCCCCAACAGCCCACAGCCCATTACCAGTCCTAACCCCATCAGCCCACCTCAAGTCCTAACCCCTCCCCATCAGCCCATTTCCTGTCCTAGCCCCCCCATAGCCCATTATCAGTCCTACCCCCCCCCCCATAGCCCATTACCAGTCCTAACCCCCCATCAGCCCACAGCCCATTACCAGTCCTAACCCCATCAGCCCACCTCCAGTGTTAACCCCCCATCAGCCCACTCCCAGTCCTAATCCCACCAGCCCATTTCCAGTCCTAATCCCCCATCACCCAATTTTTAGTTTAAGCCCCCCCATAGCCCATTACCAGTCCTAACCCCCCATCAACCCACTTCCAGTCCTAATCCCATCAGCCCATATACAGACTTAGCTCCCCCATTGCCCCACACCACCCCTAAACCCCCCCCCCCCCCCCATACCCCAACCCCACACCTACCCCCCCCCCCCCCCAACACCACCCCTAACCCCCCCCCCCCCCCCCCAGCCTAGGGAAATTTTTTTTTTTAAAAAGCTGTCTTCTCCCGCTGCCGGGGCCGCCGCGGCAGAATCGAGTGTGCCGCGGGGCCCCCCTTGCCCAGCAGAGCCTGCCCTCCCCTGTATCCGCTCTCTTCGCAGCTGCAGTCTCACGCGCCGGCTTACAGAGCGCGAAGGGACTATTTTCCCTTTCGCGGCTCTGTTAAGCCCGCGGGGGCTGATGGGAACTTCCCATCAGCCCCCGTGGGCTTAACAGAGCAGCGAGGGAGAAACTCTCCCCTCGCGCTCTGAAAGCCAGCACGTGTGACTGCAGCTACAACGAGAGAGCGGATACAGGGGAGGGCAGGCTCTGCTGGGCAGGGGGGGCCCCGCGGCACACTCGATTCTGCCGCGGCGGCCTCGGCAGCGGGAGAAGACAGCTTTTTTTTTTTTTTTTTTAAATTTTAACTTTAGGATCAGAATGTTTTTTGCGCGGGGCCCCCTGAAACACGGGGCCCTGTGCAAACAACATTCTCGCTCAATGGACGGGCCGGCCCTGCCAGAAGACTGGAGAAAGGCGCATGTGGTCCCTTTACACAAAAGCAGAACTAAGGATGAGGTTGGGAACTACGCGCCAGGTTAGTCTGAGCTTTGTGGCAAGTAAATTAATGGAAAGGCTGCTAAGACAGAAGATAGTGAGGTTTATGGAACTCAATGGATTGAGGATTCAAGGCAACATGCATTTACTATAGGCCGATCTTATCAGACAAATCTCAATTTTTTTGACTGGGTGAATAGAGTTAGACTGAGGCAGAGCTCTAAATATGGTATACTTAGGTTTAAATAAAGCGTAGTTACTCAACTGTAACAGGTGCTCTCAGGGGACAGTACAAATCAGCCTCACATATGGGTGACGTTGACACCGATGGAGTCTGTGTGGTAATCATTTCCTAGCTTTCAAAGAAAGCCTTTGAGAGTTACACCTCGCATGCGTGGTCACCTTCCTGCCCAAGGGTACCATCTTAGCTCAGTATGACACAGCTTAAACAAGCATAAAAAAAGAAAACAACTCCACAGGGAGGAGGGAGGGTTGTGAGGACAGATTCCTGCTGTCCCAGGGGAACAACTGTTACAGGCGATTAAGTATGCTTTCTCCAAAAACAAGCAGAAAGTCAGTCCTCACATATGGGACTCCCCAGCTACAAGCTACTGGAAAAAACCTGTAAAAGGCCACAAACAATCGAAAAATAGCAGGCTGTGAATGGCAGCATGGAATGATGAACGACCTCAAATCCTGAGATGCAACCTCCAAGTAAGGATGGAATCACCTCTCCAGAAGCCTGGAAGTAATGCCGAAGGGAAGGAGTTGATCTAATCCCCAAAGAGATGACGAGTACTGCCTAGCCGAAGGCACGTTCATGCTGTGAGCTCTTCTCCAGGCAGTAATGAGCAGCAAAGATATGGACCGAGGACCAGATGGCAGCCCAACATGTATCTTGCAGAGGGACCGAGCACAGATGTGCCACTAAAGTCACCATGGCATGCACATTAAGGGTTGTGACATACATTCCAGAAATAGTTCAGCTTGCTCATAGGCAAAGGAGATGCAGTCTGCCACCCAGGTGGACAGGGTGCGCTTAGAGGACAGCAACGTCGAGCCTGTTTGGGTCATGGGAGACGAACAGTTGTGACTAGTGGTGGTGGGCCTTCATCCGCTCAAGGTAAAAAGGCCAGCGCCCTCTTACAGTCGAGGGTATGAAGGGAGGCCTCCAAAATGCACGAGGTCTAGGAAAAACAGGTGGGGAGAACCACCTCTTGGTTGAGATGGAATGTTGATACAACCTTTTGGCAGAAACTTGCGAAGGATGTGTGGAACCACCCTATTCTTCTGAAATCTGGTGTATGGGGCATGGGCCACCAACACCTGGAGCTCACCGATTTGCCCAAAAGAAGTGCAATGAGAGACAACTTTCCAGGAGAGGAATCAGAGGTGAGTAGAAGCAAGTGGTTCAAAGGGAGGAGCCATAAGCTTCCCAAGAGCCATTCAGGTCCCATGCCACCAGGGGCCGCAAGAGGAAACGACCCTTCATGAAGCGGCCCAAGAGAGGGTAGACAGAGATGGCTTGTCCATCCCTGGATGGTGATGTGCAGCCAGGGCACTGAGGTGCACCCTGATGGAGATGGACTTTAGGCTAGAATGAGAAAGGTGTAGCAGATACTGCAGTATCACCTGCACAGGACAGGAAAAGGGTCTAAGGCCCTTATCGGTGCACCACTGTGAAAACTGGCGCAACTTAAAAGGCATATGCCCACCTGATGGAATCCGTGTGGGAGGCCAACAGGACATTCTCAACTTCCCTGGAAAGATGAAGTGGGCCAGAGCTACCTTTTCAGCAGCCAGGCTGTCAGCGCTAAGGACTGAAGATTGGGGTGCAGGAGAGTGCCGTCCTCCTGTGAGATCATGTCTGGAGCACAGCCCAGAGGGCTTATCCTCCAGCTCAGCCACAAAGCACACGGCCTTGGACATCTCCCGCACAAAGTCGAGGAATGCAAGATCCTCAGGCGGGGAATGCCTTTGCTTTTGTGGCAGGGAGGGATCAGATGGGACAGTTCTATGCATCCTTGGTCTCCAACTCCGAGTCAGAGTTGAACAGCACCTTGAGGACTCGACTGGCATCAGCTCAATGCCTGGCTGGAGGTGTCGAGGGAGACAGAGGTACCCAAACCACGAGTCGGAGGTGAGACCCTGAGGGTGGAGAGCAGCGCCGCAGCTTTGCTCGGAGAGT
Source organism: Ichthyophis bannanicus (assembly GCA_033557465.1). Classification (NCBI taxonomy): domain Eukaryota; kingdom Metazoa; phylum Chordata; class Amphibia; order Gymnophiona; family Ichthyophiidae; genus Ichthyophis; species Ichthyophis bannanicus. The sequence goes on along the minus strand of CM066032.1, from coordinate 1,394,557,629 downwards.
ATGGTTCTCAAGCAACAGCTGGACATCGTCTAGAAAAAAGCCCTTATGGAGGAGTGTCCCGATGTCAGCACAGACAACCCGGAAGCACTGGGCATTCCACTGGTTCAGGAGGCACCAAGGGAATCTGGCCTGGAGCCAGCTCCCCTGATAGGGAATCAACAATGGTGATTGGTTCATCCTCCTGCTGGGGTAGCTTTGGGACTCTGATGCCGGTGGTCTTATCCCTGGGCTCCAACATTGGACCTTGACGTTGATTCGGGCAGAGTCCTAACCTTACAGGAGAGGTCCTCTGAGGACAATCCCCAATCCAAGGCTCCGCAAACCCCAGGGCTCAGAGTGAACTTGGCCACATGACAAGTCATCCGACACAGCCAGAGATTCCACGCTCAATGCCAGGGCTGAAACAGAGAACTTCTGGTCAAAGGTTGATTCCCGCTGCTTTTCACAACTTTTCCAACATTTGGCTTGACATCTGCAGGCAGAGCGGACAGGTGGAGTCGTCTTGAACACACATGAACTACCGGTAGAAAAGGAGCAAAACACCACCAAGAAAAAAATAGAGAAAAACAACTTTTTACTGAGGGATTAGACCAGACATTTGCTGGGCTCTCTGGAAAAAAAAAAAAAACCACAACTGAGATAAGATGGCGTCCTTTGGAGGGAAAGTGACCACGCATGCATGATGTAACTCCCAAAGGCTTTCTTTGAAAGCTGGGGAGTGATTACTGCGCGGGCTCCGTCGGTGCAGACATCACCCATATGTGAGGGCTGACTTCCTGCTTGTTCCCAGAAAAAGCCTTTGACACGGTTCCATACAGGTGACTTATAAACTGAACGCCCTGGGAATGGAACCTCATGTGACTGACTGGGTTAGAAATTGGTTGAGTGAGAGGTGACTAACGTTTTCATTCATGCAGGAACCATTTCACAGAAGCGGATACCTGATGCTTTTGAGTGTGTTGCAGGTTAAACAATTACCCTGATGAAGCCGTTTAACGGCGAAACTAAGGCTCATGCTGTGAGTGGAAGATTTCTTACATGAATTGGTGGGCAGTTTTATGTTTCCGATGGAAGACGTTTTTCCTTTGGGGGATCCTTTTTAAATTACAAGATCGAGCAAGTTTTGCAGTGGCAGTCACAAGGCATTCCTTGTTCGCTGTAGAAGGTTAGCAGTGAGATCTGTCTGTTACAGATGATGGAATGATCAGTAATGACATGATAATTATCTACATGTTTCGTCGTTGAAATTTTGAAAGTGGTATTCCTTGGAACGATTATAGCAGCAAAACATGGCACAGGTTTTTCTGCATTTGTGTGGATTTTAACGGAGAGGGTTCAAACCACTGGATTTCAGAAACATCATGAGCACTAGTTGGGTGTTATATGTATTGTTATAATTTGTCTTTGTATTCACATTTGTATTATGTATTAGTTAAGATATTGGGCATATAGCATTTGTATACATTTTAGTAATTGTAATGTATGAGTGAATGAGTTTTAGATTTGTGTGTTTATATAATATTCAGTAATTCAGCTTCTTGCTGTTTATGAAATTTGTAATGATATTGCCTTTTGAAAGAACATAAAAGAAAAAGATGTTATATTATTAAGGTTTAACATATTTATGTATCTTTTATATTTTTGTAAGATGAGTGTTTACCACACTGTAAAATAAATGGATGTTATATATAAATGATTAAATTGTGTGTTGCATTGTGTTTTTGATAAAGGTAAATGGGGCTCCCTCTGAGAAAGCACAGTTACTTACCTGTAACAGGTGATCTCTGGGAACAGCAGGAATATGTCCTAACAAATGCGTACGTCGGAAACCGACGGAGCCTGCGCGGGAAAGCTCCCCAGCTTCCCAGAAAGGAAGCTTTTGGGGCCTCCCACAGCGCATGCGCGCTGCCTTCCCGCCTTCCTGACCAACTCTCTTCAGTTCGAGTTTAAAGCTGAGACAATAGAGAGAGGAAAGGAAAGAGAGAGAGAGAGATACAACTCCTAGGGGAGGTGGGAGGGTTGTGAGGACTAATTCCTGCTGTTCCCAGAGATCACCTGTTACAGGTAAGTAACTGTGCTATCTCCAGGAACAAGCAGGAATGAGTCCTCACATATGGGGACTCCCTAGCTAAGATGCCGGGAGATCCCCCTGCAAGAATTCCTCATCTTCCCATGGATCTCAGGCATCCATTCAGGGAAGGTGGGCAGGAGTTGTTTAAGAATGGAACAGGTGTCTGAGGACAGCCTGACCAAACAAGGCATCCCAGCGGGAGTCCTTGTCCAAGCAGTAATGGGCTGTGAAGGTATGAACCAAGGCCCAAGTGGCTGCTCGACAGATCTGATCGATGGATACAGAATGAAGATGAGCCATAGATGTGGCCATGGCTCTCACATTGTGAGCTGTGACATGGCCTTCCAGAGAAAGGTTCTTACTCTGGTAAGCAAAAGAAATACACTGAGCAATCCAATTGGACAGTGTTCTTTTTGAGACTGGAAGTCCTAAATGAGAAGGATCAAAAGCAACAAAAAGCTGGGAAGACTTTCTATGTTGCTGTGTCCTGTGGATGTAAAAGGCAAGAGCTCTTTTACAATCTAATGTATGTAGGTTCCTCTCTGCACTAGATGCATGAGGAGCTGGAAAAAAGACAGGTAGATATACCTCTTGATTAAGATGAAAAGGTGAGACCACTTTAGGCATAAAGTGGGGTTTGTCCTAAGGACTACCTTATCATGATGGAACCTTGTATAAGGTGGATTAGCCACTAAAGCCTGCAGTTCACTGATGCGGCGAGCAGAAGTGATTGCAATAAGGAAAATGACTTTCCAGGAAAGGAATTTTAAGGAGGTAGTGGCTAAGGGTTCAAAGGGCGGCTTCATAAGCTGACCAAGAACTACGTTTAAGTTCCCATGCCACTGGAGGAGGCCGAATGGGAGGTTTAGTTAAAGTTAGACCTCTCATGAATCTTGCAATAAGAGGATGAGAGGAAACAGATTGTCCATTGATAGGCTGAAGAGATGCTGCAATAGCACTCAAATGGACTCTTACAGAATTGGTTTTAAGTCCTGCATTGGAAAGATGCAGGAGATATTCAAGTAAAGAAGTTAAAGGTAGTGCTAGAGGGTTAAGACCTTTGTTAGCACACCAAATTGAAAATCTTTTCCATTTAAAAGCATAAGAACGCCTGGTGGAAGGTTTCCTCGATGCATGGAGGATATCCTTCACCTGTTGAGAAAGATTCAAGTCTTGAAGGTCTAGGCCTTCAGGTACCAAGCTCTGAGGTGAAGGGACTTGGGGTTTGGGTACCACAAAGTCCCTCCTCTTGAGACAGAAGGTCTGGAGCAGCTCCCAGATCCAGGGAGGGTGTCTGGGAGATATGCAGAAGTAGAGGGTACCACACTTGGCGTGGCCAGCGTGGAGCTATGAGGATCATGGATCCTTGATCCCTCTGAAGTTTGAATAGAGTCTTGGGAATCAAGGGAATGGGTGGAAAGGCATATAGGAAGGCCTGACCCCAATAAAGGAGGAAGGCATCCTTGGCCTGAGCTCCCTGACACGGAATCCTGGAACAAAACCGGGGAAGTTTGGCATTGTACGGACTTGCAAAGAGGTCTATGTCCGGGGTCCCCCATTCTTGAAAGATTCTGAGTACCTGATCCATGTGCAGGGACCATTCGTGTGGCAGCAGGACTCGACTGAGTCTGTCTGCCCAAGAGTTTTGGATTCCTGGGAGGTACACTGCCAGGAGATGGATCCCATGCTCTCTGGCGAAGGCCCAGAGTTTTAGAGCTTCGTTGCAAAGCGACAGAGAGCCAGTCCCTCCTTGTTTGTTTATGTAGAACATGGCTACTTGATTGTCGGTATGAACAAGGACTGTCATGTTGATGAGGAGGGTATGAAAGACCTTGAGAGCAAGGAGAATTGCTCGCAGCTCCAAAAGGTTGATATGAAGGGTGGTTTCCTGTGGAGACCAAATGCCCTGAGTGGAGAGGTCTTGGAGATGAGCTCCCCAGCCTGTTTGGGAGGCATCTGTAGTGAGAGTTGCTTGGGGTAACACAGGTTGGAAGGGGGCCCCCAACAACAGATTTGAGGTGGATATTCCACCATTGGAGAGACCAAAAAAGATGTTTTGAGGTTGCTATTTGGTCTGAGAGAGCTCCTGATGCTTGAGTCCACTGGGTGGACAAAGTCCATTGAGCGGCTCTCATATGCAGGCGAGCATAAGGCACCACATGAACTGTGGATGCCATGTGACCTAGCAGTTTGTAGCATCTCTCTGGCAGTCAAGTGGCTTCTGGACTGAATTTTAGAGGCCAAGTGCACTAGACGGTTGCAACGGGCCTGAGGAAGATAGGCCCTTGCAGTGGTAGTATCTAGCCAAGCCCCGATGAAACTCTAGGGATTGAGTAGGGGTGAGTTGAGACTTTGGCAGATTGATGACAAGTCCCAGATACTGCAGTATGCGTCTGGTGTGGTCCAGGGAAGTCTGAGCCTCGGGACTGAGATGGAGCTCGGATGAGCCAGTCGTCCAGGTATGGGAAGACAAAGATCCCCAGAGTGCGTAGAAATGAGCAGCTACTTTGCCATGCATTTGGTAAATACCCTTGGAGCAGAGGCTCCATAGACCGAAGGGGAGTACTCTGTATTGGAAATGTTTTCCCTGGAACATGAAACCGTAGGAATTTTCTGTGGGATGGATGGATGAGTATATGTGGGTACGCATCCTTGAGATCTAGAGAACAAAGCCAGTCCTGACTCTGTAGGTATGGAAGGAGAGTACCTAGAGAAAGCATTTTGAATTTCTCTTTGTAGAGGAATTTGTTCAATTCTCTGAGATCCAGAATGGGTCTGTATCCCCCTGTTTTCTTGGGAATCAGAAAATAGGGGGAGTAGAAACCTGACCCTTGTTGAGGAAGAGGAACCTCTTCTATTGCCCTTTGGGCGAGAAGAGTGGTTCACCTCTTGGCCCAACAGGTGCAGGAGAGATGGGGGAGAATTGAATTGTCTCACCATGGTATGGGAAGGCTGGAGAAATGTAGTTTGTAGCCCTCTCTGATGACAGAGAGGGTCCACGGTTCTGATGTGATGTGATTTGTCTCCATCTGGGAGCAAAATGAGCCAACCTTCCTGGAATGGTGAGAGGTTCTGGCTGTTGCAGAGCCAGAAAGGGTAAGTTCTCTAGAATCAAGTCAAAAACCCTGAGGAGGTTGGGACTGCTGGATTGTAGCAGCCCCTGTGGCCTTTGTTCTGGCCTGCTTAGTTTGCTGACGCTTAGGAGCAAAGCGAACTTGGAGAAGATTGCTGCCAGTATTTGTGGAAAATCTGGTCTTTTTATAGAAAGTTTTCTTAAAAGGTTTTTTTCGTGGCAGAGGCTAGAGGTAGACTTAGAAAGTCTATCTAAAGCAGCATTCTCTGCATCCATTTGAGTGGCTTTGATTTGCCACTCCTTTGCCAAAGAGATTTTCACCTGTACAGGGCAGATTGCCCAAGTCTTCTTGTACCCAGGGTTCCAAATCAGAGGCCTGGAGCCAAGCCAGTCTGTGAGCCGCTATGGCTATGCCAGAGGCTCTGCTTGCCCCCTCAAAAGAGTCAAAGGCTGCTCTGTTGGAGAACTTGGAAACATCTTGAGTGTGCTTTAGCAAAAGAAGGAATTCCTCCTGTTTATCCTCTGGGATAAAGGGGAGAAATTGACGTATCTGTAATGCAATCTCTTTCAAAAACATGCCCATATAAAGGCTGTATGAATTGATTCTGGCAATAAGCATGCTAGCTTGGAAGAGTTTTCTCCCAAAAGCATCCAGAGTCCTACATTCTCTTCCTGGAGGGGTTAGAAGAGAGTGTCTTTTGGTACTCTTTATCTTTTTCATAGCAGACTTCACCACAATAGAGTGGTGAGGAAGCTGAGTTTTTTGAAAACCAGGAGAAGGAGGAACCCGATACATGGTGTCCAAACGTCGAGAATGTGGAGATAGGGTAAGAGGAGCCTCCCACAAATCCATCATGTGTTCTTGAAGAATTTCATGTATGGGTAAGGTGGCTGCCTCTTTAGGAACCTTAGAGTATCCTAAAATATCTAATTTTTTTGCTCTAGGTTCCTTTTCTGAGGAAACAGATATGGAGAGTCCTTTAGCTACTTCAATAATGAAGTCTTGAAAGGACAAATCCTCTGGAGGAGACATTCTCCTTTTTGGAGAAGAGGGCTCCTCAGGAAGAGTTTAAAGAGACGTCAGCAGAATCATCTGAGGTATCAGACTCTTCAGAGGATTCAAAGTATCGTCTATTTGCTTCCAGAGATCGATACGCGTACCGATCGGTACCGACATCGGGCATACCGGGTATCGGAGCGGTATCGAAGAAAGATCCGGAAACCGGCATGCTACTGGAAGTAGATGCTCTGGGTACCGGTATCGGTTGCGGTACCGGAATCGGAGTCGGAACCGATTGTCGCAGTACCGATGGCGGTGCAGCATTAATGAAAGTCAGTAAGGCCTGCTGCATGGATTGTACCGTAGTAACCCATAGCCGCCACAACTGCCTGGAAGTCGGTACCGGTGTTAGCCGGTACCCCAGAGCAGGTCTAACAGGAGATCGGTCGAGGCCGTGCCATCGATGTCTACCTGTAACCCCATAGGAGGAGCTTTGGAAGCCGGAGCTTCCCGCCGGGGTTGTTTGGCTGGGGCAGGGTCCTCAGGGTCAATTGCAAGGGCCTCTTGCTGCTTAGAGGGAGATTTGCCTTTTGAGGACTTGCCCGAAGAATGTTTGGTTACCTGAGATCCATCAGGAGAAGAAGACCTGGAGGATGGTGATGCTGGGAGTATCGGTAGAAAACAGCATATGAAATTTAGCTGCTCTGTTCTGTAAGCCCCTTTTGGACATCAGAGAGCAGGATGGACAATCCGGAATGGAATGGTCAGGCCCCAAACATTTAAGACACCACTCATGGGTGTCTGTAACTGAAATAGTACCGGTACACTTAGTGCATTTTTTAAAACCAGAAGCTGGTTTTTCCATGAGGGAGACCTGAGAAGGCCTAGAGGCCTCACAGAAAAAATACACCAAGTGTAGGAAAAAGTAATTTTTTTTTTTTTTTTTTTAAATAAACGAAAAAAGGACCGGCGGTACCGGTCCGGAATCGGGAAGGCAGACACGCGGTCAAAGAAACAAAATTAAAATAACAATTTCTTCAGCGGTGACAGGAACACGACTTGCTGGCTCCGCGGAAAAAGAAGAACTGAAGAGAGTTGGTCAGGAAGGCGGGAAGGCAGCGCGCATGCGCTGTGGGAGGCCCCAAAAGCTTCCTTTCTGGGAAGCTGGGGAGCTTTCCCGCGCAGGCTCCGTCGGTTCGATGTACCCATATGTGAGGACTCATTCCTGCTTGTTCCTGGAGATGAATGTTATCAGTGGTATGCAACAGGGATCTGTCCTTGGTCCGATTCTTTTTAATATTTTTGTAAGTGATACTGCTGAAGGGCTATCTAGTAAGGGTTGCCACTTTGCAGATGATACCAAAATCTGCAATAAACACCCAGGAAGGTATAGATAACATGGGGAGGGATTTAGCAAGGCTTGAAGAATGGTCAAGAATTTGGCAGCCGACATTTAATACTAAAAAAATGCAGGGTCATGCATTTGGGCTGCAAAAATCCAAGGAAGCAGTACAGTATAGGGGACGAAATGCTTCTGTCCATGAAAGAAGCGCAGGATCTAGGAATGATTGTTTCTGATGATCTTAAGGAGGCTAACCAGGTAGAAAAGCAGACTGCGAAAGCCAAAGGATACTTGGGTGCATAGGGAGAGGAATGGCAACAGGAAGGAGGCGGCGATAGTGCCTCTGTAATGTATTTCTTGAGACCAAATTTATATTACTTTCTGCATTTCTGTAGACAACACCTTAAAAAAAAAAAAGATAAACAGAATAGAGTCGGTGCAGAGGGTGGCTACCAAATAGTCAGCGGGATTCACCATAAGGCATATAGGGACAGATTTAAAGACCTCAATCTGTATACTTGAGAAGAAAAGACAGGAGACGGGAGATATGCCACGGAGGTATTTAAACATCTCTATCATAAATGCAAAGGAGAGACTCTTTCGACTGAAAGAAAGCTCTACAACAAGGAGGCATAGGATGAAGGTGAAAGGAGACAGAGTGGGAGATGCATGCAATAGTCATCTAGTGGAAGTAGAGACCAGAAAGGCGAAACAGAGGATCTCTAAAGGAAAAAGGACAGTAGAGCTTAGTGGTTCATATGGAAGAGCAGACTGGATAGTTCGTATGGTCTTTTTCTGCCATCATGTTTCTATGTTCTACTGTGTTTGACTACCTTCTGCTTGCATGGGACATAGGGAGACTCCACAAAGGCATCTACAAGTAATTCTGCAAACTTAATGCATACCCTGAACCAGACTCTGTAGTACACACTGGTCTGAAATAATCTGGGTTCATTCCAAGAGAAAATGCTGGAGCCATCCTCCCACCAGGGTCCCTTGGAAGAGGCCCACCTAAACTCACTGTGAGGCTGGCTCCCCAGCTGCAGAGGATAAATCTCATGGATGCTGGTTCCCCAGAAGGGCTGGAAATTAGTCTTCACATATGGGTACATCGGTACCGACGGAGCCTGCACGGGAATGCTCCCCAGCATCCAATCATAAAGCTTTTGGGAGCATCCCTCGTGTCTGCGCGCTGACTTCCCGTCTTTCCCACTGCCTCTCCGCAGTTGAGTTTCATAGCTGAGACAGAAGGAGAGAAAGAGGAAAGGAAATAAATAGATACAACTCCTAGGGGTGGTGGGTGGTTTGTGAAGACTAATTCCTGCTGTTCCCAGAGATCACCTGTTACAGGTAAGTAACTGTGCTATCTCCAGGAACAAGCAGGAATGAGTCTTCACATATGGGGACTCCCTAGCTGAGGGTGCCAGGGGAGATCCCATAAAATACGTATCCCTGTAACAGGACGGCATTTCCCAAACCTGGATCCCCGGCATCCCCTGAGGGATGGGGGGTAGGAGTTGAATAGAGAAAAGCTGTAGAGGAACAGCGAATCTAAAGACTACAGGAAAAAAAGAGTCTTTAGAATGTATGTCAATTATCATTAAGATATTTAATGAAACTAGTACAATATAGAGCTTACCTACTGGATAGTAGGAAGTAGAACTGTGATGAAGTGTACTGTAGATGCAGTAGCGGAATCCTCAACGTAACTTCACAGCAGTGAGGATGAAGTCCCAAACTTGGAATGGGCAGGTGACCCAGGTGTGAACTGGGGTAGAAGAAGAACGGCAGGTCTTCAATGGAAAGCTTTATGGGAAAAGCTGAAAACTCTTTTAGGTACAGAGTTATTGACATTGAGAATTAAAAGAAGACTGACCGATCTGGAGAAATAGCCCAGTCCTAAAGGGAAGAGGGGGTATGGAAAAAAGCCCCTATTCCCAAGGAGAAGAGAAGTGTACTCAGAATACTGAAGATGTACACTGTCTTTCCTAGCTGGTAAGAGATAGGAAGACATTGAAGTTTGATACTTCATAGATAGGGAGATCTATAACAAAAATAGAAGCTGTTGACATCACAGCAATAATATTGTGTATAACCGTTCCCACTTACTGAGCCGTATGAGAATAGGCAAGTGGACTGTCTGGACCCCTTAAGGGGGGGGGAAAAACCTTATTGCACAGACAGTTAGGGAGATAGTAGGTAATACTTAGTGTCCTATGGACATCTCCCAATGGGCACCTATACATATCCATATATAGATATAAATATATATGTCAAGATATGCACACACACACATACACACACACACATATACATACACATACATACATACACATATACACACACATACATACACACACATACATACATACACATACATACACATACATGACTTATGCCCCCACAGACTATAGAAAATGTATGTATAGGACATATACAGACATGAATATAAGTCTGCGGAGACATGCCTGCAACTGAGCCCAAAACATTCATATGGGGAATGTGATGGGAAAGATTCATCTAATAATGAGGGGGTAAAAAACCACCTTAAGATATATAGAGAATCTATTTGTGCGGTGCAGGAATGCAGTTCAGTGGAATAACCAGTATGGTTGCGTGAAAAAACAGAGGGTAATAGTAGTCTGGCAAAAGCACGTCAGGAGTACTTTAGGACTCTGACATGTCCAAAGGACAAACAAACGCATAGACTAAGACACCAGGATAACCCAGCCATGTACAGTAAAAGAGTATGCGTCGTCCAAGTGGAGCAGAAAAGCATAATGCCAAGCTGTAAGGAAAAAGGGGTAGATTCCTGCAAGATTGGGAACTCCTTGGACATTCACGCCATGGAATGATTATATAAACTTTTTCTACTATATGGGAAAAACCTTCAGAGACAAAGTTCAATGCTCTGTAGCAAGGGTCCATAGTAGAAAGCTTCTCTGAAGATTGCAGAGAGCATTGTGCAGGAGGAGTATAAGATTAAAACTGACAGAAGTCAGGTGTGTTGCCATATCCTAGGAAAGGATATGGCTAGAAGATAACCTGCAGTGAATAGTATTATGCAAGATAGTGGAAAGTAGCTTGCAATGAGCATTAAAGTAATCACTGGAACTCCTGCATATACGCAATTGAACAAAACAGCAGAGGGGATTCTCCTGTATGAAAACAGAGAGAAAACAGACAAAGGGAGCGGAGAGATTCCCGTCCCTGTCTGATGAGTTGTTGCATGGAAGAATAACAAAAAGTCTATACTGGAAAGAAAAAGAAGTGTTTCAGTATGGTACCAACTCACGCAGGGGAATCCTGGAAGAGAGGGGGTTGGAAGTGACTTACTATATGGTAAGTCAGCTGAAGGAAAAGATGTCCATGTGGGGACAGAAACTATCATGGGATAGTTGTAACCTCCCTTCATAATAGTGAGAAGGGTGAGAATTCTGTAACCCATGGACAAAAAGTATCCTAACAGCTTAGCATACTGAAAAAGAAAAAAACAGTGTAGAGTTGAAGAATAAACTTCTGCTAAAAAGAATTTAACTGTAGATTGCAGTATACAGGAACCTATGGTTGCTGGTTATGATTAGACTGGCTAGAGTCTGGAGACTTCAGACTAGGATGAGATGTCCCTTGTTTGGGTACATCTGGAGGATGGGCAGGAGAAGGGCGAAACCTTCTTTTCTTAGGGAAAGAAGGTTTGGTAGGACATTTCCTACGTCCTGGGGAAAAAGAAGGCTTGGGATGGTTTCCAGAACTAGGGAAGTCAGTGGAGCAATGAGCAACCTGACGTAAAGCCTCTTTATTAAAGATATTGTCTCCAGTACAAGGAGAATTACCCAGTGTATGTTGTGCCCATCTGCTCAAGTCTGAAGCTTGCAGCCAGGCTGTACGACGTGCTCCAATGGCAATAGCAGAGGATCTGCTAGACTCAAAGGAGTCTAGAGAAGCACGAGAGAGAAACCAAGAGATATTCCTGCTATGATTAAGAAGCAAGGAATAGTCAGTGGCCTTAGGCTCTGACAAAAAAGGGGACAAAAGAAATAATTTCTCTGTGACCTCCTGAAGTGTCAGGCTCATATAAAAAATATATGAGATAATCCTTGAAGCCAGCATAGAAGTTTGGAAGGTTTGACGTCCAAAGGCATCAAAGTGCTTTAGATGCACGACCTGGCGGATAAGAAGAGTGCTTCTTCTTCTTGCTTCTCACCTTCCTCATTGCTGATTCCACTACAAGGGAATGATTGTGGAAGTTGTTTTTTTCTGAAAGCCCGGAGAGGGAGGCACCTGATACATACAGAATATCAATGGCTGTAGAAGGCGAAGGAAACCCTTAAAGGTGATTCCCAAATCCTCAGAAGAAGGTCCTGCAAAGAATGATGTAAGAAGCATTATATTTTCCTTTTCTGCAGGATCTTGGTTAAGAGTAGAGCCAGGAATAGGAATGGCAAGAAAGGTTGCCATGTCAAGGAGAAATTTCTGAAAAGAAGGATCTCCAATGGGAAACTATTCCTGGTAGGCTGAGGTTGAAGGAGCAGCTTGAGCACCAGAAGATATACTGGACTGGTGCAGAAAAAGAATCCTGCTAGAGGGACAGTGATACTGACAGTTCTGATTTGAGGCAGTTAGTACTGCATCGTCTGTGCCCGGTATCGATTCCAAGCTAGGCATAGAAAGGATGGATGGCACCGATGGGACTGCAGGAATCGACATCGATACCGATACCGGTATCGGGGACGGTAATGCCACCGAAGCAGGTATTGGAGGCTGCTGAAGCGGCACCGAGGTAACCAGAGAGGCTTGGTAAATATCCTCGGTACTGCGTAATCGGGAATGATATGGGTCGGTTCCCAAACGCGTCGGTACCAAGTCATCTAGACTGGATATTGATTCCAGACTCAGCATCGAGGGGAGCGGGTCTATCGATGCATGCCTAGAAGGTAACGACATCGGTGGTGTTATCGGCGATGCCGATACAGGAAAGTCTATCAGAGTGGTCTCGATCAGTACCAAAGGTACCGAGGATGTCTGATGACGATCCCAGGTGAAGAGTGGAACACTCGACGCCGATGCTGGGGTATCGGTACCGCTCGAAGCCGGTACCAACCCCCGAGCATGGCAAAAATACAGGAAAGTCAATCTGGGTGGTATCGATCGGTCCCGAAGGTACCAAGGATAGCAGATAACGGTCCCTGGTGAAGAGTGGAACACTTGACACCGATGCCGATGCATCGGTACCGCTCGAAGCCGGTACCAACCCCGAGCATGGCGGAGATACAGGAAAGCCAATCTGGGTCGTATCGATCGGCCCCGAAGGTACCAAGGACACCAGATGACGATCCCTGGTGAAGAGTGGAACACTCGACACCGGTGCCGGGTTATCGGTACCGCTCGAAGCGGATACCACCCCCGAGCACGGCTCAGGTATGTTCTGTGAGGGGTGAGCCCCAGGAACAACCTGAAACCCCGTTAATGCTGTGGAGCCCGAAGACTCCCACCGGGGTTTTATTGCCAAAGAGGTCTTGAGGGTCAGGCCGGAGCCGTCATCATGCTGAGCATGAGACTTACCCTTCAAGAATTGGCTAGTCTTAGCAGACTGTTTGTGGGTTACCTGATCCTGGAGAGAAGAAAAAAAACGGAGTCCTCACCTCAGGAGGAAAAACGGCATCGAGGGAAACTCGAAAAAGGGAAGGTCTTCTCCCAATAGTACAGCCTGATGGTTCAGGGGAAAAAGGGTCAGGACCCAAACAGGTTAGACACCAAGCCTTGGAATCTAAAAAGAAAACTATGTTTCCACAATGAAGGCACTTCTTAGGGGAAGGCGGCTCCATGTTGGAGAGGCCTGGTAGGCCCAAAAAGTTAAGACAAAAAACTGAGGAGAAAAAAATCTCTCTAATTTTAGAAAAGAAAAGAACAGCGCACCGGTGGTACCGGTATCGGCGGGAAGAACAGCCGCGACCACAAGAAAACAAGAAAATAAGAATTTTAAAGAAAAAAAGTTTCTGCGGTGACAGGAGGACGTCCTGTTGGCTCCGCGGAAAAACGAAAACTGAGGAGAGGCAGTGGGAAAGGCGGGAGGTCAGAGCGCAGGCGCGAGGGATGCTCCCAAAAGCTTTCTGATTGGATGCTGGGGAGCATTCCCGTGCAGGCTCCGTCGGTACCGACGTACCCATATGTGAAGACTCATTCCTGCTTGTTCCTGGAGATCCAGCATCTAGGGCCAAGATCCACAGGAGGAATAGGCCGAAGTGAAGCCCTTTTGTTTTGGTAACAAAACTGTCTGTCTGTAGTAACAGTTTAGTAGACAGGTCTGGGATTGATGAGCTATGGGTCTCCTCCTTTGACTTCCTGCATATGCAGGGCTATGGAATCGGTACACAAAACCTTCAATTCTGACTCCGATTCCTCCATGTGTAATTTACCCTAATCACAGATCTCCTATACTGATTGAAAGCACACAACATACAAGGTATTTTATCACAAACGTCGTGAATCATCAGGCTACTTTGTAGCACCCTAACCTATTAAAGTTTGGGTTTAAAGGCTACAGCTAAGCTATTGTGGCCTTTTTATATTATTTATTAAAGAAGTCAAACATGATTAACATTAAACAAGACAAAACTTACAAATTTCACACAAGAGACTAAGAATTCTTACAGGAAGGTCAAAAATATGCCCATTTAAATAGAAATGAACTCAATTAGGTAATAACCTCTCCTTTTCAAGATTAAAGCATTGTTTGAATATAAAAGTTAAATGGAAGATGAAAGATTACATTAAATTAAATAAAAATTATATTGTAAAAGCTAGAAAAGTTTATCCTTACAAAATTTATTAAGGAAACATTGTATAGTATCTATAGAAATGAGGTTAAATCAAAAATCCAAAGTTTACAAATAACTTGTTCTTAGAAACAGAATCGTTTCTGCCAGACCCTCCTTCATGTATGTGTGAAATTGTAATTAACAAAGCATTACCATTTACATTAAGTCGGAGTCAGTACACTTTTTTGCCAATTCAGACTCCAGTAATCCAATAATTGCTTCCAACTCCACGACTCAGACTCCACAGTCCTGTGTATATGGCTAATTTGTAGAGACCTAACAGCAAATAATTACCTTAGTAGATAATCTATTACTTTCTAACAAAGAGCCTGGGGAAGTACCCAGTTTTGACGTTTTGAGACTTTAGGGAATTGTTTTTCTAATAGAAAGTGAGAAGGCTGAGTTTCTGTACATAAGATTGTTTACAGAGATTAGAAGAATGGCATCAGAATTGGTAAAATACTGAGAAACGTGAGACCCTGTGGAGGTATGCAATGGAATGGTATGAATAGAAAAAGTGTGTCAGCGGAGAACGAGTGATGATAGGTTAGCCTTCAAGGGTTGCGACTGGCCAGTCTCCAAAAAAATAACATGATAGTTTGTGACTGGCTGGTAGCAAAATTGACTGAACTAGAATAGGTTTTCCTGGTACTGACAGAAAGGCTGGAAGGTGATTTGACAATATTCTGTTTGATTATGGAGGTTGATTGGTCCCCACATTTTTTTAAAAAACCATGAAGGAGGATTTTGAGACAGCACGCTTACTGACTTTCTTGTACAATCTATCCATGGAGGGAGACAGGCGCATAAATTTGTATGGAGCTACACTGGGCGAGTACCCAGATTTATGTAGAGAATGAGGAAGGATTTTTCAGCGAATAGATAGCGTTGGTATGTAGCGGAGTTTGGTAGACATGTGCAATTACAAGTGTGATGGATTAAAGATTAGTCTTTGTTTGATACTCGACATAAGGCTTGAACGTTGGGTTAGCTAAAGTTCTCAAACGTTAAACCGTTTTCTATGAATTCTTTCTGAAACATTGGGGATCGTCTGTTAGTGTGTTGTGTAACCTTTTGATACAGATATCAATCATTTTAGATTCATTTGAGGTGGTATAATTTTTCATTGTACTGACAAGTTCATAGAGCCACACATCTGAAAAATCTGTATGCTTCATATGTTAAGAAATGATATCATCTTGTCGATTTTATTTTGTATTAAAGTCCTTAATAGTGCCTCCTGATGGAGCAATCGGCGAAACACTGATAGCTTCAGGACAACAGGACATTATATGAAAACTTTAAGATGTGAAGGCAAGTATTATTCCTCCTCGTCTCTCCAGGCCAGTCCAGGAACCGTAGGGTAGTGAGCCCCCTCCAGCAGCTGAGGACTAAATTACACAGAGTCTTGCCGACACTTTATCCAGCTCCCCCTAGCACCTGTGACTCTGTCTTTCAGTTCTCAGCAGCTGGGTAGGACCGTTTTTAGACAGGCTCCCTGAACAAAAAAAAAAAAAAAAAAAGGAGTGACAAATTAAAAGAAAAAAGGAGGATCTGGGTTGCTCTAGCAGGGCAGTAAGGCCAGCAAGTGAAATAACAAAACAGAAGCCGGAGTGATTTTTGGTAGTGTGAAGGGGCAGCAGAGGCAGAGCCTGTCTCGTGGAGTGCGAAGCCACTAAGTCTGCCCGAGGAGGAAGTACCTGGGAGCCCCAGAGCATTCCTCTCTGCCTTCTGAGCCGGTTTACTGTTCCCGCTAGTGGCGGGAGGGGGAGCGATCATTTTTCTGGCTGCAATTAGAAAGGTAAGCGGCTCCGGGGATTGCAATCACAGGGGCTTTGTTCTTCGGCAGTTTGTCGGCACCAGGATTCACGGCCTTCAGTTTCTCTGGGCATTGACTCGGGTGCAGGTGCATGCTGCCAATCACGGCAGTGTGCGTACAGTGTGGTAGCAGCCGGGGATTATCAGGGCCGCACATGCTTTCGTCGGGGCAGCAAGCTAAAGCACATTTTCACCGGCTCCATGGAAGAAGTCAGCATCTGGGGATAACGTGGCAAGTAGGCCTCAGGGCTCGGCAGAGAAGGCGGGAACGGCAGCGGCAGCCATTTTGCAGGAGGCAGCCGTTTCTCCAGCGCTTCAAAGAAAACCAGGAAAAAGCAAGTCCAAGTCAAAGAAGCCTTCGCAGGCAGGGCAAGCACCTCAGCCAGTGTTATCTGGGCTACAGGAGGGCTTGAAGCCATTGTTTTCAGCAGATTTTATCCTATTGTTGCACAGGGCTCATTGTCTGAAGAGGAAGCAGGCTCAGGACAGAGGTCCTCCTCCCAAATTGTCAGTTTCTCAGGTAGTGGAAGTAAGTTTGGATGGAGATCCTGGTGAAGGACCCTCCCCGAAGGGTTTTGGAATAGAGGCTGGCTGAGATTGGTTCAGTCATCAAGCTCCAGGGCTCTGAGCAGCAGAGGATGGGGAGATTCTCTCTGATTGGGGCTAGACCCCGGGAATTGGAGGAAGGAGAGATTGTTTCGGGGGAGGATCTCATTGCTCATTCTCTAGAGGCTCTGAATATAGCCCTGTTGGTGGTTCAGGAAGAACCACTGGAGAACCCTCTGCTCCAGGGGTTTAAAGCAGAGCAGAAGTGCTTTCCAGTTCATAGGGTAATCAAACAGATGACAGAATTGGAATAGGAGTGTCCGGAGGCTACTCTAAGGGGTAGCCACTCAATGGGCCGCCGGTACCCTGTTCCGCAAGAGGAGAAAGACCTACTGCGGATGCCCAAGGTGGATGCCTTGGTTTCGACCGTGACTAAGAAGACTACTATCCCAGTGGAAGGGGGCACTGCCCTTAAAGATCTTCAGGATCGGAAGTTAGAGTCATAACCTATTTGAATCTTTTCTGACCTAGCTCCGTCATACGTGCTCTCTCTTCTCGCAACTATGCAAACAACTTACCAGCTAATTTTATTGTACTTCAATTTGTTATTTCTTACACAGAGAGATCTACCAACCATGAATTTACCTATATACCCTAGATGGACCAATTAAACATAGAATAGTAAATACTATATTTCACACCGTCATAGACAAAAAAGTAAAACACCAAAGATAGTGATACATTCTATCCTATGTAAATCTAACAACCCTATTCTCATTATCTCCTATTAAATGTGCTCTTTTAAATGTGCGATCAATACGAAACAAACCAAACATTATTAACGATTACATTTTAGACCAAAAGATCATCATCTGCATCACAGAGACACTTGGCTCACAGACACAGATCAAGTCATTTTAATTACTCCTTTAGACTTTGATACATTTAATTGCCATAGACAGCATAGAAGAGGGCAGCATAGAAGAGGAGGTGGAACCTTAATACTTGCAAGAAAGATTTATAAATTTGAAGTAATTACATCTAACAATTCATCTGAGACAACCACTATTGTTATATCAAACCATCACCTCAGCATTTGTCTTACCTATAGACCTCCCAATGCTGCAAAGGACCATCTATCAACAATACTCAAATTAATATATGTGCTAACAGCTCTCAACATAAGCCGTTAATTGCTTTGGGTGACTACAATCTAGTGTCTACACCCACTAAGAATACTAGAGCATTCCTAAAAGCTATGGATTCTTAGATTATCAACAGACAGTTTTTATTTATTTATTTACATTCTCTTATATACCGCACTATTCTGCATCAGTGCGGTTTACATTGAACAAACTGAAATTACATTGAACAGGGCATTATAACTTGGGAGATAACTATTTTACAGGGAACATGGGCTATGGAGGGTTAAGTGGCTTGCCCAAGACCACAAGGAGCACCTGTGGGACTAGAAACCCCAGTCCTTCTGGTCCAAGGTTGCTGTCCTCTAGTGGGATTTGAACCCCCGACCTTCCGGCCTGAAGTACCTTGCCCCAACCACTAGGCCACTCCTCCACTCCAGTTAACCTGCCAACACATCAACATGGTACCACACCAGATCTGGTTCTCATTCCAAAACAACTTAACACAAAATCAAGTCACAATTCCAAAAAACACTCCAGTACCATGGTCTGACCACCATCTAATCTCTTTCACTTTACATCTAAAAATCCATTCCCACCATATGGAACGAGATAATAAAACTAGAAGATTTAAAGCCTTTCACAAAGAGAATTTCCTTAAAGAAATAATTCAGCTACAACAGGATTGTACTGAATTAAATAATGCCATAGAGAATTGGAATGCCATCATATCCAATGCCGCTTTAGCTCCAAAGGAGGACAAATCACACATACGCAGAAAAGGCAATGCACCATGGTATTCAAATGAAATCAGAGAAGCAAAACGCAATCTCAGAAGACTCGAGCGAAAATGGAGACAGACTAAATCTCAAGATGCAGCATTCCTCTATAATGTTAAACAATTTGAATACAACAACTTAATGACCATAAACGACACCACACTAAGTTAATCTTGAAATCAGCTAATAAAACAAGAGAACTATTCAGTATTGTACAACAGCTCACTAAAATCACTCCTCCTCACAATACTCATCAAATAGACCCCCAAATATTTGCTAATTACTTAATAAACAAGAATATATCTCCAAACACCATGCTTTCTACAGAACACAATCAAATAGGAATAATACTTGTACTAGATCCTTCCAAACATGGAAAGATTTCTCCTTACCAACAAAAACAGACAGAAAATATAATTGACTATTAACACAACTTCTTCACCAGCTGACCCATGTCCAGTAAAATGGATTAAAAATACCAAGTCATCATCTTATCAAATTTGTTAAGAAATCCCTCAAACAAGGATATCTACTGCAAATGCTTAAACAAGCTATAGTACGGCTAATATATAAGGGAAAACTGATGAGTACTTCTGACCCTAAATCATTCCGTCCTATTTCAAGTTTACCTTTTATTACAAAAATTAGTTGTACAAAGACAATTACAAGATCACGTTGATCTACATGCTCTGCTAGATGTGCATCAGCACGGTTTCAAACCTTGTCACAATGTAGAAACTCTGCTCATCTCACTCTTTAATAATCTCATAACGGGTCTAAACAATAAGAATAAAAGGATTTCTATTCATTTTTCATTGATATCTCAAGCTGCATTTGATACGGTGTCACACTCAATACTGCTGAAACGTCTTCAAGATATTGGTTTATATGATAATACTTTAAATTGGTTCACCTCCTACCTAAATAATCGAACAATTGGTTAAATGTTGTGCGAAGAAATCCTCTCAATTTCCAGTCACACAAGGAATACCTCAAGGATCAGCCTTATCTTCAATCCTTTTCAATATTTACATTCAACCTATATGTAAAATCATTGAACAACATGGAGTGAATTACCATTTATATGCTGATGACATCATGGTTTATACCACAATAGACCAGAATGCAATTGATACAACGATTACACAGGTACACTAAAAAATTTTTTTTTAAACTGCCTCTAATGTTTCGATTGATTTTTACGTTTTTTGGTGCGCTGAATCCAAACCTGGTAACCAATTTGCTCCGTCACGTACAGATTTTTTGCTACATTGGGTTAGCAGTTTGAGGTGAACGTTTCAGATTGAGTGCGATCGAGATAAAAGTTTCTTGGATGAATTCTTTATACTAATTGTTAGTAGTTATTCAAATAAGAATAAAGAAAATTGTAACAAGGCAGCACATAAGAATAATGTCAACAAAACACACTGTGATGGTAGCAAAATTGTCTGCACTTAAAACAGCCACATACATGTGCACAAACATTGAGCATATAAGAGCGAGGTTAGACACAAAGCAAAGCAATGTGCAAAAAATGTTGTACAGGTATGTATGTAAGAATAGAAAACGCAAACCGCACCATTGCAATACATGAAGACAAACACCCGATGGTGTGAAAATAAAATTCTAATAAATGAGATCCGACACTGTGGTAATAACTAGCAAATTTTTATTTCAAAGTTTAGTAAAAACACGATATTTGTCAACACAGTTTAGATTTTAAAGTCATTCTTGGGTCAATCAATCTCCTGGTGGGCCCGTTTCTTCTTCCCCCGAATGCTTCTCTTGGTGCGCTGCTTGGCGTATTTTTCATCTGGGGTTTCCCGCAGCAGCAACCAGCAGAAATCAGCCATCATAGTGGTGTTCCATCTTCCTTGGTACCTTCTCTCTGCGTCCTTGATGTCCTGGTGAAACCTTTCACCTTGTTCTTCACTGTACGCCCCCAGGTTTTCGGGAAAGTAGTTCACATGGGAGTGCAAGAAATGGACTTTCAGGCTCATGTTACAGCCTTGTTCTTTGAAGGCATTGAGCATCCTGGCAACAATATCCTTATAGTTCTCATCCCGCCTGTTCCCCAAGAATTTGAGAACAACATCCTTGAAGGAATCCCAGGCTTCTTTTTCCTTCTCAGACATCGTTTCAGCGAATGCTCCATCTGAAATGAGTTTCCTTATATCAGGGCCAACAAACACTCCTTCCTTTAGCTTTGCTTCAGAAAGTCGGGGGAACTTTGAGCAAAGGTACCGAAAGCACTCACCATCTTTTGGAAGGGACTTGATGAATTGCTTAATGAGACCTAACTTAATGTGGAGAGGTGGTAATAGAATTTTATCACGAGGTACCAAGCTCTCATGAAGAACATTTTTCTCACCGGGTCTCAAATACTCCCGAATTGGCCAGTCTTTTTTTCCCCCCAGTGTAGGTCGCGGGCCCGGCTATCCCACAAGCAAAGGAAGCAGGGATATTTGGTGAAACCGGATTACTGCCCTAATAGCATGGATAGAATTTTAAAGTCTCCACAAATCATCCACTTATGCTCATCATAACGAATCTTCTGAAGAATCAGGGCCAAATTCTCGTATTTTTCTTGGAGAATAACAGAGTGAGCAATAGGAACTGAAGCGAATGTGTTGCCATTATGAAGAAGAACACCTTTTATGCTGTCTTTTGATGAATCAATGAACAGCCGCCATTCAGCAGGATCATACTTGAGTTTAAACTTTTCCATCACTCCGTATATATCGTTGCAAAATACCAAATCTTCCTCTTTGCTGAAATACTTCAAAAATTGTGTCTCGCGGTTGTGGTACCAATAAAAAGTTGTTCCTGGTGACAATAGATTTTTCTGTTTAAGCCGAGAACCTAGCAGTTGGGCAGCATCTTTTGGGAGTCCTAAATCCCGGACTAAATCATTCAATTCAGCTTGAGAGAAAAGTTCAGGTTTCGGATCTGGTTCAGTTTCAAACTCGGAAGTACTGGACTCATCGGGAAAAGCCATCTGATGAGTCTCATCATGATCCGAACCGTCCACACAAATATGATCCAAAGATTTTGGTGGTTCAGGCACAGGTACTTCGTTGCTATGAGGCATAGGCCTAATTGCTGAGGGAAGGTTGGGGTAACTTATTACGTTCTTATTTTTTAAGTTGTATCCCTTCACAATGCAAGAGCAAAAATAGCAGTCACTGCTGTGGTCTCTTTGTTCACGCCACATCATAGGTATTCCGAAACGAAATGCTTGTTTTTTACCTTTCATCCATAAGCGTAGATCTTCCTCACATGTCTTGCACACTTTGTGAGGAGCCCACGGTTTGTCTTGATCGCCTAACTTCAAACCGAAATAGGCAAAATATACTTTTTTAATAAATGCAGAAATGTTCCTCTGCTGCTTTTTCACGGTATATTCCCCACAAATAAAACAAAAACTGTCCGGAGAGTTGACGCAACCTCTGGCTTTGTGAGTCATCACAAATACACAGCACTGCAAACTACAACTGTAGTGAACCACTTCGGAATAAAGCTGGATTACGACTGAGCAAACAAAAGGTAATAATGAACTTGCAAGAAACTGAAATTTGACAGGAACGTTCATGTCGCAACCACCGTGTTTGAGCGAGCGAGCGAACGAGCGAACGAGGCGAGGCGAACAGGAAAGAACATGCGCCAGCGCGAGTACTGGATTTAGCCCCCCGCCTCCCAATTGTCCTGTTAATGTATAAAATGAATACAAAACACTCTAAAATATCATGAGGGAGTGTTTCTAGTTAGTTAACCATTACAACCTCTATTTTGGGCCAAGAAAATAAACTGCAGTCGGCTAAAAAGAAATTATGTGAACATTCCTTATATGGGTAAGAAATCTAATTTTGCAAGAAAACGTGACGTGATGGAACATTTTGGCTATTTTTCCTGGATTCAGCACCCCAAAATCTATAGGAATCAGTTGCAAAACTGGAGGCAGTTTTTTGGTAGTGTACCTGTGTTATTAATTGCCTTGATAATATGAATATTTGGCTTGCAAATAACAATTTAAAGATAAACTCTGACAAAACAGAAGCAATGTTCATCTCTAGAAGTCAGACCTGCAAACCACCACAAGAAATTAATAAAATCAATAAAAATTAAGGATGAAGTAAAATACCTAGGTATGACCTTAGATAGGTACCTAAATTTACATTCTCATATAAATAGAGGGATAGAGGTGATATGATTGAGATGTTTAAATACCTCCGTGGCATAAATGTTCAGGGAGAGAGCCTCTTTCAATTGAAAGCAAGTTCTGCTACGAGGGGACATGGGATGAGGGTGAAGGGAGATAGATTCAGGAGTGATATGCGGAAATATTTCTTTACGGAAAGAGTAGTGGATCCGTGGAATAGTCTCCCAGTGGAGGTGGTAGAGATGAGGACAGTAACTGAATTCAAGAAAGCATGGGACCAACACAGAGGATCTCTAAAGGCAAAAAGTGGACTGTTGTTGTTGTTATGGAAGGACAGACTAGATAGGCCATGTGGTCTTTTTCTGTCGTCATATTTCTATGTTTCTATGTTAAATAAAACTGCAGCTAAAGCGTATAGACGACTAAAGGTTATTAGGAGATTCAAACCAATCTTAAGTAAAGATCACTTCCGTACAGTTTCTCAAACAGTCATTACCCCATTGCTTGACTATGGAAACACTATATCAAGATCTTCCTAAACATTCCATACATCCACTCCAATTGATGCACGTAGTAGTATGTTGCACTATCACTGACACTGCGAAATATGAACACATTACTCCCATGCTCCAAAAGTTACATTGGCTTCCTATTATTGCAAGAGCAAGATTCAAAAATCTAATGATCATTTTTAAAATTATCCATCACTCTTCAGCAGACATTAGACAATCCTTAATATCTAAGGATTTAAACTTTAGACCTAGACGAACTCAGAGTACTAATAGACTCATCACTCCTTCTAGTTTCAATAGATCAAAGCAGATGACATCCAAAAGGGCTTTTCACGCTTAGCACCAGATTTGTGGAATTCTCTCCCTGAAGACTTAAGAGCACTGAATGACATTAAGAACTTTTGTAAGTCCCTCAAAAATCTATTTATAGAAACTTATGGACAAACAATTAGATTTTAACTAACATTATATGACATAGTATACATTGTTCCTCTTTAATATATGGCACTGTAATGTACTGTATTGTATTGTATTTCTGTCTTCCCTTACTCACAATTTGTATTCATATGTAAACCCTGTGTTGTCTTGTCAACCACTTTGATTGAAGGAAAAGGTGGTATGCAAAACTGGTTGGTTGGTTAAATAAATACATATATACATACATACATATATACTCAAGCAGGCTTTTGACTCTAGTGCACTAGCTACGCAGGCCTCGATTTGTGAGGCTTATGTCTCTAGGGCAGGGGTGGGCAATTCCGGTCCTGAAGGGCCGCAGACCAGTCAGGTTTTCATGATGTCCCTAATGAATAGTCACGGACCTATTTCCATACAATGGAAGGCAGTGGATGCAAATAGATCTCATGAATATTCATTAGGGACATCATGAAAACCTGACTGGTCTGCGGCCCTCCAGGACCGGAATTGCCCACTCCTGCTCTAGGGCCTCCATTAGTTGGCTCCAAGGGGACGGTTCTCCTGATGGGGAGGAAAGTGCTCCCTCGGAAGGGGCCAAATTGGAATCGGCGGCGGTGTACTTAGCCGATGCCTTCTATGATTTGGTGAGAATTTCTGCGAAGTCTATGGCGTCCATGATTGCAGCCAGACGATTTCTCTGGCTGAGGAATTGGACAGCAGACGTGTCTTCTAAAGCTCGTCTTAGTAAGCTCCCTTATAAGGGCAAGCTGCTCTTTGAGGCGGCGTTGGAGAAGACTGTTAAAGATTTGGGTGATTCCAAGGGAGGTTGGCTTCTGGAGGACCAACCAAAGCGTCCGAAGCCAGGAGGGCCGCAGAGAGGGCAAACGAGAGATTTCCGCAGGTTTCGGGCACCTCAGTATGTTCCAAACCAGAGGGGTCATTTTATGGCCAGAGGGCAGTCCTTTCGAAGGGCTCGCAGGTTTGGCCAGGGTTATTTCGCTTCCCAGCAGAACCCGTCTAAAAAGCCACAATAAAGTCAGGAAGGCCCAGCCGGAAGTACCAATAGGGGGACGTTTACATGAGTTCTACTCCGCCTGGGCCGCAATTACAACGGACCAGTGGGTTTTGGAGATCATCTGCGATGGGTATGCGCTGGAGTTCTTCCAACCGCTGGCGGAAGCTTTCGTTGGGTCTCCATGCAAAGCACAGGCAAAGAGGGAGGTAGTGCACGATGCAGTAAGCGCTGAAGTGTATCTGCAAACGGTGGTTCCGGTACCCCGAGACCAGTGCGGGTTAGGTCGATACTCCATTTATTTTGCAGTCCCCAAAAAGGAGAGTTCCTTCCAGCCCATTCTCGATCTCAAGCATGTGAATGAGAGCTTGAGGGTACCGCATTTCTGGATGGAAATGCCAAGATCAGTGATTTTGACAGTAAGGCCGGGCGAGGTACTTTCTTCCATAGACCTAATAGAAGCTTATCTGCACATTCCCATCAGGCCAGATCAAAGGTTCTTGCGCTTTGCCATCCCTATGGGGCAATTTCAGTTCAGGGCTTTGCCGTTTGGACTGGTCTCATCGCCGTGCATGTTTACAAAGGTGATGGTGGTAATCACGGCGGCGTTGAGATAGGAAGGAATTCAGGTGCATCCCTATTTGGACGATTGGTTGATTCGAGCAGGGTCCGAAGGAGAGTCGGGCAGGGCTACCAAGCAAGTCTTGGAGTTCCTGAAACAGTTTGGTTGGGCGGATAAAGAGGCCAAGAGCCAGCTGCGCCCAGTGCAGCGATTGGTGTATCTCGGGGCCTTATTCGATACGGAGAACATAAGAACATAAGATATGCCATACTGGGTCAGACCAAGGTCCATCAAGCCCAGTATCCTGTTTCCAACAGTGGCCAATCTAGGTCATACGTACCTAGCAGTTTCCCCAAAAGACACAGGTTCCACAATGCTTGTACTGGGTCAAGCATTGATATCCTGGGTCCCTTCTTAATAATGGTTTATGGACCTTTCCTCCAGGAACTTGTCCAAACCTTTTTTAAACCCAGCTACAGTAACAGCCTTCACTACATCCTCCGGTAACAAATTCCAGAGTTAGATTACACGATGAGTGAAAAAATATCTTCTTTTATTTGTCTTAAATAGTTTACCCTGTAGCTTCATTGCATGTCCCCTAGTCTTTTTATATTCTGATAATGTAAACAATCGATCTATGTTTACCCGTTCCACTCAATTCATTAATTTATAGACTTCTATCATATCTCCCCCTCAACCGTCTCTTTTCCACGTTAAAGAGCCCTAACCTTTTTAGCCTTTCTTCATAGGAGTATCCTTCCATCTCTTTTACCATTTTGGTGGCTCTTCCCTGAACCGTTTCTAATAACGCTATTTCCTTTTTAAGATACGGCGAACAGAATTGCACACAAAATTCAAGGTGCGGTCTCACCATGGAACAATATATAGAGACATAATAATATCTTTTGTTTTATTTTCCATCCCTTTCCTTATGATACCTAACATTCTTATTTGCTCTCTTGGCCGCCACTGAACACTGGGTTGAGGGTTTTAACATGTTATCCACAATGACGCCTAAATCTTTTTCCTGGGTGGTAGTTCCTAATGTGGAACCTTGCATCATGTAACCATAGTTTGGGTTGTTCTTCCCTAGGTGCATAACTTTGCACTTGTCCACATTAAATTTCATCTGCCATTTTGATGCCCAGTCTTCCAATTTATCAAGATCCTCTTGCAATTTTCCACAATCCTCTTGGGTTTTAACAACTTTAAATAGTTTTGTCTCATCTGCAAATTTGATAACCTCACTCATTATTCTCTTTTCCAGGTCATTTATGAATATGTCAAAAAGCAGCGGACCCAGCACAGATCCCTGGGGTACACCACTATTCACCTTTCTCCATTGGGAAAATTGGCCATTTAGCCCTACCCTCTGCTTTCTATCTATTAACCAGTTCTTGATCCACAATAGTACACTGCCTCCTATCCCATGACTCTTTAGTTTTGCCAAAAGTCTCTGATGAGGGACCTTGTCAAAGGCTTTCTGAAAGTCCAGATACACTATATCAACCGACTCACCTTTGTCCACCTGTTTATTCACACCTTCAAAAAAACACAACAGATTAGTAAGACAAGATCTTCCTTGTCTAAAGCCATGTTGGCTGTCTCCCATTAGACCATGACTATCTACATGCTGAGTAATTTTGTTCTTTATGATGGTTTCTACCATTTTTCCCAGTACTGACGTCAGGCTCACCGGTCTGTAGTTTCCCGGATCACCCCTGGAACCCTTTTTAAAAATTGGCTTTACATTGGCGATCCTCCTGTCTTCAGGTATTACAGATGATTTTAATGAAAATCCACAGATTACTAATAGCAGGTCTGCAATCTCATATTTCAGTTCTTTCAACACCCTTGGATGTATATCATCCGGCCCAGGTGATTTGCTACTCTTCAGTTTATCTAAAAGTTGTAATACATCTTCCCGATGTATCGATATTTCCTTCAATTCTTCCCACCTATAAATACCACTTCAGTCATAGGTAACATTCCTACATCTTCCTCATTAAAGACCGAAGCAAAGAATTCAGTCTCTCTGCTATCGCATTGTCTCCTCTTAGTGCTCCTTTAACCCCTATATCATCTAATGGACCAACTGACTCCCTCACAGGTTTTTTGCTACAAATGTACTTAAAGTCTTTATTTCGCATTTTTGCTTTCGTAGCAAACTTCTTCTCAAATTCTCCCTTTCCCTGCCTTATCAATGCCTTGCATTTGACTTGCCAGTGCTTGTGTTGTTTCCAGGTTTCGTAGTTTGGCTCTTTAATCCATTTCCTGAAAGATGCTTTTTTGGCAACAGCCTCTGACCTCACCTTTAAACCATGCTGGCAGTTTTTTGGACTTCCTTCCACTTTTCTTAAAGCGTGGAATACAGCTGGTCTGGGCTTCCAAGATAGTATTTTACAACACCACCCAAGCTTGATGTAATTCTTTAACCTTTGCAACTGCTCCTTTTAGTTTTTTCTTAACTATTTGCCTCATTTTATCATAGTCTCCCTTTCGAAAGTTAAAAGGTAGTACTGTGGATTTCCTTACTATCCCTCCTCCACTAATTAAATCAAACGCGATCATGCTATGATCACTATTGCCAAGTGGCCCCAACACCCTTATCTCTTGCACAAGATCTGGTGTTCCACTAAGGACTAGGTCTAATATGGCTTCCCCTCTGGTAGGTTCATGAACCAGCTGCTCCAAAAAGCAGTCATTTATTTCATCTAGGAACTTTATCTTCCTAGCATATCCTGTCGTGACACTGACCCAGTTGATACCGGGGTAACTGAAATCACCCATTATTATTACTGCGCTGTAACTTTTGTTAGCTTCCTTGATTTCTTTGAGCATTTCCATTTGTTCATTATGGCCAGGCGGTCGATAGTACACCCCCACTGCCATCGCCTTCCCCTTTTTACATGGAATTTCAATCCATAGAGATTCTACAGCAAATTTTGTTTCCTGCAAAATTTTAATCCTTTCTGACTCAATGCCCTTTTTAACATAGAGCGCAACCCCTCCACCAATTTGATCAGCTCTATGACTACGATATAGTTTGTACCCAGGTATCACAGTGTCCCACTGGTTGTCCTCCTTCCACCATGTCTCTGATATTCCAATCATATCTAACCTCTCATTTAGTGCTATATCTTCTAACTCTCCCATCTTATTTTTTAGACTTCTAGCATTTGCACACAAGCATTTTAGAGACTATTTTATTCATATTAATCTGGCTATTGGTAGACATGGGTAATTTGGGATCTTTAAGTTGTGTCTGCTCCATACTCAAGGGCATTTGGGCTAATTTACTTTATGGGGCCGGTTCTGTATCTCTGCCTGAGGTCAGCGTGCAAAAGATTCTCGGTCAGGTGCAGAGGTTTTCGCACATGAAGGCTCCAACAGCATGGCAATACATGCAACTGCTGGGTTCGATGGCGGCGGCCTTGGACCTAGTACCGTGGGTCAGTGCCCATATGCGTCCGCTTCAGTGGGCTCTGCTATCACGGTGGTCGCCTCAAAAGCACCCATTGTCTCATTAGCATGTCCAGAAAGCATAAGGTTCAGTTTGGAATGGTGGTTAGATTCAAGGCATCTTCAAGCAGGCATGCCCTTGGAGCAGCCCAAATGGGTTTTGGTCATCACAGATGCAAGTTTCTTGGGCTGGGGGGCGCATTGTCTGTCTCAGGTGACGCAGGGCTGCTGGTCAATCAATCATCTGGAAATGAGGGCGGCGAGGTTGGCGCTACAGGATTTCAAAGGCCTGGTAGTGGGGAAAGCGGTTCGCGTTTTCTCCGACAGTGTGGTGACTGTGTCCTATATCAATCGGCAAGGGGGCACGGGCAGTGCTACCTTGATGGAGGGGGGCCAACTGCTGCTGCAGTGGGTGGAGAGCCATCTGCTAGCCTTCTCAGCAATGCATGTGACAGGAAAGGACAATGTGCAGGCCGACTACCTCAGTCAACATGCCTTGGATCCAGGAGAGTGGGAGCTAAATGCGGCTGTGTTTCATGACATCACGGTGCGGTGGGGGCAGCTGATCATGGATCTGATGGCCACTCTTTCCAATACCAAGGCCACACGGTTCTTCAGCAGGCACAGAGAACATATGTCGGAGGGGCTCGATGCCCTGTCGCAGCCTTGGCCAATGGAAGGGCTGCTGTATGTATTTCCTCCATGGCCGATGATCGGTCGGCTCCTTCAGAGGATAGGAGTTCACAACAGGCAGGTGATTCTCATAGTGCCGGATTGGCCACAGAGACCATGGTATGCGGATCTGGTTTGGCTGCTGGTGGATCAACCGTGGAAGCTACCCAGTCGCCTCAATTTGTTGAACCAAGGTCCAGTCTTCATACCACAGGTGGATCGGTTCTCGCTTACAGCTTGGCTCTTGAGAGGGAGCCGTTGCGACGCCGGGGTTACTCAGCGGCGGTCATAAATACTATGTTGAGGTCCAAGAAGCGTTCTACGTCCTTGTCTTATATACGTATTTGGCGCATTTTTGAAGGTTGGTGTGCAGAGAGGGGCATTAAGCCATTCGTCTCTACACTGCCGGACATATTGCTCTTTCCACAGGGATGTCTGGATAAAGAGCTAGCCCTAAGTTCTCTGAAAGTTCAGCTGGCAGCACTGGCTTGTTATAGGGGACGGGTGCAGGAATGCTCATTAGCAATGCACCCGGACGTAGTTCGTTTTTTTTAGGCTGTTAAGAATGTGTGACCGCCTGTTCAGCCTGTAGTTCCTCCCTGGGATTTGAACTTGGTTCTAGAGGTGCTGGCGGAACCACCCTTTGAGCCCGCGGTCGTGGCGAGTTTGAGGGATCTTTCCTGGAAGACTGTCTTCCTGGTGGCATTGTGCTCGGCGAGACGGATTTCAGATCTTCAAGCGCTCTCGTGAAGGGAGCCCTTTAGACAGTTTTCTGCAGAGAAGGTGGTGTTGCAACCAGTGCCATCCTTCCTTCCGAAGGTGGTTTCACGTTTCCATTTGAATCAGCCAATTTCGCTTCCAACCTTTCAGAATCTTGCAAGGGATGGAATGGATCATAGGCTTCGGCGGCTGGATCTCGGAAGAGTGCTCCGAAGATACCTTAAGAGAACGGAGTCTTTTCGTAAGACAGACCGGTTGTTTGTTATATTTGGAAGACCCTGTAAAGGGGAGGTGGCTTCCAAAGCCTCGATTGTACAGTGGGTGAAGGCGGCTATTGGGGCAGCATATTCTGCGCGTGGAAGGTCTCCTCCTAGGGGTCTGAGAGCTCACTCTACTCGAGGTCAAGCAACTTCTTGGGCGGAATACTCTGATTCCACTGGTGGACATCTGTCGAGCAGCAACTTGGTCGTCTCTCCACACTTTTTTGAAGCATTATCGCTTAGATGTACAGGCTGGGGGGGGGGGGGTCGCAAATGTTGGGGCCTCGGCTATCCTGGCCGGGCTTGCGGGTCCCTCCCAGGTTTAGGTACTGCTCTGGTACATCCCTACGGTTCCTGGACTGGCCTGGAGAAACGAGGAGGAAGGAGAAATCAGACCTTACCTACTAATTGTCTTTGCTTGAGTTCTCTCTGGGCCCATCCAGGGCCCATCCTGTTCATTTGCGCAGGTTAGCAGGGTTGCTAGTAGCATTTACAGTCTGCAGAAGGGGTTGCTGATGTTCTCTGAAGTTAGGACGGCTGTCTTGAGCTCGAGGCTAAGCATGTGGGCAGCCTGGCAGCCAGATCTTCGGGGCGGCTCTGCCTTCTACTCTCCCTTCCTAGGGAGGGAGGTGGGGTAAGGGCCATTCTGAGGAGAATTAGAGTGTTTATAAAAAAAAAGAAGAGAAAAAGATAACAGGAGATAGACAGTGAGAGGTGACGACACAAGGCCTCTCAAGATCGAAGTGAGAGTAGGCTAAGGTTTGTTTTGGAGTTGGTTTGCGTTTAATGTTTTGTTCGTAGTTCAGGGCAAGCTGCTTTGTCAATAGAAGAGTGATTCGCAGGCATTAGGGGGAGCTGAATAATGTGTCAGCAAAACTGTGTAATTCAGTCCTCAGCTGATGGAGGGGGCTGACTACCCTACGGTTCCTGGACTGGCCTGGAGAGAACTCAAGGAAAGACAATTAGCAGGTAAGGTCTAATTTCTCCTTTGTCTATGTCAGACAGATGATGAAATTAGTTCTTACCTGCTAATTGTCTTTCCTTGAGCTTTCTCCGGGCCAGTCCAGGGAAAGGTAGGGTTGTCAATCCCCTATAGCAACTGAGGACTGAAGACTTCAAGTGTTCTTGAGAGGTGAAGCCACTCCCCCTAAGGGTAATCCAGCAGTCTCCTTCTGACAAAGCAACTAAACAGAAAGAAAGAACTAAACAGAGCAGATTAACCCTTGAAAAACTGATAACATTCTATAGTCCTTGAAAAACTCGGGAGCCAAAACGCAAATGTGCTCCGTTTGGGTTTTTTTTTTTTTTTCTAAATTTAGAATAGCCTTGATTGGCCGTGAATGAAATCTAGAAGCCCCAAAATGTCTCCTCTGAGAACTCAGACGATGAAATTCTGTAGTGGCTTGAAAAAATATTCGTGATAGCGAAAAAGGGTGGGACCCTGGACTGGCCCGGAGAAAGCTCAAGGAAAGACAATTAGCAGTTAAGAACTAATTTCATCTTCCTTATCGCTTCTCCGGGCCAGTTCAGGGAAAGGTAGGGCAGTACCAAAGCAGTACCTAAATAGGGGAGGGACCCGCCAGACCTGCGATAAGAGCCGATGCGCCCACTTTTGCATCATCTCTGGCCTGAACATCCAATCGGTAATGCTTAGTGAACGAATGCAACGCAGACCATGTCGCTGCTCTGCAGATATCTACCGGCGGAACAAAGGCATACTCCGCCCAGGAAGTCGCCAGAACTCGAGTGGAATGAGCCTTGAGACCAACTGGCGGCGAGATGCCACGGGCAGCGTAAGCTGCTCCAATAGCGCAGCGAACACAACGAGCGATGGTGGACTTTGATGCGGCTTGGCCCTTACGGGGGCCGGCAAACTGGACAAAAAGCCTGTCCGTTTTCCGAAAGGGTTGCAAGACTCTAAGGTATGTCCGCAAGACACGGCTAAGATCCAAATGCTTGAGAGCCCGGTCCATAGGCGAACTAGCTTGTTCAGAAAATACAGGCAAGGCTACCGATTAACATGAAAAACAGACAGCACTTTCGGTAGAAAAGAAGGAACTGTCCGCAGTAAAACTCGTTCCGGTAGAAATTGCAGATAAGGCTCCTGGCAAGACAAGGCCTGTAAGTCCAAAATTCGGCATGCCGAACACAAGGCCACTAGAAAAGCTGTTTTCCAGGAACACTCCCGGAGCTGCCGAGAGCAGATTGATGTTAAGGGCGACCGAGAAAACTCTTCCAACACTATATTCAAATCCCAAGGAGGTACAATGGGACGCCGTGGAGGATGGATAATTTTTGCTGCTCGCAAAAAACGATGAATATCCGGATGCGCCGAAAGACGGCAATGTTGAATTAATCCCCGAAAACAAGTAAGCGCAGCTATATGCACCTTAAGGGTACTCAGAGCTAAGCCCTTATCCAAACCATGCTGGAGAAATAGGAGTAGATGAGGCACGGTAGAAGTCATTGGTGCCACATTGCGCTGTCCACACCAAGTCTCAAAAAGACGCCAGACTCTAACATACACTAAAGAAGTTCCTGGCCGCTTAGACCGAAGTAAGGTAGCTACAACGGAACTCGCATACCCTTTGCTTTTTAAGCGAGCCCTTTCAAGAGCCAAGCCGTAAGCGAGAAGCGATCCACCCATGGCATGAGTATCGGACCCTGATGCAACAGATTGACGCGGGCCAGAAGAGGCCACGGCAGAGCTATTAGGAGGCGAACGAGATCGGCATACCAAGGACGACGAGGCCAATTCGGGGCAATGAGAATCACCATCCCCCGGTGCTGTGCTATGCGCTGGACAACTCGACTCAACATCGGCCAAGGCGGGAAAACGTACAAGAGAGTGTCGAGAGGCCACGGCTGAACGAGAGCATCCAGACCTTCTGACATGTGTTCTCTGCGTCTGCTGAAGAAACGGCTGGCTTTGGCATTGCTGCAGGACGCCATAAGATCCATCACTGGCTGTCCCCAACGCAACGTTAGCTCGTGAAAAATCGCCGCATTCAACTCCCATTCCCCGGGATCGAGGACATTGCGGCTGAGATAATCCGCTTGCACATTTTCCTTGCCAGCTACATGCGCCGCTGATATCGCTATGAGATTGGCTTCCGCCCAAACCATCAACTCCTGACATTCGGAGAGGAGAGAAAGAATCTTTGTTCCGCCTTGACGATTGATATAGGCGACCGTCACGGCATTGTCGGAGAAAATCTTGACCGCCGTCCCTTTGAGAAAAGTTGCGAAGTGAAGCAGGGCTAGACGAGCTGCACGAAGCTCCAGCCGATTGATCGACCAAGAGCTCTCCTCTGGGGTCCAAGAACCCTGAGCAATGTGACTTTGACAATGAGCTCCCCAGCCCGAGAGACTGGCGTCCGTGGTGACTAACACCCACGAGGGCTCCTGTAAGGGAATACCCGCCGTGAGGTGATCCCGAACTAACCACCACTCCAGACTGTGACGCACAAGCGCTGGACAGGGGAGGAGCTGCGAGAGTGGGTGAAGCTGTGGTGACCAGCGGGAAAGCAACGCTTGCTGCAAGGGTCGCATGTGAGCCTTGGCCCACGGGACTAGATCCAGTGCCGCCGCCATGGACCCTAAGAGCTGTAAATACGTCCACGCCGACGGCGCTGTTAGTCGTAGAAACGCTTGGACCTGTTGCAGAAGCTTCTCTACCCGCACTTCGGGCAAAAAGACTTTCCCCTGCCCGGTGTCGAAGAATGCTCCGAGATAAGTCAGTTGTTGCAACGGTTCTAAGTGACTCTTGGTTTGATTGATCACCCAACCGAGTTGCTCGAGAAGTTGAACCACTCGAGCTGTCGCCTGTACGGAAGCTAACCGCGAATCGGCTCTGATCAACCAATCGTCGAGATAAGGATGTACTCTGATACCGTCCTTTCGAAGCGCCGCTGCAACCACCATCAGTTTCGTGAAAGTCCGCGGAGCCGTAGCAAGACCGAACGGCAATGCTCGAAACTGGAAATGTCCCATGGGAAGGGCAAAACGCAAAAAGCGCTGATGCGATGGCCTGATGGGAATATGAAGATAGGCTTCCGTGAGATCGATGGACGGGAGAAACTCCCCCGGCTGTACCGCCCGAATCACGGTATGTAGCGTTTCCATGCGAAAGTGAGGCACCCGCAAAGTACGGTTTACGCCTTTGAGATCTAGCACGGGATCTAGCACGGGACCACAAAATAGATCGAGTATCGACCGCAACCGTATTGGTCTAGAGGTACGGGAACTATCGCTCTCAGCTGCAAGAGGCGAAGGAGCGAGTCCGCAATGGCTTGTTTCTTCAGACCGAGAGCACAGGGAGACATCACAAAGGCGGGTGACAAAGGGCAGGCGAAATCTAGCGCATACCCCTTCTGAATTATCTCCAAAACCCATTTGTCGGAAGTAACGTCGGTCCAGGCCGCCAGATATTCCTGTAGTCGTCCTCCCACAGGAACCAGCGCCTGGACCAGCAGACCTTCATTGCGGCTTTTTAACTGAAGGTTGAGACGCACTAAAGTAGGACTTGCCAAAACCTCTGGCTCCACGAAAGGATTGCCCCCGAAAGCTAGAACGGCCTCTGGAATAGGGAGCAAAGCGCGCTCCGCGAAATCTACGGGAGTCCCGACCAGAGCCTCGGAAACTAGCAACCGTTCGCGTTGGCTTGGGTTTATCCTCAGGCAAACAGCCTCCTTTTGAGTCGCCCAAATCTTTAACAATTTTTTCTAAAGCCTCACCGAAAAGTAATTTCCCCTGATAGGGCAATTTACTGAGCCGCAACTTCGAGGATACATCTGCAGACCAGTTACGCAACCAGAGAAAACGCCTGGCAGCTACCAGAGAGGCCATGGTCTTAGCTGCAATCCGCAGCAAATCTCAAAAAGCATCCGCCATATAAGCAGCGGCTGATTCCAACTTTGCCATGTCTGCAATATCAGAAGAAGCCTCCCCTGAAGCGTCCCCTTGTAACCATCGAATGGACGCTCGAGACACATAAGCTCCACAAACTGCAGACTGCAGCGCCAAGGCGCTAGAATCAAATGCCTGCTTGAGAAGAATTTCTAACTTTCTATCCTGAAGGTCCTTAAGAGCTGCCGCTCCCTCCACAGGGATGGTAGTCTTCTTGGTCACTGCCGAGATAATGGCATCCACCTTTGGCATGCAAAATAACTCCTTTACCTCCTGAGGAAGGGGGTATAAGCGAGCCAATGAGCGGCTGCCACGCAGCGTAGCTTCTGGACACTCCCATTCCGAGTCAATCATCTGCTTGATAACTCGGTGCAGTGGGAAACACCGTTGTTCAGCTTTAAAGCCCTGCAACAACGGATCTTCCAAAGGTTCCTGGGAAGCAGAAGGAAGAAGCAGGTGTAGCGCTGCTAAAGATTGAGAAATGAGAGCCGAGAGCTCCTCTTTACGGAAGACCCTGAAAATATTAGGATCTTCCCCGGGCGCAATCTCCCCTTCCTCCAAGTCATCTGCATCCAGATCCAAAGTTGGTTCTGCCAGAACCTCTGTGTCCCCTTGACCCAGGAGAAGAGAAGGCTGAGAAAGGGACCCTTTGGATTCTTTTCTAATAACATCTTTATTTTGAGAAGATCCCTCTCCAGGATCTTCAGTTAATTGAACCTGAAGGGGAACAGGCAAAGGATTGGGAACTGAAGGAAGGATATTAGGCTGAGCAGATCGTAGCATAAAAGCCTTGTGCATTGCCAAAATAAATTCTGGCGAAAAAAACGATTCCATGCCTTCCTGAGTCACAGAAGGGGAGTGTGAAGGCTTTTCAAGCGGAACAGCGTCCTTTGACGATTTCGCCTTTTTTTTATGCGGCCGTGGCTGCTCTGCTAGAGCACTGACCGGCGCCGACAAAATGGCCGCCTTTCCCGCCTTTTCGGCGGGCAAAGACGGCTCGTCTACCTTTGGAATCGGCTTGTCTGCCATGAAGAAAAAATCCTAATTTGAACCCCCAAACGCGAAGTAAAACGGAAGAAAACAAAAAACAAAAAGCAACTCCAAAGTTAAAAACGCTGAGGAAAATACCCCGGTGCCGCTACTGAGCCCGCGATTCTGAGAGGAAGAAAAAAATGAAGGTAACTCACCAGAGAGGAAGAAAAACTGAGCCGGTAAGGTAGTCTCGCTGCTAGCGGGAAGCACAGTGAAACCGGTAGCGCTCGGGACAGAGGAAAGAACTGGAGCCCCCAGGATCACTCTGTTGTAGGAGACGGAGGCAGTGAAAGAGGCAGGCTCTACCTCACACTGCAGGAATAATACACTCAACGTCTCTAATGCCCTTAAAGCTATAGCGCCTTTAGAAAAAAAAAAATCTCACAGGACTATAGAGAAATCAGCTCTGCTAGAGCCAATATCAACATGCTGAAAAAAACAAGAAAGAAAAATAACCCGCAGGTTCATTGATGAGGGAGAAAATAGAGATTCGATCCTCTTTAGCTGCGGAGGACTGAAAGACTGCTGGATTACCCTTAGGGGGAGTGGCTTCACCTCTCAAGAAAACTTGAAGTCTTCAGTCCTCAGTTGCTATAGGGGATTGACAACCCTACCTTTCCCTGGACTGGCCCGGAGAAGCGATAAGGAATTTTTTATATATATATATATATATATATAAATAAATAAATGAACAGAGAGAGACCTATGATGGTATGGTGATGGGCATACTAATGGTCTGAAATGACATGAGCCATGGCACAGTAGCCCTAAAATGAT
This sequence comes from Ichthyophis bannanicus, assembly GCA_033557465.1. Classification (NCBI taxonomy): domain Eukaryota; kingdom Metazoa; phylum Chordata; class Amphibia; order Gymnophiona; family Ichthyophiidae; genus Ichthyophis; species Ichthyophis bannanicus. The sequence goes on along the minus strand of CM066032.1, from coordinate 1,394,520,547 downwards.
AAATACTGAGGTTAATCCCTTTTGTTTTTAATATATTTTGGAAGAAGAAAGCATACCAAGTTTTAATAGTAGTTATTTATTTTGTTGATAGTTAACTGCTATTCTAGAGGATATTGTTTCAAAAGTATGTCAGCTTAGGTAGCAGCTTCTCCATTCTTTTTACGAGCAGGAAAACCTTGCCAGTGCTGATGTTGAACTGTGCCCCAAGGTACTCTAGTGAATGAGTAGGCTCTAGATGGCTCTTGATGTAGTTTATTATCCAGCCCAGACTCTCCAGAAATTGCACCACTCAGGCAGACACTCAATATGCTTATGACAGCAACCTGGCTCAGATAAGCCAGTTGTCCAGGTATGGATGCAGCCGCTACCACCATTATCTTGGTGAATATCCTTGGGGCGGTGAAGAGACCAAAAGGGAGAGCAGCAAGCTAGAAGTGAGAGTCGATAACTGTGAAGCACAGAAAGTGCTGCTGATCCTGACAGATGGGAATGTAAAAATAGGCTTCAGCCAGATCTAAGGATGTGAGAAAATTCCCACGTTGAACCACCCAGACGAGTGATCTCAGCCTCTCCATTCAGAAATGGAAGGTCCTCAGGTGAGCACCCTCTAGATCAGTGGTTCTCAAGCCAGTTCTCTGGGACCCCCAGGCCAGTCAGGTTTACAAGATATCCACAATGAATACGCATGAGAGAGATCTATATACAATGGAAGCTGTGCATGCAGATCTCTCTCATGCATATTCATTGCAGATATCCTGAAAATCTGACTGGTCTGGAGGTCCCAGAGGACTGGGTTGAGAACTGCTCAAAGTACCCATCCTCCTTTGGTACCACAACAGATGAAATACCAGCCCTTGCCCCTTTCAGCAGACGGCAAAAGCACAACAGCTTGGAAGCAGGGCAGTCTTTTCAATGTGGCTTGCATGACAGCCCCCTTGGCTGCAGAACCACATGGAGATGTCACAAAGGCATCTGGGATGGGATTCCTGCATTCTTTCACACTGCCACATTGAATAATGTCTAGCACCTGGTGGTGCAGTGTCACATGGGCCCATTCCTGGTAGAAAAGATGGAGTCTGCCGCCTATAGGAGGCACCTCAGAATGGGCCCCGAACCCATCACTGTCTCTGGTAGACGTTAGGCCTGGAGGAGGAAGCCTCCCAGAGACCAGAAACGAGAGCCAGAGGAAGAAAAAGAAGGCCCTCCCAGGCATTACTTCCAGGAGTCCTGGGAACAAGGATAACGTGAGGACGCAAACCACTTTCAAGGTCTTTTTGGCCTATCCTCCAGAAGACAATGAGGTTTGAATTCTCCCAACTCCTTGATCAGTTTGTCCGAGTCCTCCCCAAAACATGCACATCCCTTAGATAGCCAGGACTTGAAGGCCATGTCAGCAGCTCAATTGTTAAGCCAGTCAGTAACTTGCCACCCAAGAAAACACAGTGGGGATCAGTTTAGAAGCCTTATTTGTGCCTTGGACATTCAAAAACAGGCTTAGAGACATCCAAAGCTATTCTGGAAGCCAGCTCTGGGGACATCCAAGTCTGAACAGGGGTGTGGAGGCGGCGTGGCTAAGGCATTCCCAGGATCCTGAACATCGCTACCTGATCTCAGAAACATCATGGACATCTGGTATTGCGTCTAACGCTAGACTTGCTCAAGGCACGAACAAGTATCTGAAAAGTGCTCATTTTAACTGAAAAACATCCAGAAGGTGTAAAGAAAGCACTCCATCATTCCCAGTACTCAAAAACAATATCAACAACAGCAGCAGTAGGATTTGAACCCTGGTTATCTTGTTCCTAACCCACTACTCTAACCATTAGGATAGCTTAGATGTCCAGCTTCCAAAATATGGTTCTGGGGACAAGGAGGCCACTGATGACCCCAGAAAAATCTAAATGTTATCCTGAAGGAATGACTGGATCCACTGGAGAAGCACATGAGCCGTATGCCCTCCACAAATCACCATCTCAAGAATTAGGTAGGAAGCCTGCCCAAAAAAAACCCTTATGTCATCAGCTGAAACTCCTCTCCACGCTATCCTTGAGTGGGTGGGAGGGAATCCTCTCCAAGATCAGCCGCAGCTCTTTTAGAAACTAATTTACCAAGACTAAGGCTCTTTCCCTATTCTGTGTCTATAGGTAAAGAGTTTAGTAAATCAGTCCCTTAAGGCACCTTTGCACATCACTGGAAAAGTCTCCCTTCTCCGCCAACTGTATGATGGAATCCACTTAATAGATGAAGCTAAAAAGCAATTGCCTCTATTTCACACATCAACATGGCCTAGGTCCCCACAAATCTCTGCTTCTCGTATCCCCACCCAGCCTTCACACAGGCTTAAAAGGTTGCCACCTATTCTCCTAGCCTTGTTTGCAGATTCCAAAGCACAGTATGCTTGCTACTCTTCCACCACGATGTGGCTCTAGCAAGAGTTGAAACCACAAGGCCAGTCTGAAATTCTTCTACCATGCAGCTCAAACATGCAAAGAGCCAGAACAGAGTGGGAAAGTAGCAAACAAGCTTCCTTAAACAGCTCTGCAAAAATTTGGGCGTATGAAATCCAAGGCTCCAGACTGCATTTTTAGGTGCCATGACGACTTGGCACCTGGGATTTGTCAAGCCCTGAAATTAAATAAAAATAATGAAATACATGCCAAGGGAGAGCTACACATCCTCATCTGGCCTCGGATGAAAAAAAAATACCGAGGGGAGAATCAACAGTCACACTCATGCCCAAAGAGTCTCTTTAGACTCTTATGAGCTGGGGGAAAGCAAGTCAGAACAGATGTAAAAGATTACATTGTCCGTATGTGTGGCTGATTTATCCTGCTTGTCCATGTAGAAAGCCTAGTTACTCATATGTAACAGGTGTTCTCCAGGGACAGCAGGAATCAGTCCTCAAATATGGGCGATGTCAGTGAGCATTTCCGCACCTTTCAGAGAAAGCCTTTGGAACTTGCTACCATGCATGCATGGTCCCCTTCCCGCTCAAGGGTGTCATCTTGCTCAATCCGATAACACAGCTAGGACGGCAGTAAAATTAAAACAATGTAGAGAGGCAACTCCCAGGGAAGGAGAGAAGGTTATGAGGACCGATTCCTGCTGTCCCTGGAGAACACCTGTTACAGGTGAGTAACTGTGCTTTCTCCAGGAAAAAGCAGGAAGTCAGTCCTCACATATGGAATTCCCTAGCTCCAGGCTGCTGAGGACCAAACCATGACAGCACTAACAGCGACAGAGTTGGGTAGCCATGAGTTGCAGAGTCTCTCGGTGAGGGCACACCTTCTGCAAGACCCTAGCATCCAGCAACACTATCACTCCGGTAGTCTGAACACAGAAGGGTCGGAGAGCAGGAGTTGCCTATAACCCGAGATTACTACAGAGTACTGTCTGGCCAAAGGCACTGTCCCTATGGAACTCACTCTCCAGGCAGTAGTGAGCTGCAAACGTATGAATTAAAGACCATGTGGCAGCCTTGCAGATCTCAGTCACTGGCACTGAGCAAAGGTTGTGATGCTCTGTGATCTGGTGCTCAAGGGAGAGGCCAGCTCAATCATAAGTCTGCCACCCAAGCGGACAGAGTTTGCTTAGTCATGGGAAACCCAGTCTGCTGGAGTCAAAAAGACATGAAAAGCTGAGGAGCTTTGCGATGGGATTGAGTCCACTGTAAGTAGGAGGACAGGCCCCATTTGCAATCCAGTGTATGATGTATTAGTTCCTCCCTGCTGCATGTGACCATGGAAAGAAGGTGGGGAGGACCACCTCTTGGTTGAGGTGGGAAAGGAGACACCACCTTTGGGAGGAATTTGGGCTGTGTGTAAAGCACTACCCTGTTCTTGAAGAACCTTGTATATGGTGGATCTGCCACCAGGGCCTGGAGTTCACTCATTCTTTGAGCAGACGTAAGGGCCATCAGGAAGGCCACTTTCCAAGTCAGGTACAGCAAGTGGCCAGGGGCTCAAAAAGCGGTTTGGTGAGTTGGGAAGAGCACCACTTTGAGGTCCCACTGCTACTGGGGGGCGGAGAGAGGGCTTGGATAACGAGAGGTCCCGGAGGAACCTGGAGACTAAGGGCAGGCTAAAGAGGGGTTTTCCCCTCGATCGGGTGGTGGTGAGCGGCTATGATGCTCAGACGCACCTTCAGAGTTAGACTTTAGTCCTGTGTGTGACAGTGCAGTAGATACTTAAGTACTAGCTACACATGGCAGAGAATCTTCTCCACTTAAAAGGCATAAACCTGTCTGGTGGAGGGTTTTTGGGAGGCCAGTAGAATTTCCTCGACTTCTCCTGGAAGACTGAAAGGGGCCAAACGCTACATAAGCGTACCCTTTCAGCAGCCATGCTGTTAGCGTTAGCGACCCCAAATTGGGGTGCAGGAGGGAGCCCTCCTCCTGGGACAGGAGATCCAGGGCCCAGTCCAGAGGGACTGGGAGTGCCACCGACAGGGAAAGAAGCAGAGGGAACCAAGGTTGCCTGGGCCACTGGGGCAATCAATATGACTGATGCCCTTTCGCTCTGGACCTTGAAGAGGGTCCTGGCAACTAAAGGGGGGGGGGTCAGTGGGAACGCATAGAATAGGCCCTCAGACCACGAGATCAGGAAGGCATCTGCCACCACTCTCTCCGGGTGCAGCTGATAGGAGCAGAAGCAGGGTAGTTGCATGTTGTCCAGAGAAGCGAACAGGTCCATCATGGGCCTGCTCCAGAGATGGAAGAGGTGCTTCGTTACTCTGGGGTTTAAGCGCCACTTGTGTGGGCGAAGGACTCTACTCAGTCTGTCTGCTAGGCAGTTGTCCTGGCCCAGGAAGTACCCCACACACAAAAACATGTTGTTGCGTGCTGAGGAGAGGACCACCACTGCCTCCTGGCAGAGGGAGTACAAGTTCTGTGCCCCCCCTTCTTGCTGATATAAAAACATGGCGACCTGGTTGTCCACCTGTATCAGCACAGGACAGTGTTGCAGGCAATGGCAGAACGCTCCTAGAGCCAAGACGACTGCCCTGAGCTTCAAGAGACTGATCTGTAGGAGTGACTCCTCCTGAGACCAGCTGCCCTGTGTGCAGCAGTCTCCGCAATGTGGCCCCCCCCCCCAACCCAGAAGGGAGGCGTCTGTGGTCAGGATCCTCTGCGGCATGGGTGCCTGGAAGAGCATTCCCACCTGGAGGTGGCGCAAGCTTTGCCACCAGTTGAGGAACTCTGACAGCTGGCGGGTAACCCTGACCCTGTCCCATAGCCTGTCCATGGCCTGAGTCCACTGTGAGCGTAGGCACCACTGGGTGGTCTGCATGAGTAAGCAGACTGAGGGCGTGATGTAGACCGTCGAGGCCATATGGCCCAGTAGGCGGAGGAAGAGGAGCCGGCACTGATCGGTGGTGCTGTACCTCTCCTGCCAGTTGCCTGAGGTGTTCTGCCCTCTCTCTTGGAGGAAGCCTGGACCTGTAACATGTCCAAGTTGATAACGAACCCCAGGTGCTGCAGGAAGAAGGTTGCATGCTCTGCGGCCTGACTGACCTCAGAGGCCGTACTGCCCCTGATGAGCCAGTTGTCCAGGTAGGGGAAGTCAAAAGCCTCTTTCAGGCGCAGGTGGGCGGCTACCACCGCCAGACATTTGGTAAAGACCCTTGGCAAGGCAAGGCCGAAGGGTAGCACTCTGTACTGGGAGTGCCCTCCTCCCACCACGAGCAGTAAGTACTGCCTGTGGGAGGGGTGGATCAAAATGTGAGTACACACATACAATCTCCCTGATGGAGGTAAGGCAGCAGTGTTCCAAGGGAGAGCATCTTGAACTTCTCCCTCATCAGAAACTTGTTTAAGTTTCTCAGATCTAAAATGGGCCCGAAGCCCCCAGGTTCTCTTTGGGACAAGGAAGGATCTGGAGTAGAAGCCTTTTCCCCATAGGTGTTTGGGTACAGGCTCTACTGAGCAGACCTGGTTCTGAGAGCAGAAGGATCTGGTGAAGGAGAAGTCACACTGGCTCTCCTGGAAAGAACCTGGATGGTGCCTGCTGTAGGTGGAGGAGGTATCCTTTCCTTACCTGCTGCAGTACCCGCTGATCTGAGATGACACTGGCCCACTTGTGGGCGAAGAGTGCCAAGCGGCCCCCTGTGGACTGGTGACGGTCTCCCAGGGGAGGGGAGGCCCTGCCCTGTGCGTCAAAAGCCCCCCCCCCCTCCACGGCTCAGCAGGAGCTGGGGCTTCTGTGCCTGTTTCTGGCCCAAGAAGGGCTTGTAGGGGTGACTCTGCTGAAAAGGACCCTTTTTCCCTTGGGAACGGGGGTCTTTTCCCCAATGGTTTCTTACGGGGAAAGGACGAGGTCTTCTTGGAGAGCCTCTGTCAAGTCACCAAGTTGGCCTCGATCTCAGCCACCTTGTTGGCCATAGGTTTGCTGAACAGGTTCTTCCCTATGCAGGGGATGTCGAGCAGCTTGTCTTGGACCCACTGCTCGAGATCCAAGGGCTGCTAACCAGGTTTAGCGTCAGGCGCTGATGCCAGCTGCTGCTACCTAAGCCGCTCACTCAAAGCCGGAGGTCAGGATTTGGAACTGCTGAAGGGGTTCCCCGGTAAGCCCTGCCGAAAACTGGACAAATTTTGGGTTAGGGCCTTTAGTTACATACCTATGTACAATTCATAGGCTTGAATCCAGCAACCCAGAATACAGCCCTGGTAACACTTGCGCCCGAGAACATTGAGGACTCTAGTGTCCCTCCCAGGGGGGACTGAAGAATAGGTCTTCTGGCTCTTAAGTTTCTTCATGGTCGACTCGACAACCATAGAGTTACGTAGGAGGTGGGGCTTGTGGAACCCGGGGCCCTTCTGGACGCGGTAGATGGCTTTGAGATGCCAGCTCACCGACACAGAGGCCGGCATCGCCCACATTCTGAGTAGCAGCTGCTCTGGGATCGGCTGCACAAGCACCATCCACGAGTCTCCTTGGGTGGAGACTCATACTGGAGAATCTCTAGTTCCTCGGTGTGCGGATCTTCCTCTGCCTTGGTTTGCAACGAGGGCCCTGGCCATTTCCTTGACAAAGTTGTGGAAGGCCGCATCCTCTGGAGGAGAATGGCGCCACGGCACTGGGTCTGAGGGAATCTCCATGTGCCACTTGGTTTCCAGGGACACCTTGTCGCCAGTCTCCTACTCGGAGAAGCAGTGATGACTAGCCCAAGGCCCTGCGACTCATATCGAGGCTGGGGCAAAGTGGCCAGCGGCTTCCAGAGGACCTGGGGTCTTAATCACAGAAACTGGTCAGGGAGGACCGGATACCCAAGGAGTGGTACAGAAACCTCAACTGGCACCGAGGGCTTACTTGAGGCCGATGGCGCTCAGAGCTCGGCTCGACAACCGGGGACTCCCCCCCAGTCAGGGGCCCGGTCGTTGGGGCAGATGATGCAGACGAACCAGTCATCATTGCCTGCTGCAGGGCAAGGCTAGCAGTGATGTTCTGCTCCAAGGCCGCCATTCTGGTTTCCAAGTGAGAAGGCTCCACAGCTTTCGGCATGGGCACCGAGGACCTCAGGCCCAAACGCCAGCACTCTCATGGGTGCATCCTCAACAAGGACTACGGTCTCAAGGAACCTCGCACGGTATCCACCAGCTGAGGAATCCTTCTTGAGGACCTCGGTAGGGCGCTTGTTGGAGCTGCCCGAGTCCCTCCAGGTGGTTTTACAGGGTTTCTCCAGTGCAATCTCGGTGGACTTCGAGGATTTTTTTTTTCTCTTGGGTCCGAGAACTTCTTGGAGGATCCGCCACCACGGGACTCCGAGTATGCTCGGAAACTCATGGGAAGTGCTGGGCTTGGAGTTTGGCATCAGGGAAAGCTGGTGCCAAGTCGGACCTGGGGAACAGTTTTTCTTGCAACTCTGACCTTGGTTTTAGGTGTCATGGCCTGGCACAGGTCACAGGAGATGCTGTCCTGGTCCAGTCCCAGGCAACAGTCATGGGTGTGTGTCACTGACCTCATTTGTCTGCAGCGGTCACATTTTTTTAACCCACTGGGGGACATGGTGGGGGAACACGATTGGATTCAGATCTGGAGACTGGGCAGCCCAGTCCATTAATTGATGTTGTTCCGCTGCTTCCAGCTGATCACCTGTCTGGAGCGATGGCAGGGTGCATTGTCATCTTGGAACAGGAACCGGCCAGGAAACAGCTGGTGTTCTGATGGCACCATACACTTTTGCAGTATGGTGATGTACTTGGCCCTGTTGACCATTCCATCGACGATGTGAAGATGTCCAATGCCACTGGCAGCCATGCAGCCCCAGACCATGACCTTCAAAGAATGCTTCACAGTGAGGTCGAGACACTCAGGCTTGAATTCCTCTCCAGGAAATCTCCTCATAGTGTGGGTCTGGTTACCAAACAGGCAGAAGGTGCTTTCATCGCTGAATAGCACCTTTCCCCACATTTCAGTTGACCAGGTTGAGTGCCTTCTCGCTCACACGATCCGGTTGCGCCTTTGTATGTCAGTCATCAGTGGCTTATTCCGTGCTTTGCAGCCCCGGAGACCAAACTGCAGGCACCGGCGATGAACTTTTCATGAGCTGACACTGACCTCACTCTTGTCTGACCACTCTCGAAGTAGCTGAGAAGAGGTCAACTTGCGATTAGTCACTGAAATGCATCGTAGTACGCTGTCCTGGAGTGATGTTCATGCACGTGGACGACCTGAACGAGGCTTGTCTACCACTGAACCCATTTCTTTCTTCTTCTGTACAATCTTAACAACAGCGCTCTGACTGCAGCCAACTTTCCTGGCTGACGGCTTTAAAATCCTTCCTCGCTCATAAAGGACACACGAACCGCTCCTCCAATATCAGAGTCCGAGTCATCTTCATGGTCTAGCCAGAAAGCATATGAAATTCAGAAATTCTGCACGTTTTTGTAACTGCACTGTTGGCTAGGTATCTGCATTGTGATTGGTTAGTGAAACCAGCCTCCTGATTATCTAATATGCACATGTTATTTCTGACCAATCTCAATCCAGTTTTGACGCAGGATCCACAAAAATCACAGTAGCTATCTCCCAGTGTCTGTAAAGTATTTAAATTGGAAGCAAGGAATGCAAAAAAGTCAACTCTAATAGCCAAATGTATCCCTTTTAACATGGTAGAAAGATGAATATGCGGAACCTGCTGCTTTCTTCACGGAGGTGCGTGGAGCCAGGACATCGGCTCAGGAGGCTGCTGTTGCCGCTGCAGCAGAGGTCTGCGCTGTTCCTTTACTCCAGCGGCCAGGCACTCACCGGACAGCCCTACCTGCGGGGTCTTCCTTTTGGGGAATAAAGCTGTGCCGGGAGGTGAGAACAGTGAACCTGCTGCTTTCTTCACGGAGGTGCGTGGAGCCAGGACAATCGGCTCGGGAGGCTGCTGTTGCCGCTGCAGCTGAGGTCTGCGCTGTTCCTTTACTCCAGCGGCCAGGCACTCACCGGACAGCCCTACCTGCGGGGTCTTCCCTTTGGGGAATAAAGCTGTGCCGGGAGGTGAGAACTGTGAACCTGCTGCTTTCTTCACGGAGGTGCGTGGAGCCAGGACATCGGCTCGGGAGGCTGCTGTTGCCGCTGCAGCTGAGGTCTGCGCTGTTCCTTTACTCCAGCGGCCAGGCACTCACCGGACAGCCCTACCATCAGGGTCCTATTTTGTTCTATATTTTTGAGGTCATTGCTTGACGCGGGGCGTGTGCGCGGGGTGTGTGTCGAAGGGGCGTCAAAGGGTTTGGCCCCTTTGACGCCCCTTCGACGTCACTTCGCGGCACCGCACCGCTGTATATGTTTCTTTGTCAAGTTTTCTTATTTGTTTGCTGTTGGGATAGGATGTTTTAGTTTTGTTTGTTTGTTTGTTTTTTGTTAATATTTCCTGGTATATATATATTAGTTTTTGGTGAGTTACTCACCTTTTCTTTTTATAATGGGGAAACGGAAGGCCAAGGCCGGGAATAAGGCTTCTGGGAATGCTCCCGGAGATTCTAAACCGGTTGGGCCTTTAGATAAGCACTTTACTCCTGTTCCGGTGGCACAGTCTTCTACGGAAGGGCTGTCTCTGAGTTCAGGTGGAAGATCTCCTCCATTATGCCCTGTTCCTGGTGATATATCTGGTCATTCTATCCAGTCCTCTTCTTTGGTAAGGGATTTACCTTCTCTCAAGTTACCCACTCCTGTTTTGTTCTCAGAGGTGGGTAGCTCTTCTGAGTTTCCCACCGTCTCTTCGGATTCGGAGATTACCTTGCGGGATTTGTGGGGGGCTTTAAAGTCTATTGATAATAAAGTATCTACGTCTGTAAATTCTTTATGTGTTTTCTCGCAAGAGGCCACAGTTGCCCTGCGGCAGCTTGACGAGAAAATTACTTCTGTTGATTTGGCTGTTAAGACTTTGGAATCCCAGGTTCTCCCTTTACATACGTCTAGTATTGTTGGTATAAAGGATTCATTATTGTTACATAATAAGGTTGAAGCCCTGGAGAATTCCTTTAGATCTTGCAATTTACGATTTCTCAATTTTCCTTATTCATCTTTGCTTTCTCATAAAATTCTATTGGATAAGTATTTCAAAGATGTTTTGGCCATTTCAGATTCCATTGGCATTTCCTGTTTATATTATATTCCCTCCTCAGTCAAGCAAGTTAATGTTGTACAGGGAGAACTTGATGAGATTGTTGCCCCTTTAGAGAATCTTACTGCCTTTTTGGAGGACTCACAGGACAATATTGGTACGCGGGCCACTTTACTTGCCACTTTTACCTCAGTTGAAGTGAAACAACGTATTCTTCGTGCTTTTTTTAAGGTGAAGTTGACAATGTTTTGTGGCCAGGGATTAATATTTTTCCCGATGTCGCCCGCAGTACTCAATTGCGTAGGAAGCAATTTCTAAAGTTGAAGCTCAGGTCTTAGCCTTGGGCGCTTCATTCTTTTTGCGTTTTCCTTGCAAATGCATTATTGGTCTTGGTGACGCTTCCTACGTATTTACTGATGTGCTTCATCTAGAAAGTTTTGTGGCCGATAGGAAAGTGGTGGAATTAGATCAGTGATAAATATTGACCTCCTATTTGGGACTTAGGTCCCTTTTTTCCTGTTATTTGCTTTTTGAGTGTTTTAGCAGAGTGGTTTCATGATGTGGACTGTATCATGGTTATTTATTTCCTTTGTAATATGTTTCAAGAGGTAGTTTTCTTCTCTCTTTTTTTTTGTATTACTGATTGACCTTTACTTATTTGGTTATTGTAATTAACTAAAATTTCAAAAAAAAAAAAAAAAAAAAAAAAAGATAAAGAATAATATGCTGGGCTAGTGCAAAATTTTAAAAAAAAGTTAGAAAGTACGAAAAACGCAAAACTCACAAGTGATTCCAGACGTTTGCACACCACTGTAATGCAATGTGTGCCTTCGAGTCAGCCCTGACTCCTGGCGACCCAGAAGCTCCTGGGTTTTCTTGGCAGTGTGTAGCTATCATTAAATTCAACCTAAACATATAACGTAACACTAACTGCTAACTAACCCCCCCTCCAGTAAGGAGGGGACTGCTTCTTGCCCCTTCTCCTCCCCCCCCCCCTGCCGAGCCAGAGCCAAGGAAGAGAAAGAATAGAAAGAAATAGATAGCAAGGATCAGAACGATCACGGTCCTATTAAGGGCTATACTCACCGGTAGTCTTACACTCCCCCTACTGATCATCCACTGCTGAAGAATCAATCCCCGAGCGGGAGTGAGGACTGAATTGGAGTTCCTCAAGGAACATCAATTACCAGGTAAGTGTAATTGCCATTTCCTTATCATTCCTCCAGTTCAATCCTCCACCTCTGGGATGTAATAAAACAGTAATCATTAGGAGGGACCTATCCACCCGGATCGCAACACCGCCAACCCGAAACAGGCATCATTCGCCACTAGAACATCCAGGCAGTAGTGCTTACTGAAAGTATGAAGAGACGACCAGGTGGCTGCCCTACAAATTTCTACTGGCAGAACAAAACTGTGTTCCACCCAGGATGTTGCTTGCGCTCTAGTAGAGTGAGCCCGTAAGCCCACTGGTACTGGGCGACCTTGCAAAATATAGGATGACACAATCGTCTCCCTAGTCCATCTGGAAATGGACGCCTCCACCGCCACTTCCCCTTTGCGGAGACCTCCGAAGAAGACAAATAGACGGTCCGACTTGCGAAAAGTTTCTGAAACCTTTAAATACTGCCGCAGCACTCTCTATGTCCAAGCAGCTTAAACTACGGTCCGAGACGTTCCCCTCCGCCAAATCTAGAGCTGGAAGGGAAACAGTTTGATTTAGGTGAAACAGAGACCACCTTTGGCAAAAGGATGGAACTGGTCGCAACACCACCTTTACTCTGGAAAAAGACAAAAATGGCTCTCTACATGACAACACCTACAATTCCAAAATTCACCTCGCCAAGCAGAAGGCTACCAAAAACAGTGCCTTTAAAGTTAAATCCTTAACTGACGCCTGATGTAAGGGTTCAAAGGGTTCCTTAGCTAATGCACCTAAAACCAAGTTGAGATCCCATGGCGGAACCAATATTCTACGAGAAGGCCGCAACTGGGATACCGCTTTAAAAAAGCGCAGCACATCTGCGTGAGAACCCAGGGCCACTCCCTGGACTTTGCCTCAATAGCAAGACAGGGCTGCTAACTGAACCCTTAAGAAACTGGCTGCCAGACCCTTAACAAACCCGTCTTGCAGGAAGCTCAATACCAAGGGAACGGATACTGTAGCCACACACACTTGCCGCTGTGAACACCAGTCCTCAAAAACACACCATATGCGCGCACATATGCAAGGGACGTGGACTTTTTCCTTGCTCGAAGTAAAGTCGCGATGACTGCGCCTGAATAACCTTTTCTCCTTAACCTAGCCCTTTCAATGGCCAAACCGTAAGCGAGAACCGATCTACCTGAGGCATTCGAAGCGGACCCTGAATCAACAGATCCTCCGATGCCGGTAACCTCCATGGATTCCCGTCGAGCAGCTGAACTAGATCGGCGTACCACAGGCATCTCGGCCAGTCCGGGGCCACCAACAGCACTCTTCCCTGATGAGCTTCGATGCGTTGCACCACTCACCCTATGAGCGCCCACAGGGGGGGGGGGAAGACAGAGGAGACCTGACGACAGCCAATGTTATATCATGACGTTGATTCCTTCCAACATCCTCTCTCGCCACCTGCTGAAGAAGCGATCCATTTTCGCTAAATGGAAGGTCGCCATGATATCCATGATCAGCGGTCCCCATCTGCGAACAATTTTCGCAAACATGTCCAGATGCAACTCCCATTCCCCGGCATCCACTCGGACCCTGCTGAGAAAATCCGCCATCACATTGTCCTTTCCTGCAATGTGCGCCGCCGAGATCGCTTGTAGTCGAAGTTCTACCCAAGCAAAATAGTGCCTCTGCTTCCTCTTCCATGGCCACACTTCCTGTTCCGCCTTGCCGATTGATGTAGGCCACCGGAGTTGTCCGACAGTACCCGCACCACTCAGCTTTTCACCGTAGCTTCAAAAATCTGTAGCGCTAACCAGACCGCTTGCAGCTCTAGCCGGTTGATTGACCATTTGCTCTCTTGGATGGTCCAAGTTCCTTGCACGAAGAGATCTCCGCAATGAGCTCCCCATCCCACGAGACTCACTCCAGCTGCTCCAGGGGCATGCCTGCTTTCAGAGATCCTGGATACAGTCACCACCGAAGGGACTGCCTGACCCGAGGAGGGCAGGGAAGACGTTTGTTCAGGGAGTCAGACTGATGTGACCAACGGCGAAGCAGCGCTCTCTGTAATGGCCGCATATGAAATCTGGCCCATGGCACTACCGCCAAGGTCGCCGCCATTGTCCCCAGCACGCGAAGGTAACTCCACGCTGAGGGTGCTGTAGTGGACATGAACTTGATGATCCAGCAGGAACACCGCTCCTTCTCTGAGTGTCAAACCACACACCTAGATATTCGAGATCCTGGACGGAACTAAGCGGCTCTTGATCGAATTGACCACCCAGCCGAGACTCTGCAGAAACTTCACCACCTTGTTTGTAGCCTGTACGCTCTCAGCCTTGGACTTTGCCCGAATCAACCAATCGTTGAGATAAGGATGAACTAGGACTCCTTCCTTTCGCAACGCCGCCACCACCACCACCATAATCTTGGTGAAGGTATGCGGAGCTGTCGCCAGACCAAAGGGCAATGCTTGAAACTGGTAATGTCCCCAAGGAAGGGCGAACCGCAGGAACTTTTGATGAGTCGCTCTGATTGGAATGTATAAATACACCTCCGTGAGATCGAGGGAAGTACTCTCCTTGGCGCACCGCCACAATGACCAACCTCAACGTTTCCATCCTGAAATGCCATACTCGAAGGCAGTGATTTACCCCTTTTAGATCCAAGATAAGCAGGAGAGACCCGTCTTTCTTTGGCACCATGAAATAAATGGAGTAGCGTCCTACGCCATAATCTGTGGTCAGGACCAGCGAGACTGCTCCCATTTCTAAAAGTCGATGTAACGTACAGCGGACCACTAGCATTTTCCGTCGACCTTTGCAGGGAGACATTACAAACTAGTCCAGAACCGGTCTTGCCAATTCCAGCGCATAACCTTGTGAATTATCTCCAACACCCACTGGTCAGACGTTATTTGGGCCCAGGCAGGAAGAAACTCCCGAAGCCGCCCTCCAATCGGTTGGCTTCCTACCAGGACCCACCTCCTTTCATTGTGGTTTTCGACTTGCCGCTGCGGAGGTCGCTGCGAAACCTCTACCTGCTCCACGAAACCCATGAAAGCCCTGGGCTCTAGAAGCAAATCTTCCCCTTTGGAAACCACCTAAACAAGAAGTACGAAATCTCCTGAAATCTCTAAGCCGTCCCCAAGAGTTCGGCAAGGACTTCCCTTGCTTAGGCTTATCCACCAGGAGTCTTCTGCCCTTGGACTCTCCTAAATCCTTAACCAACTTGTCAAGATCCTCGCCAAACAACAACTTCCCTTTAAACGGAAGCTTACTGAGGCGCGACTTCAAAGAGCCATCGGCCACCCAATTCCTCAACCACAGGGATCTCCGGGCGGCCACCAATGAAGCCATACTATTTGCTAACGCTCTGATCAAATCATAGTGTGCATCCGCAAATACACCGACCCAGATTCGAGCCATGTCAGCTCCCTCACACTCTCCTATTCCAGTTGATTAGACTGCCTTAAGCGTTGAGACCATCAAAGACATGCTCTAGCCACCCAAGCTCCACAAATGGAAGCTTGCAAGGATAAAGTGTTAGCCTCAAATGTTTGCTTCAAAAATCCATCCACTTTCCTATCCTGCGCATCCTTTAAGGCCACGCTACCTTCCACCGGAACAGTGGTCTTCTTGGTAACTGCTGACACTGCCACGTCAATCCGCCGTGAATGAAACTTTTCTTTGTCCTTGTCCGCTAGGGGATAGAGCCTGTTCATAGTCCTGACCCCTCTTAGTCCTGCTTCTGGCTGATCCCACTCCTCCTGGATCATCCGGTCTACCACCTGGTGGATGGGAAACACTACTTGAGTTTGCCTCACCGCTTGAATAATAGGGTCTTCCACATAGTCTTCCTTCGCTGACTGTGCGGTAGCGAGATTTAGCATTTGGAGGGATTCCATGATAAGTGCCGTAAGCTCGTCCTTTTGGAATATCCGAATAATTTTCACCCGATCCTCAGGCTCAGGTACTTCTCCTTCTTCCAATTCTTCCATACCTGATTTGAGTTCTAACTCGGCCTCATCTGTCTCTTGCCACTCCATATCTGGGGGTGAAAGCTCATGAGGTCTTGACCTCTTTGGGGGCCTTGGGGAAATGCTGCCAGCCTCTCCTAACCCAGGCTGCTGCATAGGATTCGTAAGCGGCAAGGGCTCAGGTAACTTCCCTTGACACCTTAAACAGAACACCTGGTGCATTATTAAAACAAAGTCCGGACAGAAATCCCCGAGCTGCGGTCATGACACTAATGCCGGTAGCGCACTTGACGGTCCCGCTGCGACCTCCGGGCAGAACACTGACGGAGTGGCCATCAGTGCCTCTCCTTCTGCTCCTGCCATTGGACCCTGAGGATCTTGAAGTACTTTATCCTCCATCTGCTGTTCCACGCTAGTAGAAACTGTAGCGCAGCCCCAGCAGATTCCGGGGTCAGCGACTGTACCTCTATGGGTGCCGCAGACAACACACTGAGGGCGCGATGACATGAGCTGGATGCTCCAACCACTCTTAGCCAGTCAAAAAATGCAAGTTGAAGACATTACTGCCCCTGTTTTTTTTGTTTTGTTTTTCTAAAAGCGAGGAAATTAAAAAACAAACTAAAGACTACCCACAGAAGAAATCCCCTGCTGAAATGACCAAGGGACCCCCCGAAATTCAGCAAATAAAGCAGCTAAAGCAAATAAACAAATAAAATAAATTAACACAACTCAAAACCAGAAGGAAAACAAAGAAATTTAACTCTAACAGGTCAGGGCAAAGGCCTCCTACTGCTACTGAGAGCCGATCCGTGGGAGCTCACCATGCGGCAAACATGCGCTCAAAATGGTTGCCACTTGCTAGGAGGTCCAAATTGGCATCAAAAGCACACTGCCGCACAGAACACCTACTCCGGCTCGCTTACCGGCACGGCCCCCCTGTCCAAATGCCACTGTATGCTTACCAACAAAGGGGACAACTCTGTTTATCGCACCGCAGGACTTCCCTGCTTGTTCAGCAATGCTCAAGCCCGCGTGGCACCGCTCAGCACAGGAGCGAGCAGAAAGCCGTGGCGCGAGTTTGTCTCCCTCCTGCAGCTTGTCTCTGCTGGATCGCTGCAGGCCGGGACCGGCAGGGAATCGAGGCTGCACGCTGCAGGGCTCTCCTCCGTACAGGCAAGGAGGAGAGAGCTGCTAGTGAAACCGGTCCAGAAGGAGAAAAAGAAATAGGAGAAGACAGGCAGGGGCCAGCTCAAACAGACAGGGTTTTTTTTTTTGTTTTTTTTTAAGAAACAGCAACCAAAAGAATTAAAGTATAGGGACCAAACAAAAATCCAAATCTATATCTGAAGTTACCCTAACAGCTCCTTATCTGTTCCTCAAGTAAGCCCAGCACCTAGGCTCACTACGTCCTCCAGCTGCATGGAGACTGGACACACTGAGGCTGAAGGGAGAGACCAGCAGGCTACATCCAGTGATGTCACGATTTTGACATGCCCAGTCTCCAAGCTGCAAGAGGAGGTACACTACCCAGAGGTGGAGGACTGAACTGGAGGAACGATAAGGAATATCTGTTCCTATAGGTAAGGTCAGATTAAGGCACTGGAAAGCTACCAATACACCTAAAGTCAAAACGTTTGGGTGGGTACTGTCAAATGTACTTAGTGCTTGGGAGGTAAGGAATGGACAAACATCTAGCTTTTTTTCATGATTCTACTGACTTGTACATAAATATCTTGAAGCAAGGAGCATGAACATTTTTCAGGATTTAAAACCTTCAACTGCAGTTCTCTAATCCTCCACCCTGTGAGAGCGAGCCTGTCCTGCCTGCTTCCAATATAAGTAGCAGAGACTGTGAGTGGGATCCAGCCAATTAAAAGGCTGTGGGGTGGAGTAGGTGAGCTGGAGGACTTCATGTGGCTGTAGAAGTTTAGTTTCACCATGTGGTGGGAGGTGGAAGAGAAAAAGCCCCCCATCCCAAAACAGGGCTGGCCCCAGAGTTGGTTCAAGGTGTTGGTGCCCTAGGCAAGCCTTAAGCCATACACCCCTTCTGGTTGTCAAAATCTACTGTTTAGCTGGGGAGTGGAGGAATAGCCTAATGGTTAGAGCACTGGCTTGAGAACTAAAAGGCCAGGGTTCAATTCCCACTAGCACTCCAAGGTCTTGGGCAAGTAACTTAACCCTCCAATGCCTCAGAAAAATCCAAGTTACTTAAACTTGGTAATGTACAATGTAAATCAATTTGACTGAAATGATCAAAATAAATTCCCTGCTCTTTGCCACCTCCAAAACACCACCCCACAAGATGCCACCCTGGTTTATCATGTGGTTAGGACAGGGCCCCCTTCCCCCAAAAAGCATTTCAGTGCATTTCTATAGGAAAAGCTGTCCAAAGCCTGCAGCATGCTAATATGGATTCACTGCAACACAGCAATTATGAAATGGGACCTGTCAAAACAGCCCTCCACTTCATCTCTTCTCCCCATTAGACAGAGAAAGAACTAACAGATACACATATAAGCACATACGTAGTGGCACAAACATGCACATTCATACCCGCCACAAAGAAACACACACAGTGGACTGGAAAGAATTCCATAAGCCATGCTCTGTATGCTTTCCCCATTTGTTAAGATTCAGCATTCCATAGGGCACCCTCCTAGCAGTCTGGCATCAAGGTCATTCTGCATAATAGGTTAGCAATTTCATGCCTGAGCTCTTTCAGGACTCAGATGTAAATACCTTCCAGTCCTGGTAATTTGTTACAATTGGGTTTGTCAATCTGATCTATTACTATTACTTCTGCTTATCTGTATAGTGCTACAAGGTGTACGCAGCACTGTAGAGACATGTAAGAGAAGGTCCCTGCTCATAAGAGCTTACAATCTAGTCAAAACAGACCAACAAACTGGTGACTAGGATATATCTAGGGCAGAGCTACTCAAATCCAGTCCTGGAGGTCCGCAACCCTGCAGGTTTTTGGGATATCCCTAATGAATATGCATGAGATGGAGTGGAGTGAAGGAGTGGCCTAGTGGTTGGGGCAAGGTACTTCAGGCCGGAAGGTCAGGGGTTCAAATCCCACTACAGGACAGCAACCTTGGGCCGGAAGGACTGGGGTTTCTAGTCCCACAGGTGCTCCTTGTGGTCTTGGGTAAGCCACCTAACCCTCCACAGCCCATGTTCCCTGTAAAATAGTTATCTCCAAGTTATAATGCCCCGTTCAATGTAATTTCAGTTTGTTCAATGTAAACTGCACCGATGCAGAATAGCACGGTATATAAGAGAATGTAAATAAAATAAATAAATAAAATGAGATATATATGCATTAGAGATAGCCTGCCAACCTGACTGGTTTGTGGCCCTCCAGTGCTGGATTTTGAGACCCCTGCCTTACACCTCTTGTCATTTAAGATTGTGAGTGGGCAAGGTACAGATGTCCTAGACATCAAAAGGGTAGATAGAATGTGTCACATTCCTCCTTGATTCTCACCACCACCAAAAAGTTGTCTAATAAACAATATTTTGGTGGTGGTGAGAAGCGAGGAGGAATGTGACACATTCTAACCTTTTTGATGTCTTGTACATCTGCACCTTGCCCACTCACAATCTTAAATGACAGAGGTGTAAGGCAGGGGGGGTCCTCCAAATCCAGCCCTGGAGGGCCATAAACCAGTCAGATTGGCAGGCTCTCTCATGCATATATCTCTCATGCATATTCATTAGGGATATCCCGAAAACCTGCAGGGCTGCGGACCTCCAGGACCAGATTCGAATAGCTCTGATCTAGGGAATAGTAAGGAAAAACATAGGAGGCGAACAGGAGACTAGGGATCAGGATCCAAAACCAGTTTCAAAGAAATGAATTTTTAGCCTGGATTTGAATAAGGCCACAGATGGAGCCTGGCATGCCGACTCAGGTATTTGTTCCAGGCATAAAAAGCAGCAAGGTAAAAAGACTGAAGTCTGGAATTGGCAGGGGAAGAGATAGAAGGGATCTGCCAGAAGAGTGGAGTTCCTAAGGAGGAGTATAGAAGAGATAAAAGAGAAAGGTAGTGAGGACCAGCAGAATGAAGACATTTATAGGTCAGCATAGAAGTTTGAAATGGATACCGAAACAGATAGGAAACCAAAGAAGGGACTTGAGAAAAGGAGAGATATGAGCATAGCGAAACTGGCGGAAGACTGGCTGCACAGCTAATCTTCCGCCATTACATTAACAAACCCTCTCAACCTGCTAGCCCATTCACATACCCTAGGAGTGTCCAGCTTAATGTAGAAACTCTTTCTTAGAGCCTGGCACTACAGCTCTGTGCAGCAACGCGGTAAGCAAACAGCATACAAATTAGCGCTGCACAAAAAGCCTGCACTAAACCAGGAGAGCAAGCAAGGCACATGCGCAGGGGTCTGTATTATCAGCAGCTATTTCCTGCACACAAAAAGGCACTTGTGTGCATGTGCTGGATTGCGTCTCCTCAGAATAGCATGTCTATGCGCCAGATAGCAATCCAACACATACGCATAACATCGTCCCAGCAGTCTCTTCAGTAAAGCTAGAAAAAAGTTTGCAGGGCTGTACCCTGAAGAAATAGGCATAACATTCTTTACCATCACTGGCTCCAACCCTGAGCTAACCCTTAATGCCTCCTTAGACCTCACATTGAAATCTCATCTAAAGGTCAGTCTCCTGTGCACTTTACTGCATTTACACTGTATAGCTAATTGCTTCATTACCATTTATCTCCAGGGATTTAAATATACAGTGCACTGCTGTAGACATAGGCATCTGCATAGTGTCTATGCTTGCATTAGATTCCTTCTTGCATTCTATGCCCACACCAGCGCAGAAAACTTAGCATAAACACTGAAGCAGCAGCCTAGTGGTGCAGCGCAAACTAGTACCTAAGGAATCAGGGTTTTGATTCCCACTGGTACTCCCTGTAATCTTGGGCAAGTCACTTTACACTCCACTGCCTTGGAAGAAAAGACCTGGCAATCTACGTCCAGTCCTACCTTGCCAAAAAACTCAGGGGCTGCTGGATTGCCAGGAGTCAGCACCAATTTGATGGCAATTAAAAAAAATTAAAAAGGAAGCAATTGTGGCTCTGTACATCAACCCAACATCTGTGGTTTTGGCTCGTTGGTCTAGGGGTATGATTCTTGCTTAGGGTTCAAGAGATCCTAGGTTTCAACTCCCAGATGAGCTCTTCCCTTTCTCTTACTGGAAAGCAGGATCTCAGCTCAGTACTAGTCAAGCTTTTGCATTAAAATGGGGGCCAAGACATTTTTTAGATATGTTAGTTTTGAGGGAGAAGTGCAAAAGTGGTATTATCAGACTCAAGGGTGAAAAGAAGGAATATGTAGAAGCTGATGAGGAAAAGCAGAATTGCTTAACAAATATGTTTGTTCTGTGTTCACAGATGAAAGGACAGGAGCAGGACCTCAGAAAACATCCACAAATAGGAACAGAACATGAAGGGGATCTTGAACGATTTTCAGAAGACTGTGTACATGCAGAACTAGCTAAACTAAAAGTAGACAAAGCGATGAGGTCGGATGGGATACATCTGAGATATTGGAAGGAACTTGGGGAAGTTCTAGCGTCTCCACTGTCAGACTTATTTTATTTATTTCAGCACTTGATATACCACTTAAGAGCCAAGGGTTATCACAGCAGTTTCCAAACATAAAAAAGGCGCAGCAGCACCAGCAAGAAAGAGGAGGAAAATATTAGAAAAAAAAGAGGGGGGGGAATTAAAATTAGAGTCAAGAGTGGCCCGGAAGAAGTGGAGAAAGGCGCATGTGGTCCCTTTACACACAAAGCGGAATAATGAGGTTGAGAAATGCAGGCTAGTCTGATTTGTATGGTGAGTAAATTAATTGAAACACTGATAACACATAGGATAGTGAGTTTCTGGAGTGCAATGGATTGCAGGATCAGAGGCAGCATGGTTTTGCTAGAGGCAGGTCTTATCAGACAAATCCGATTAAATTCTTTGACTGGGCAACCAGATGAGTTGGGCCAAGAGAGCCCTAGATGTGATGTACCTAAATTTCAGTAAAGCCTTTGATACCATCCCACACAGGCCACTTATAAATAAATTGAGCACCCTGGGCTGGACCCTAATGTGACTCACTGGGTTAGAAACTGATTGAGTGGAAGGCAACGAAGGGTACGGTAAATGGAGTTCACACTGAAAAGAAGAATGTTACACTAGTGATGCACCACTGAGGATCTGTCCTTGATCAGGTTCTTTAAACATTTTTGTAAGTTTGATATTGTGGAAGGGCTGTCAGCTAAGGTTTGCCTCTTTGCAGATGATATCAAAATCTGCAATAGATTAGACACCCAGGAAGTTTAAATAACATGAGAAGGTATCTAGCAAAGTTTGAAGCATGGTCTAGAATTTGGCAGTTGAGATTTAATGCTAAAAAATGCAGGGGCATGCATTTGGGCTGCAAAATCCAAGGGAACAGTTCAGTATAGGGGTGAAGTACTTCTGTCCACAAAAGAATAGCAGGACCTGGAGCATGATTGTTTCTGTATCTTAAGATGGTTAAACAGGCCAAAAGCAACCTGGGTCATTTGGACTAGATCAGAGTGCCTCCATTTCAACAGTGAAAGAAATTAGTCAATTTTAGCTCCTACATCTAACCACTGAAGCCAAAATGGGAATAAAGTTTAAGAGAGTTAAAATTATTTTGGATTTAGTGCACAAAATTATTATATGTTAATCATTATTTTATCGGGTCTGAAAAATAATGCAGAACATTTTAAAGCAGCATTAAATACTTATAGGGTTGGCCCCACAATTGGTTCAAAGGTGTTTGGCGCCCTAAGCAAGCCTTAAGCTCTACACCCCCACCGTAAACATCTATTGTTTAGCTTTGAGTACCCTGCTCTTTCCTACCCCTGGCAGCAGCCTAAGTTTGCCTAGTGGTTGGGCCAGCCTGGAAAGCTTCACCCAAATCTCCAGTGCACTTCTCATATAACAAACATATACCGAGATTCAAAACAAACCTTACAGTGAAGCTATCAAGTTATTTTTGTCGGAGCAGCTACCACAGTGAGGGGAAAAGGAAGCACCCCAAACCACTGTAGCCAGTCCTTTTTAATCAATATATCTTAAAATTGCTTTTTGTAAGTGCTTAAAAAATACACTTTCTGAGTTTATCGGCGGTATCCAACACCCGCATCAAAATGTAAGCATAGAAGAACAGGCCATAAAGACTAGTCCAGACAGCATCAGGAACGACGTGTCACGGTCCGGGGTCAAAGACAGAGCCCCTGCATCATGTCCCAGCCTTGGCTGCTCTGGCTAGCTTCACTTTAAGGTTTGTTTGAATCTCGGTATATGTTTTGTGATTGGTTCACACGGGATTGGGTATACTTTAGTTTTTGCACTACTCATATAAGGCTGTTAGATGATTTTTAACAATCTAAATGCACTTCAAAAAGCGCAGATTGCTACAAATCAAGTTCACAATATAAAACAACTAAAACTATATATACATAGTTTTCTTTCAAATTCTATATAGATGCAAACAATGCCCCTTCCTTATATACAAGAGTAAATTTGAGAGAAGACGTGCCAAGCAATAGAAGTGATGACAAAGCGACCTCTAGGATTTCAGTGGTTTTTTTACAAGCAAGCCTGGCCTACAGTGGGCTGTACAGACGCTCAAGTCATTTCTGCGTGACTCGAATAGTTCCACTTGCTTAGCTCTGTAACAGTAATGGGAGGGGGCGCACACCCTTCCACGGTCCAAGCTGAAGAGAAGATAGGGGAGAGAAAGCCACTGCACCCCGGTTCGTTCCCTGCCTCCAACCGTCCGATCCCTGTCCTTGACTTCAAAAACGTATCGGGGTGGAGATCAGAGCCTTAACCCTTTCAAAAAGGAAAAGTGGATTGTTGTACAGCAATTTAACTCCCACGTGATCCACGCCGGTTGTGTGTTTAATTTTTAAAACTAAAAGCAAGAAAAAAAAGAAAACGAGAAGAAAAGGTCACCTCTATTTCAATAGCCACTCTAGGTCTCGCCTGTGAAACCGGAACCGCTATTCACCCATCAACATTTGCTCCCTCCTTTATCAAAAGGGGAAGGCGCACCGAGTTGGACGTTTGTCATCGCGGCAACTCGGTGTCACCCTCGTGTTTCAAAGACCCGGGAAAAGGATTGGGCAAAGGCCTCCACAGCTCAGCCGCGCACGAAACCAAAGTTAACACGCCCAACAGGAGTTTGGGGGAAGCGCAAATATACCCCTATATGGGATCTATCATTCCGACCCTGTCTCGAACGGACACCCGAAAAGGCGGAGAGAGCAGGGCGCATATTTCTCTCATGCCACTCAACAACGGTTCACGAATACCCAAAATACATACCCCCTCTTCGGGCACCAGCACTATGGAGCCACTCAACTACACCCGCACGGGGAAAGATACAGCATGAAGGACAGAGGCAACAAAATCCTAGAGCCTACACCCAGTGGTCGCCAAGCCAGCCAGAATACAGCCAAAGATGTGAACGAAAAAAAAGAGCGCTGAAGGGCGCCATGTAATCCACTAGCAACAGCGCGAGCAGACATTGTAAGGCCATCCCTCCCCCTCCTCGCTGAAGTGCCCGGCCCGTGCGGTGGCGGCGTGCTGTCCCAGAGGTCAGGACCATCTCCCGTCAGGTATAACAACTACCACCGACCGGCGTGTCGCGGCGGCCAGAAAAACATTTCTACTAGGCAGGGAACCAGCAGCGCCTAGCCCCCACTACCCTGCATCTCACGCGTCACAATAGGCCGCCTCCCTTAGACACACCAGAATGGCTGCGAGCGCTGCAGGCCGTTACTCACCCGCAGCTTCTGTCCCTGCTCCCGAAGAGTGAAAGCGAAGGTCGGGAACCGCGGGGGGCAGGAGGGGAGGGAGGTAGAAGCGACCACTCGTCCTCTGCCACTCCGGCCCGTCCCGCTGCCGGGGTTTCCCGACGTGACGACGGAGCAGTACCCCGGCCACCTCCTCTCCGCGTCTGACTGGAAGGGTGGGGGGCGCAAGCGACGCGGTTTTAACGTACACTGCCACTAGCAGCAAAATGGAGGAATCTTCACTGCTGGCCAGGAGGGTTTCTGTGAAGAGAGGGGGGTGTAGTGTTTTGCTATAGATCGCTAGGGAGGAGATAGTGGGAGGTGGGAGACCTCAATTCCCTGCCGTTGCCCAGCAACAAGACTCAGAACTCGCCGACCGGCGCTGAGATAGGTCGATTGCAGTGTTGAAGCTAAATACTTTGGTATCCTTCCGCCCCAGACTTCGAGGATTACATCAGTATACTGTAGTTTAGTCCTTCAAAAAAGAGGAGCTGAGCGGGGGGGGGGGGGGAAGCAACTAAGATTATCTTATGAAGAACACAAAAACAGCCTCGATCTCGAGGAAGCGCACGATATTTACAAATGATACATCCTGTATTTTTCCATTTAGTGATGTGTTTTTTATGAGTCTGTTGCTGCAACTGCTTTCTCTTTTTAATCCTCACGGCGACTGGAGGTGGTCCGGTTTTTCGGTGTTTTGGGAAAAGGGAATTAGATATTACCATTTGAAAGCTTTTTTTTCCTCTCCAGAGGCATAGTTTGTTAGTTTTCTGCAGCTTGAACGTTTTGTAGCGGCGATCTAGGGGCTGGCGGTGCCCTGTTCTTATTGTACGTGTCTTTATTGAGGGTCGAATTTTTACT
>CM066032.1:1394290610-1394494655 GCA_033557465.1 Ichthyophis bannanicus | reverse complement strand
GCCACATTGTCCCCTTTATTCCTGTCCACATGCATGCTGGGAGAATGCCTTATGCTCAGACTGGCTTGTTCTACACCACCCCACTGCAGCAGCAGCTTTGGGCCCCCGCTCCATCAAGGTAGCACTGCCCTGTGCCGCCCTCTCGCCGATTTGATATAGGGACACAGTCACTTCCACACTGTGCTGAGAAAAACGCGAAACCAGCTTTTCCCCACTACCAGGCCTTTGAAATCCTGTAGCGCCAACCCTCGCCGACCCTCTTTTCCAGATGATTGAGGACCAGCAGCCCCTGCGTCACCATGAGACAGACAATTAGCTGCCCCCCACATTCCCAAGAAACTCTGCATCTGTGATGACCAAAACCCATTTTGGGTCTGCTCCAAGGTGCATGCGCTGCTTGAAGATGCATTGAAATCTAACCACCATTCCAACTGACCCTTATGCTTTCTGGAACATGCCTAATGAGACAATGGGTGCTTTTGAGGCGACCCAACCGTGATAGCAGAGCCCACTGAAGCGGACGCATATGGGTGCACTGACCCTACGGTACTCTGAGGGCCAAAAGGGCCCGCCGCCCATCGAAACCTCAGCAGTTGCTGCATGTATTGCCCATGCTGTTGGAGCCTTCATGGTGCCGAAGAAAACCTCTGCACCCTGACCGAGAATCCTTTTGCACCAGCTGACCTCAGGCGAGATTGATACAGAACCGGGCTCCCCATAAAGTAAATTATGCCCAAATGCCCTATGAGTATGGCACGCCAGACCACTAGACACAAAATAATGGAGGAGGGAAAGAATCCCAAATTACCCATGTCTACCCAATAGCCAGAATTAATATAGATAAAATAGTCTCTAAAAATGCTTGTTGTGCAAAATGCTAGAAGAAGTCTAAAAAAATAAGATGGGAGAGTTAGAAGATATTAGCCAACTAAATGAGAGGTTATGATTATGATTGCGAATATCAGAGACATGGTGGTCGAAGGAGGAACAACCAGTGGCCCGACACTGTTGATTACCTGTGGTTACAAACTAATAACACACCTCGTTAGGTCATAGAGCTGAATCAAATTGGATGGAGGGGTTTGCGCTCGGGTCTGTATGTTAAAAAGGGCATTGCAGTTCAGAGAACAGGATTAAAATTTTGCCAGGGAAACAAAATTTGCTGTAGAAATCTTCTTATGGTCATTGAAATCCATGTTAAATAAGGGGAAGGCGGATGGCAGTGGTGGTGTGACACTATCGACCGCCTGGTCCATAATGAAACAAATGGGAAATGCTCAAAAGAAAATCAAGGGAAGCTAACAACAACAGTTACAGACCCGGCAGTACATAATTTAATGGGTGATTTTCAGTTACCCCGGATATCAACTGGGGTCAGTGTCACGACAGGATATGCTAGGAAGAGAGATAAAGTTCCTAGATGAAACTAAATGACTGCTTTTTGGCAAGCAGCTGGGCTTCATTGAACCTACCAGAGGGGAAGCCACTACTAATATTCGACGCTCGTAGTCGCATTAGTGGGGAACACCGAGATCTTGTGCAAGAGGAGTAAGGGTGTTGGGGCCACTTGGCAATAAGTGATCATAATCCATCGGATCGCCGTTTGATTTAATTAGTGGACGGAGGAGATAGGCTAAGGTAAACTCCACAGTACTACCTTTTAACCTTTACGAACAAGGGAGACTATGATAAAAATGAGGCAAATAGTTAAGAAAAAAAACTTAAAAGGAGCAGCTTGCAAAGGTACGTTAAAGAATTTAACATCAAGCTTTGGGGTGGTGTATGTAACAAATATCTATCTTTCGGAAAAGCCCAGACAGCTGTATTCCACCAGCTTTAAGAGAAAGTGGAAGGAAATTTCCAAACAAAACTGTCCAGCTATGGTTTTACAAAGGTTGTAGGGCGGTCCAGAGGCGCTCGTTTGCCATCAAAAAGCATCTTTTCAGGAAATGGATTTCCAAGCAGCCAAACTAACGAAACCGTGGTGGAAAATCAACACCAAGCCACGTTGGCAAGTCAAAATGCAAGGCATTGATAAGGCAGGGAAACGCGGAGAACTTATTGAAGAAGAAAGGCATTTGCTCACGAACAAGCAAAATGAAATGGCGAACATAAAGACTTTCAAGTTACATTTGTAATGCAAAAAAAACCTTTGAGGGAGTCAGTTGGTCCCAAATTTAGATTGATATTAGGGGGTATAAAGGAG
This sequence comes from Ichthyophis bannanicus, assembly GCA_033557465.1. Lineage (NCBI taxonomy): Eukaryota > Metazoa > Chordata > Amphibia > Gymnophiona > Ichthyophiidae > Ichthyophis > Ichthyophis bannanicus. The sequence goes on along the minus strand of CM066032.1, from coordinate 1,394,492,449 downwards.
GCACAAGAGAGCGACAATGCGGATAACTCGGCTCAGACGAGTACATCGGCGAATTCTTTGCTTTCGGGCTTTAATGAGGAAGATAGTAGGAAATGTTACCTAGTGACTGCAAGTTGGTATTTATCAGGTTGGGAAGAATTTCGACCAGGAAATATCGATACATCGGGAAGATGTATTACACACTTTTAGATAAACTGAGGATAGAGTAGTTCAAATCACGGATGGGCCGGATGATATACATCCAAGGGTGTTGAAAGAACTGAAATATGAGATGTGCAGACCTGCTATTAGGTAATCTGTGGATTTTCATTAAAAATCATCTGCGTAATACCTGAAGACAGCGTTGAGGATCGCCAATGTCAAAGCGCATATTTTTTTACAAACAAGCGGTGTACTCTCCACGGGGTGATCCGGGAAAGCTACCAGACGCGTGTGTGAGGCCGGACGTTCCAGTACTGGCGAAAAAAAAAATGGTAGAAACCATCGATAAAAGATATCAACAAAATACGCAGCATGTTAGATAGTCCATTGGGTACTCTAAATGTGGAGACAGCCAACATGTGCTCTTAGACACAGGGAAGATCTTTGTTCCTTACTATTCATCTGTTGTGTTTTTTGAAGGTGTGAATAAAACATGAGTGGACAACAGGTGAGTCGGTTGGGTTGAGTATTTAATCGTAGGTAGTCTACTTGGACTTTCAGAAAAAAGCCCTTTTGACAAGGTCACGCTTAAACTGTCATCAGATGACTTTTGGCAAAACTAAAAAGAGTCCCAGTGGGATAGGAGGCCAGGTGTTCCCAAATAAAAAACCACTATTGTGGATCAAGAAAACTGGTTTAATACGACTACCGAAAGATTTCAGAGGGTAGGGATCTAAATGGCCAATTTTCCCAATGGCAGAAAGGTGACATAGTGGTGTACCCCACCTGGATCTGTGCTGTGCGTCCGCTGCTCTTTTTGAATATTCATAAATGACCTGAGGAAAAGAGAATAATGAGTGAGGTTATCAAATTTTGCAGATGAGCACAAAACTATTTAAAGCGGTTGTTAAAACCCAAGAGGCATTGTGTGAAAATTGCAAAACGAGGATACTTGACTAAATTGGAAAAGACTGGGCCCACTCAAAATGGCCAGATGCACAAATTTAATGTGGGACAAGTGCCAAAGTTAATGCCACCTAGGGAAGAAACAACCCAAACTATGGTTACATGATCGCAAGGTTCCACATTAGGGAACTTACCCTTACCCACGGAAAAAAGTATTCTAGTGCTGCGGGGGCTGCATTGGGATAACATTGTTTAAAAACACTCTCAAACCCAGTGTTCAGTGGCGGCCAAGAGAGCAAATAAGAATGTTAGGTATCATAAGGAAAGGGATGGAAAAATAAAACCAAAGATCTTATTTATGTCTCTATATATTGTTCCATGGTGAGACCGCACCTTGCTTTTTGTGTGCAATTCTGTTCGCCGTAGCTTTAAGGAAATAGCGTTATTAGAAACGGTTCAGGGAAGAGCCACCAAAATGGTTAAAAGAGATGGAAGGATACTCCTATGAAGGCAAGGCTAAAAAGGTTAGGGCTCTTTAACGTGGAACAGAGACGGTTTGCGGGGGAGATATGATAGAAGTCTATAAATTAATGAATTGAGTGGAACGGGTAAACATAGATGCGATTGTTTACATTATCAGAATATAAAAAGAACTAGGGTACATGCAATGAAGCTACAGGGATAAACTATTTAAGACAAATAACAGAAGATATTTTTTCCCTCATCGTGTAATCTAACTCTGGGAATTTGTTACCGTAGGATGTAGTGAAGGCTGTTACTGTAGCTGGGTTTAAAAAAGGTTTGGACAAGTTTTCCTGGAGGAAATGTCCCAAACCATTATTAAGAAGGGACCCAGGATATCAATGCTTGACCCAGTACAAGCAGTGTGGGGAACCTGTGTCTTTTGGAGAAACCGCTAGGTACGTATGACCTAGATTGGCCACTGTTGGAAACAGGATACTGGGCGTGATGGACCTTGGTCTGACCCAGGATGGCATATCGTATTTTCTTCATGTTCTCCGTATCGAATAAGGCCCCGAGATCCACCAATCGCTGCCTTTGCGACCGCTGGCTCTTGGCCTCTTTATCCGCCCAACCAAAACTGTTTCAGGAACTCCAAGACTTGCTTGGTAGCCCTGCCCGACGCTCCTTCGGACCCTGCTCGAATCACCCACTCGTCCAAATAGGGGATTCCACCTGAATTCCTTCCTATCTCAACGCCGCCGTGATTACCAACCATCACCTTTGTAACATGCGACGGCGATGAGACCAGTCCAAACGGCAAAGCCCTGCACTGAAATTGCCCCATAGGGAGGGCAAAGTGTGCGCAAGAACCTTTGATCTGGCCTGATGGGAATGTGCAGATAAGGCTTCTATTAGGTCTACATGGAATAAAGTACCTCGCCCGGGCCCGTTACGTCAAAATCTCCGAATCTTTGGCATTTCCATTCCAGAAATGCGGTACCCTCTAAGCTCTCATTTCACATGCTTGAGATCGCGAGAAGCTGGGGGCTGGAAGGAACTTCTCCTTTTTGGGGACTGCAAATAAATGGAGTATCGACCTAACCCGCACTGGCCTCGTGGTACCGGAACCCACCGTGTTTGCAGATACACTTCAGCGCGTACCTGCATCGTGCACTACCTACCCTCTTTGCCTGTGCTTTGCATGACGAGACCCAACGAAAGCCTTCCGCCAGCGGTTGGAAGAACTCCAGACGCATACCCATCGCAGATGATCCTCCAAAACCCACTGGTCCGTTGTAATGTGCGGCCCAGGCGGAGTAGCACACTCATGTACACGTCCCCCTATTGGTACTGTCCTGCTGGGCCTTTCCTGACTTTATTGTGGCTTTATTTTAGACGGGTTTTTTCTGCTGGGAAGCGAAATAACCCTGGCCAAACCTGGCGAGCCCTTCGCAAGGACGGCCCTCTGGCCATAAAATGACCCTCTGGTTTGGAACATACTGAGGTGCCCGAAACCTGCGGAAATCTCTCGTTGTGCCCTCTCTGCCGGCCCTCCTGGCTTCGGACGCTGTTGGTTGGTCCTCCAGAAGCCAACGCTCCCCTTGGAATCACCCAAATCTTTAAGCAGTCTTCTCCAACGCCGCCTCAAAAGAGCAGCTTGCCCTTATAAGTGGCAGCTTACTAAGACGATCTTTAGAAGACACGTCTGCTGTCGACAATTCCTCAGCCAGAGAAATCGTATTGCTGCAATCATGGACGCCATAGACTTCGCAGAATTCTCACCAAATCATAGCAAGGCATCGGCTACAGTACACCGCCGCGCGATTCCAATTTGGCCCCTTCCGAGGGAGCACTTTCCTCCCCATACAGGAGAAACCGGTCCCCTTGGATGCCAACTAATGGAGTGCCCTAGAGCATGGAGTGGGCCAATGCTCCGGTCCCTGGAGGGCCGCAGACCAGATCAGGTTTTTGTCCATGATGTCCCCTAATGAATATTCATGATATCTATTTGCATCCACTGCCTCCATTGTATGGAAATATGTCCGCTGACTATTCATTAGGGGACATCATGAAAACCTGACTGGTCTGCGGCCCTTCAGGACCTGAATTGCCCACCCCTGCCCTAGAGACATAAGCCTCACAAATCGAGGCCTGCGTAGCTAGTGCACTAGAGTCAAAAGCACTGCTTGAGTATATATGTATGTATGTATATATGTATTTATTTAACCAACCAACCAGTTTTGCATACCACCTTTTCCTTCAATCAAAGTGGTTGACAAGACAACACAGGGTTTACATATGAATACAAATTGTTAAGTAAGGGAAGACAGAAATACAATACAATACAGTACATTACAGTGCCATATATTAAAGAGGAACAATGTATACTATGTCATATAATGTTAGTTAAATCTAATTGTTTGTCCATAAGTTTCTATAAATAGATTTTTGAGGGACTTACAAAAGTTCTTAATGTCATTCAGTGCTCTTAAGTCTTCAGGGAGAGAATTCCACAAATCTGGTGCTAAGCGTGAAAAGCCCTTTTGGATGTCATCTGCTTTGATCTATTGAAACTAGAAGGAGTGAGGAGTCTATTAGTACTCTGAGTTCGTCTAGGTCTAAAGTTTAAATCCTTAGATATTAAGGATTGTCTAATGTCTGCTGAAGAGTGATGGATAATTTTAAAAATGATCATTAGATTTTTGAATCTTGCTCTTGCAATAATAGGAAGCCAATGTAACTTTTGGAGCATGGGAGTAATGTGTTCATATTTCGCAGTGTCAGTGATAGGCAACATACTACTACGTGCATCAATTGGAGTGGATGTATGGAATGTTTAGGAAGATCTTGATATAGTGTTTCCATAGTCAAGCAATGGGTAATGACTGTTTGAGAAACTGTACGGAAGTGATCTTTACTTAAGATTGGTTTGAATCTCCTAATAACCTTTAGTCGTCTATACGCTTTAGCTGCAGTTTTATTTAACATAGAAACATAGAAATATGACGACAGAAAAAGACCACATGGCCTATCTAGTCTGTCCTTCCATAACAACAACAGCAGTCCACTTATTACCTTTAGAGATCCTCTGTGTTGGTCCCATGCTTTCTTGAATTCAGTTACTGTCCTCATCTCTACCACCTCCACTGGGAGACTATTCCACGGATCCACTACTCTTTCCGTAAAGAAATATTTCCGCATATCACTCCTGAATCTATCTCCCTTCACCCTCATCCCATGTCCCCTCGTAGCAGAACTTGCTTTCAATTGAAAGAGGCTCTCTCCCTGAACATTTATGCCACGGAGGTATTTAAACATCTCAATCATATCACCTCTATCCCTCTATTTATATGAGAATGTAAATTTAGGTACCTATTAAGGTCATACCTAGGTATTTTACTTCATCCTTAATTTTTATTGATTTTATTAATTTCTTGTGGTGGTTTGCAGGTCTGACTTCCTAGAGATGAACATTGGCTTCTGTTTTGTCAGAGTTTATCTTTAAATTGGTATTTGCAAGCCAAATATTCATATTATCAAGGCAATTAATAACACAGGTACACTACCAAAACTGCCTCCAGTTTTTGCAACTGATTCCTATAGATTTTGGGGTGCTGAATCCAGGAAAAATAGCCAAAATGTTCCATCACGTCACGTTTTCTTGCAAAATTAGATTTCTTACCCATATAAGGAATGTTCACATAATTTCTTTTTAGCCGACTGCAGTTTATTTTCTTGGCCCAAAATAGAGGTTGTAATGGTTTAACTAACTAGAAACACTCCTCTGATATTTTAGAGTGTTTTGTATTCATTTTATACATTAACAGGACAATTGGGAGGCGGGGGGCTAAATCCAGTACTCGCGCTGGCGCATGTTCTTTCCTGTTCGCCTCGCCTCGTTTCGCTTCGTTCGCTCGCTCGCTCAAACACGGTTGTTTCGACATGAACTTTCCTGTCAAATTAAAGTTACTTGAAAGTTCATTATTACCTTTATGTTTCTCAGTCATAATCCAGCTTTATTCCGAAGTGGTTCACTACAGTTGTAGTTTGCAGTGCTGTGTATTTGTGATGACTCACAGAGCCAGAGGTTGCGTCAACTCTCCGGACAGTTTTTGTTTTATTTGTGGGGAATATACCGTGAAAAAGCGGCAGAGGAACATTTCTGCATTTATTAAAAAAGTATATTTTGCCTATTTCGGTTTTGAAGTTAGGCGATCAAGACAAACCGTGGGCTCCTCACAAAGTGTGCAAGACATGTGAGGAAGATCTACGCTTATGGATGAAAGGTAAAAAACAAGCATTTCGTTTCGGAATACCTATGATGTGGCGTGAACAAAGACCACAGCAGTGACTGCTATTTTGCTCTTGCATTGTGAAGGGATACAACTTAAAAAATAAGAACGTAATAAGTTACCCCAACCTTCCCTCAGCAATTAGGCATATGCCTCATAGCAACGAAGTACCTGTGCCTGAACCACCAAAATCTTTGGGATCATATTTTGTGTGGACGTTCGGATCATGATGAGACTCATCAGATGGCTTTTCCCGATGATTCCAGTACTTCCGAGTTTGAAACTGAACCAGATCCGAAACCTGAACTTTTCTCTCAAGCTGAATTGAATGATTTAGTCCGGGATTTAGGACTCCCAAAAGATGCTGCCCAACTGCTAGGTTCTCGGCTTAAACAGAAAAAAATAATGTCACCAGGAACAACATTTTATTGGTACCACAACCCGCGAGACACAATTTTTTGAAGTATTTTCAGCAAAGAGGAAGATTTGGTATTTTGCAACGATATATACGGAGTGATGGAAAAGTTTAAACTCAAGTATGATCCTGCTGAATGGCGGCTGTTCATTGATTCATCAAAAGACAGCATAAAAGGTGTTCTTCTTCATAATGGCAACACATTCGCTTCAGTTCCTATTTGCTCACTCTGTTATTCTCCAAGAAAAATACGAGAATTTGGCCCTGATTCTTCAGAAGATTCGTTATGATGAGGCATAAGTGGATGATTTGTGGAGACTTTAAAATTCTATCCATGCTATTAGGGCAGTAATCCGGTTTCACCAAATATCCCTGCTTCCTTTGCTTGTGGGATAGCCGGGCCCGCGACCTACACTGGGGGGAAAAAAGACTGGCCAATTCGGAGTATTGAGACCCGGTGAGAAAAATGTTCTTCATGAGAGCTTGGTACCTCGTGATAAAATTCTATTACCACCTCTCCCACATTAAGTTGGGTCTCATTAAGCAATTCATCAAGTCCCTTCCAAAAGATGGTGAGTGCTTTCGGTACCTTTGCTCAAAGTTCCCCCGACTTTCTGAAGCAAAGCTAAAGGAAGGAGTGTTTGTTGGCCCTGATATAAGGAACTCATTTCAGATGGAGCATTCGCTGAAACGATGTCTGAGAAGGAAAAAGAAGCCTGGGATTCCTTCAAGGATGTTGTTCTCAAATTCTTGGGGAACAGGCGGGATGAGAACTATAAGGATATTGTTGCCAGGATGCTCAATGCCTTCAAAGAACAAGGCTGTAACATGAGCCTGAAAGTCCATTTCTTGCACTCCATGTGAACTACTTTCCCGAAAACCTGGGGGCGTACAGTGAAGAACAAGGTGAAAGGTTTCACCAGGACATCAAGGACGCAGAGAGAAGGTACCAAGGAAGATGGAACACCACTATGATGGCTGATTTCTGCTGGTTGCTGCTGCGGGAAACCCCAGATGAAAAATACGCCAAGCAGCGCACCAAGAGAAGCATTCGGGGAAGAAGAAACGGGCCCACCAGGAGATTGATTGACCCAAGAATGACTTTAAAATCTAAACTGTGTTGACAAATATCGTGTTTTTACTAAACTTTGAAATAAAAATTTGCTAGTTATTACCACAGTGTCGGATCTCATTTATTAGAATTTTATTTTCACACCATCGGGTGTTTGTCTTCATGTATTGCAATGGTGCGGTTTGCGTTTTCTATTCTTACATACATACCTGTACAACATTTTTTGCACATTGCTTTGCTTTGTGTCTAACCTCGCTCTTATATGCTCAATGTTTGTGCACATGTATGTGGCTGTTTTAAGTGCAGACAATTTTGCTACCATCACAGTGTGTTTTGTTGACATTATTCTTATGTGCTGCCTTGTTACAATTTTCTTTATTCTTATTTTAATAACTAATTAAATATTAGTATAAAGAATTCATCCATGAAACTTTTATCTCCATCGCACTCATTCTGAAACGTTCACCTCTAACTGCTAACCCAATGTAGCAAAAATCTGTACGTGACGGAGCAAATTGGTTACCAGGTTTGGATTCAGCGCACCAAAAAACGTAAAAATCAATCGAAACATTAGAGGCAGTTTAAAAAAAATTATTTAGTGTACCTGTGTAATCGTTGTATCAATTGCATTCTGGTCTATTGTGGTATAAACCATGATGTCATCAGCATATAAATGGTAATTCACTCCATGTTGTTCAATGATTTTACATATAGGTTGAATGTAAATATTGAAAAGGATTGAAGATAAGGCTGATCCTTGAGGTATTCCTTGTGTGACTGGAAATTGAGAGGATTTCTTCGCACAACATTTAACCAATTGTTCGATTATTTAGGTAGGAGGTGAACCAATTTAAAGTATTATCATATAAACCAATATCTTGAAGACGTTTCAGCAGTATTGAGTGTGACACCGTATCAAATGCAGCTTGAGATATCAATGAAAAATGAATAGAAATCCTTTTATTCTTATTGTTTAGACCCGTTATGAGATTATTAAAGAGTGAGATGAGCAGAGTTTTCTACATTGTGACAAGGTTTGAAACCGTGCTGATGCACATCTAGCAGAGCATGTAGATCAACGTGATCTTGTAATTGTCTTTGTACAACTAATTTTTGTAATAAAAGGTAAACTTGAAATAGGACGGAATGATTTAGGGTCAGAAGTACTCATCAGTTTTCCCTTATATATTAGCCGTACTATAGCTTGTTTAAGCATTTGCAGTAGATATCCTTGTTTGAGGGATTTCTTAACAAATTTGATAAGATGATGACTTGGTATTTTTAATCCATTTTACTGGACATGGGTCAGCTGGTGAAGAAGTTGTGTTAATAGTCAATTATATTTTCTGTCTGTTTTTGTTGGTAAGGAGAAATCTTTCCATGTTTGGAAGGATCTAGTACAAGTATTATTCCTATTTGATTGTGTTCTGTAGAAAGCATGGTGTTTGGAGATATATTCTTGTTTATTAAGTAATTAGCAAATATTTGGGGGTCTATTTGATGAGTATTGTGAGGAGGAGTGATTTTAGTGAGCTGTTGTACAATACTGAATAGTTCTCTTGTTTTATTAGCTGATTTCAAGATTAACTTAGTGTGGTGTCGTTTATGGTCCTTAAGTTGTTGTATTCAAATTGTTTAACATTATAGAGGAATGCTGCATCTTGAGATTTAGTCTGTCTCCATTTTCGCTCGAGTCTTCTGAGATTGCGTTTTGCTTCTCTGATTTCATTTGAATACCATGGTGCATTGCCTTTTCTGCGTATGTGTGATTTGTCCTCCTTTGGAGCTAAAGCGGCATTGGATATGATGGCATTCCAATTCTCTATGGCATTATTTAATTCAGTACAATCCTGTTGTAGCTGAATTATTTCTTTAAGGAAATTCTCTTTGTGAAAGGCTTTAAATCTTCTAGTTTTATTATCTCGTTCCATATGGTGGGAATGGATTTTTAGATGTAAAGTGAAAGAGATTAGATGGTGGTCAGACCATGGTACTGGAGTGTTTTTTGGAATTGTGACTTGATTTTGTGTTAAGTTGTTTTGGAATGAGAACCAGATCTGGTGTGGTACCATGTTGATGTGTTGGCAGGTTAACTGGAGTGGAGGAGTGGCCTAGTGGTTGGGGCAAGGTACTTCAGGCCGGAAGGTCGGGGGTTCAAATCCCACTAGAGGACAGCAACCTTGGACCAGAAGGACTGGGGTTTCTAGTCCCACAGGTGCTCCTTGTGGTCTTGGGCAAGCCACTTAACCCTCCATAGCCCATGTTCCCTGTAAAATAGTTATCTCCCAAGTTATAATGCCCTGTTCAATGTAATTTCAGTTTGTTCAATGTAAACCGCACTGATGCAGAATAGTGCGGTATATAAGAGAATGTAAATAATAAATAAAAACTGGTCTGTTGATAATCTAAGAATCCATAGCTTTTAGGAATGCTCTAGTATTCTTAGTGGGTGTAGACACTAGATTGTAGTCACCCAAAGCAATTAACGGCTTATGTTGAGAGCTGTGTAGCACATATATTAATTTGAGTATTGTTGATAGATGGTCCTTTGCAGCATTGGGAGGTCTATAGGTAAGACAAATGCTGAGGTGATGGTTTGATATAACAATAGTGGTTGTCTCAGATGAATTGTTAGATGTAATTACTTCAAATTTATAAATCTTTCTTGCAAGTATTAAGGTTCCACCTCCTCTTCTATGCTGCCCTCTTCTATGCTGTCTATGGCAATTAAATGTATCAAAGTCTAAAGGAGTAATTAAAATGACTTGATCTGTGTCTGTGAGCCAAGTGTCTCTGTGATGCAGATGATGATCTTTTGGTCTAAAATGTAATCGTTAATAATGTTTGGTTTGTTTCGTATTGATCGCACATTTAAAAGAGCACATTTAATAGGAGATAATGAGAATAGGGTTGTTAGATTTACATAGGATAGAATGTATCACTATCTTTGGTGTTTTACTTTTTTGTCTATGACGGTGTGAAATATAGTATTTACTATTCTATGTTTAATTGGTCCATCTAGGGTATATAGGTAAATTCATGGTTGGTAGATCTCTCTGTGTAAGAAATAACAAATTGAAGTACAATAAAATTAGCTGGTAAGTTGTTTGCATAGTTGCGAGAAGAGAGAGCACGTATGACGGAGCTAGGTCAGAAAAGATTCAAATAGGTTATGACTCTAACTTCCGATCCTGAAGATCTTTAAGGGCAGTGCCCCCTTCCACTGGGATAGTAGTCTTCTTAGTCACGGTCGAAACCAAGGCATCCACCTTGGGCATCCGCAGTAGGTCTTTCTCCTCTTGCGGAACAGGGTACCGGCGGCCCATTGAGTGGCTACCCCTTAGAGTAGCCTCCGGACACTCCTATTCCAATTCTGTCATCTGTTTGATTACCCTATGAACTGGAAAGCACTTCTGCTCTGCTTTAAACCCCTGGAGCAGAGGGTTCTCCAGTGGTTCTTCCTGAACCACCAACAGGGCTATATTCAGAGCCTCTAGAGAATGAGCAATGAGATCCTCCCCCGAAACAATCTCTCCTTCCTCCAATTCCCGGGGTCTAGCCCCAAATCAGAGAGAATCTCCCCATCCTCTGCTGCTCAGAGCCCTGGAGCTTGATGACTGAACCAATCTCAGCCAGCCTCTATTCCAAAACCCTTCGGGGAGGGTCCTTCACCAGGATCTCCATCCAAACTTACTTCCACTACCTGAGAAACTGACAATTTGGGAGGAGGACCTCTGTCCTGAGCCTGCTTCCTCTTCAGACAATGAGCCCTGTGCAACAATAGGATAAAATCTGCTGAAAACAATGGCTTCAAGCCCTCCTGTAGCCCAGATAACACTGGCTGAGGTGCTTGCCCTGCCTGCGAAGGCTTCTTTGACTTGGACTTGCTTTTTCCTGGTTTTCTTTGAAGCGCTGGAGAAACGGCTGCCTCCTGCAAAATGGCTGCCGTTCCCGCCTTCTCTGCCGAGCCCTGAGGCCTACTTGCCACGTTATCCCCAGATGCTGACTTCTTCCATGGAGCCGGTGAAAATGTGCTTTAGCTTGCTGCCCCGACGAAAGCATGTGCGGCCCTGATAATCCCCGGCTGCTACCACACTGTACGCACACTGCCCGTGATTGGCAGCATGCACCTGCACCCGAGTCAATGCCCAGAGAAACTGAAGGCCGTGAATCCTGGTGCCGACAAACTGCCGAAGAACAAAGCCCCTGTGATTGCAATCCCCGGAGCCGCTTACCTTTCTAATTGCAGCCAGAAAAATGATCGCTCCCCCTCCCGCCACTAGCGGGAACAGTAAACCGGCTCAGAAGGCAGAGAGGAATGCTCTGGGGCTCCCAGGTACTTCCTCCTCCGGGCAGACTTAGTGGCTTCGCACTCCACGAGACAGGCTCTGCCTCTGCTGCCCCTTCACACTACCAAAAATCACTCCGGCTTCTGTTTTGTTATTTCACTTGCTGGCCTTACTGCCCTGCTAGAGCAACCCAGATCCTCCTTTTTTCTTTTAATTTGTCACTCCTTTTTTTTTTTTTTTTTTTTGTTCAGGGAGCCTGTCTAAAAACGGTCCTACCCAGCTGCTGAGAACTGAAAGACAGAGTCACAGGTGCTAGGGGGAGCTGGATAAAGTGTCGGCAAGACTCTGTGTAATTTAGTCCTCAGCTGCTGGAGGGGGCTCACTACCCTACGGTTCCTGGACTGGCCTGGAGAGACGAGGAGGAATAATACTTGCCTTCACATCTTAAAGTTTTCATATAATGTCCTGTTGTCCTGAAGCTATCAGTGTTTCGCCGATTGCTCCATCAGGAGGCACTATTAAGGACTTTAATACAAAATAAAATCGACAAGATGATATCATTTCTTAACATATGAAGCATACAGATTTTTCAGATGTGTGGCTCTATGAACTTGTCAGTACAATGAAAAATTATACCACCTCAAATGAATCTAAAATGATTGATATCTGTATCAAAAGGTTACACAACACACTAACAGACGATCCCCAATGTTTCAGAAAGAATTCATAGAAAACGGTTTAACGTTTGAGAACTTTAGCTAACCCAACGTTCAAGCCTTATGTCGAGTATCAACAAAGACTAATCTTTAATCCATCACACTTGTAATTGCACATGTCTACCAAACTCCGCTACATACCAACGCTATCTATTCGCTGAAAAATCCTTCCTCATTCTCTACATAAATCTGGGTACTCGCCCAGTGTAGCTCCATACAAATTTATGCGCCTGTCTCCCTCCATGGATAGATTGTACAAGAAAGTCAGTAAGCGTGCTGTCTCAAAATCCTCCTTCATGGTTTTTTAAAAAATGTGGGGACCAATCAACCTCCATAATCAAACAGAATATTGTCAAATCACCTTCCAGCCTTTCTGTCAGTACCAGGAAAACCTATTCTAGTTCAGTCAATTTTGCTACCAGCCAGTCACAAACTATCATGTTATTTTTTTGGAGACTGGCCAGTCGCAACCCTTGAAGGCTAACCTATCATCACTCGTTCTCCGCTGACACACTTTTTCTATTCATACCATTCCATTGCATACCTCCACAGGGTCTCACGTTTCTCAGTATTTTACCAATTCTGATGCCATTCTTCTAATCTCTGTAAACAATCTTATGTACAGAAACTCAGCCTTCTCACTTTCTATTAGAAAACAATTCCCTAAAGTCTCAAAACGTCAAAACTGGGTACTTCCCCAGGCTCTTTGTTAGAAAGTAATAGATTATCTACTAAGGTAATTATTTGCTGTTAGGTCTCTACAAATTAGCCATATACACAGGACTGTGGAGTCTGAGTCGTGGAGTTGGAAGCAATTATTGGATTACTGGAGTCTGAATTGGCAAAAAAGTGTACTGACTCCGACTTAATGTAAATGGTAATGCTTTGTTAATTACAATTTCACACATACATGAAGGAGGGTCTGGCAGAAACGATTCTGTTTCTAAGAACAAGTTATTTGTAAACTTTGGATTTTTGATTTAACCTCATTTCTATAGATACTATACAATGTTTCCTTAATAAATTTTGTAAGGATAAACTTTTCTAGCTTTTACAATATAATTTTTATTTAATTTAATGTAATCTTTCATCTTCCATTTAACTTTTATATTCAAACAATGCTTTAATCTTGAAAAGGAGAGGTTATTACCTAATTGAGTTCATTTCTATTTAAATGGGCATATTTTTGACCTTCCTGTAAGAATTCTTAGTCTCTTGTGTGAACTTTGTAAGTTTTTGTCTTGTTTAATGTTAATCATGTTTGACTTCTTTAATAAATAATATAAAAAGGCCACAATAGCTTAGCTGTAGCCTTTAAACCCAAACTTTAATAGGTTAGGGTGCTACAAAGTAGCCTGATGATTCACGACGTTTGTGATAAAATACCTTGTATGTTGTGTGCTTTCAATCAGTATAGGAGATCTGTGATTAGGGTAAATTACACATGGAGGAATCGGAGTCAGAATTGAAGGTTTTGTGTACCGATTCCATAGCCCTGCATATGCAGGAAGTCAAAGGAGGAGACCCATAGCTCATCAATCCCAGACCTGTCTACTAAACTGTTACTACAGACAGACAGTTTTGTTACCAAAACAAAAGGGCTTCACTTCGGCCTATTCCTCCTGTGGATCTTGGCCCTAGATGCTGGATCTCCAGGAACAAGCAGGAATGAGTCTTCACATATGGGTACGTCGGTACCGACGGAGCCTGCACGGGAATGCTCCCCAGCATCCAATCAGAAAGCTTTTGGGAGCATCCCTCGCGCCTGCGCTCTGACCTCCCGCCTTTCCCACTGCCTCTCCTCAGTTTTCGTTTTTCCGCGGAGCCAACAGGACGTCCTCCTGTCACCGCAGAAACTTTTTTTCTTTAAAATTCTTATTTTCTTGTTTTCTTGTGGTCGCGGCTGTTCTTCCCGCCGATACCGGTACCACCGGTGCGCTGTTCTTTTCTTTTCTAAAATTAGAGAGATTTTTTTCTCCTCAGTTTTTTGTCTTAACTTTTTGGGCCTACCAGGCCTCTCCAACATGGAGCCGCCTTCCCCTAAGAAGTGCCTTCATTGTGGAAACATAGTTTTCTTTTTAGATTCCAAGGCTTGGTGTCTAACCTGTTTGGGTCCTGACCCTTTTTTCCCCTGAACCATCAGGCTGTACTATTGGGAGAAGACCTTCCCTTTTTCGAGTTTCCCTCGATGCCGTTTTTCCTCCTGAGGTGAGGACTCCGTTTTTTTTCTTCTCTCCAGGATCAGGTAACCCACAAACAGTCTGCTAAGACTAGCCAATTCTTGAAGGGTAAGTCTCATGCTCAGCATGATGACGGCTCCGGCCTTACCCTCAAGACCTCTTTGGCAATAAAACCCCGGTGGGAGTCTTCGGGCTCCACAGCATTAACGGGGTTTCAGGTTGTTCCTGGGGCTCACCCCTCACAGAACATACCTGAGCCGTGCTCGGGGGTGGTATCCGCTTCGAGCGGTACCGATAACCCGGCACCGGTGTCGAGTGTTCCACTCTTCACCAGGGATCGTCATCTGGTGTCCTTGGTACCTTCGGGGCCGATCGATACGACCCAGATTGGCTTTCCTGTATCTCCGCCATGCTCGGGGTTGGTCCCGGCCTGGAGCGGTACCGATTCAGCGGCATCGGTGTCTAGTGTTCCACTCTTCACCAGGGACCGTTATCTGCTATCCTTGGTACCTTCGGGACCGATCGATACCACCCAGATTGACTTTCCTGTATTTTTGCCATGCTCGGGGGTTGGTACCGGCTTCGAGCGGTACCGATACCCCAGCATCGGCGTCGAGTGTTCCACTCTTCACCTGGGATCGTCATCAGACATCCTCGGTACCTTTGGTACTGATCGAGACCACTCTGATAGACTTTCCTGTATCGGCATCGCCGATAACACCACCGATGTCGTTACCTTCTAGGCATGCATCGATAGACCCGCTCCCCTCGATGCTGAGTCTGGAATCAATATCCAGTCTAGATGACTTGGTACCGACGCGTTTGGGAACCGACCCATATCATTCCCGATTACGCAGTACCGAGGATATTTACCAAGCCTCTCTGGTTACCTCGGTGCCGCTTCAGCAGCCTCCAATACCTGCTTCGGTGGCATTACCCGTCCCCGATACCGGTATCGGTATCGATGTCGATTCCTGCAGTCCCATCGGTGCCATCCATCCTTTCTATGCCTAGCTTGGAATCGATACCGGGCACAGACGATGCAGTACTAACTGCCTCAAATCAGAACTGTCAGTATCACTGTCCCTCTAGCAGGATTCTTTTTCTGCACCAGTCCAGTATATCTTCTGGTGCTCAAGCTGCTCCTTCAACCTCAGCCTACCCAGGAATAGTTCCCATTGGAGATCCTTCTTTTCAGAAATTTCTCCTTGACATGGCAACCTTTCTTGCCATTCCTATTCCTGGCTCTACTCTTAACCAAGATCCTGCAGAAAAGGAAAATATAATGCTTCCTTTACATCATTCTTTGCAGGACCTTCTTCTGAGGATTTGGGAATCACCTTTAAGGGTTCCTTCGCCTTCTACAGCCATTGATATTCTGTATCAGGTGCCTCCCTCTCCGGGCTTTCAGAAAAACCAACTTCCACATCATTCCCTTGTAGTGGAATCAGCAATGAGGAAGGTGAGAAGCAAGAAGAAGCACTCTTCTTATCCGCCAGGTCGTGCATCTAAAGCACTTTGATGCCTTTGGACGTCAAACCTTCCAAACTTCTATGCTGGCTTCAAGGATTATCTCATATATTTTTTATATGAGCCTGACACTTCAGGAGGTCACAGAGAAATTATTTCTTTTGTCCCCTTTTTTGTCAGAGCCTAAGGCCACTGACTATTCCTTGCTTCTTAATCATAGCAGGAATATCTCTTGGTTTCTCTCTCGTGCTTCTCTAGACTCCTTTGAGTCTAGCAGATCCTCTGCTATTGCCATTGGAGCACGTCGTACAGCCTGGCTGCAAGCTTCAGACTTGAGCAGATGGGCACAACATACACTGGGTAATTCTCCTTGTACTGGAGACAATATCTTTAATAAAGAGGCTTTACGTCAGGTTGCTCATTGCTCCACTGACTTCCCTAGTTCTGGAAACCATCCCAAGCCTTCTTTTTCCCCAGGACGTAGGAAATGTCCTACCAAACCTTCTTTCCCTAAGAAAAGAAGGTTTCGCCCTTCTCCTGCCCATCCTCCAGATGTACCCAAACAAGGGACATCTCATCCTAGTCTGAAGTCTCCAGACTCTAGCCAGTCTAATCATAACCAGCAACCATAGGTTCCTGTATACTGCAATCTACAGTTAACTTCTTTTTAGCAGAAGTTTATTCTTCAACTCTACACTGTTTTTTTCTTTTTCAGTATGCTAAGCTGTTAGGATACTTTTGTCCATGGGTTACAGAATTCTCCCCTTCTCACTATTATGAAGGGAGGTTACAACTATCCCATGATAGTTTCTGTCCCCACATGGACATCTTTTCCTTCAGCTGACTTACCATATAGTAAGTCACTTCCAACCCCCTCTCTTCCAGGATTCCCCTGCTTGAGTTGGTACCATACTGAAACACTTCTTTTCTTTCCAGTATAGACTTTTTGTTATTCTTCCATGCAACAACTCATCAGACAGGGACGGGAATCTCTCCGCTCCCTTTGTCTGTTTTCTCTCTGTTTTCATACAGGAGAATCCCCTCTGCTGTTTTGTTCAATTGCTGTATATGCAGGAGTTCCAGTGATTACTTTAATGCTCATTGCAAGCTACTTTCCACTATCTTGCATAATACTATTCACTGCAGGTTATCTTCTAGCCATATCCTTTCCTAGGATATGGCAACACACCTGACTTCTGTCAGTTTTATCTTATACTCCTCCTGCACAATGCTCTCTGCAATCTTCAGAGAAGCTTTCTACTATGGACCCTTGCTACAGAGCATTGAACTTTGTCTCTGAAGGTTTTTCCCATATAGTAGAAAAAGTTTATATAATCATTCCATGGCGTGAATGTCCAAGGAGTTCCCAATCTTGCAGGAATCTACCCCTTTTTTCCTTACAGCTTGGCATTATGCTTTTCTGCTCCACTTGGACGACGCATACTCTTTTACTGTACATGGCTGGGTTATCCTGGTGTCTTAGTCTATGCGTTTGTTTGTCCTTTGGACATGTCAGAGTCCTAAAGTACTCCTGACGTGCTTTTGCCAGACTACTATTACCCTCTGTTTTTTCACGCAACCATACTGGTTATTCCACTGAACTGCATTCCTGCACCGCACAAATAGATTCTCTATATATCTTAAGGTGGTTTTTTACCCCCTCATTATTAGATGAATCTTTCCCATCACATTCCCCATATGAATGTTTTGGGCTCAGTTGCAGGCATGTCTCCGCAGACTTATATTCATGTCTGTATATGTCCTATACATACATTTTCTATAGTCTGTGGGGGCATAAGTCATGTATGTGTATGTATGTGTATGTATGTATGTGTGTGTATGTATGTGTGTGTATATGTGTATGTATGTATGTGTATGTATATGTGTGTGTGTGTATGTGTGTGTGTGCATATCTTGACATATATATTTATATCTATATATGGATATGTATAGGTGCCCATTGGGAGATGTCCATAGGACACTAAGTATTACCTACTATCTCCCTAACTGTCTGTGCAATAAGGTTTTTCCCCCCCTTAAGGGGTCCAGACAGTCCACTTGCCTATTCTCATACGGCTCAGTAAGTGGGAACGGTTATACACAATATTATTGCTGTGATGTCAACAGCTTCTATTTTTGTTATAGATCTCCCTATCTATGAAGTATCAAACTTCAATGTCTTCCTATCTCTTACCAGCTAGGAAAGACAGTGTACATCTTCAGTATTCTGAGTACACTTCTCTTCTCCTTGGGAATAGGGGCTTTTTTCCATACCCCCTCTTCCCTTTAGGACTGGGCTATTTCTCCAGATCGGTCAGTCTTCTTTTAATTCTCAATGTCAATAACTCTGTACCTAAAAGAGTTTTCAGCTTTTTCCCATAAAGCTTTCCATTGAAGACCTGCCGTTCTTCTTCTACCCCAGTTCACACCTGGGTCACCTGCCCATTCCAAGTTTGGGACTTCATCCTCACTGCTGTGAAGTTACGTTGAGGATTCCGCTACTGCATCTACAGTACACTTCATCACAGTTCTACTTCCTACTATCCAGTAGGTAAGCTCTATATTGTACTAGTTTCATTAAATATCTTAATGATAATTGACATACATTCTAAAGACTCTTTTTTTCCTGTAGTCTTTAGATTCGCTGTTCCTCTACAGCTTTTCTCTATTCAACTCCTACCCCCCATCCCTCAGGGGATGCCTGTGATCCATTTTTGGGAAATGCCGTCCTGTTACAGGGATACGTATTTTATGGGATCTCCCCTGGCACCCTCAGCTAGGGAGTCCCCATATGTGAAGACTCATTCCTGCTTGTTCCTGGAGATAGCACAGTTACTTACCTGTAACAGGTGATCTCTGGGAACAGCAGGAATTAGTCTTCACAACCCACCCACCTCCCCTAGGAGTTGTATCTATTTATTTCCTTTCCTCTTTCTCTCCTTCTGTCTCAGCTATGAAACTCAACTGCGGAGAGGCAGTGGGAAAGACGGGAAGTCAGCGCGCAGACACGAGGGATGCTCCCAAAAGCTTTATGATTGGATGCTGGGGAGCATTCCCGTGCAGGCTCCGTCGGTACCGATGTACCCATATGTGAAGACTAATTTCCAGCCCTTCTGGGGAACCAGCATCCATGAGATTTATCCTCTGCAGCTTTGGGAGCCAGCCTCACAGTGAGTTTAGGTGGGCCTCTTCCAAGGGACCCTGGTGGGAGGATGGCTCCAGCATTTTTCTCTTGGAATGAACCCAGATTATTTCAGACCAGTGTGTACTACAGAGTCTGGTTCAGGGTATGCATTAAAGTTTGCAGAATTACTTGTAGATGCCTTTGTGGAGTCTCCCTATGTCCCATGCAAGCAGAAGGTAGTCAAACACAGTAGAACATAGAAACATGATGGCAGAAAAAGACCATACGAACTATCCAGTCTGCTCTTCCATATGAACCACTAAGCTCTACTGTCCTTTTTCCTTTAGAGATCCTCTGTTTCGCCTTTCTGGTCTCTACTTCCACTAGATGACTATTGCATGCATCTCCCACTCTGTCTCCTTTCACCTTCATCCTATGCCTCCTTGTTGTAGAGCTTTCTTTCAGTCGAAAGAGTCTCTCCTTTGCATTTATGATAGAGATGTTTAAATACCTCCGTGGCATATCTCCCGTCTCCTGTCTTTTCTTCTCAAGTATACAGATTGAGGTCTTTAAATCTGTCCCTATATGCCTTATGGTGAATCCCGCTGACTATTTTGGTAGCCACCCTCTGCACCGACTCTATTCTGTTTATCTTTTTTTTTTTTTAAGGTGTGGTCTCCAGAATTGCAGACAGTACTCTAAATTTGGTCTCAAGAAAGACTTTACAGAGGCACTATCGCCGCCTCCTTCCTGTTGGCCATTCCTCTCCCTATGCACCCAAGTATCCTTTGGCTTTCGCAGTCTGCTTTTCTACCTGGTTAGCCTCCTTAAGATCATCAGAAACAATCATTCCTAGATCCTGCGCTTCTTTCATGGACAGAAGCATTTCGTCCCCTATACTGTACTGCTTCCTTGGATTTTTGCAGCCCAAATGCATGACCCTGCATTTTTTTAGTATTAAATGTCGGCTGCCAAATTCTTGACCATTCTTCAAGCCTTGCTAAATCCCTCCCCATGTTATCTATACCTTCCTGGGTGTTTATTGCAGATTTTGGTATCATCTGCAAAGTGGCAACCCTTACTAGATAGCCCTTCAGCAGTATCACTTACAAAAATATTAAAAAGAATCGGACCAAGGACAGATCCCTGTTGCATACCACTGATAACATTCATCTCCAGGAACAAGCAGGAATGAGTCCTCACATATGGGTACATCGGAACCGACGGAGCCTGCGCGGGAAAGCTCCCCAGCTTCCCAGAAAGGAAGCTTTTGGGGCCTCCCACAGCGCATGCGCGCTGCCTTCCCGCCTTCCTGACCAACTCTCTTCAGTTCTTCTTTTTCCGCGGAGCCAGCAAGTCGTGTTCCTGTCACCGCTGAAGAAATTGTTATTTTAATTTTGTTTCTTTGACCGCGTGTCTGCCTTCCCCGATTCCAGACCGGTACCGCCGGTCCTTTTTTCGTTTATTTAAAAAAAAAAAAAAAAAAAATTACTTTTTCCTACACTTGGTGTATTTTTTCTGTGAGGCCTCTAGGCCTTCTCAGGTCTCCCTCATGGAAAAACCAGCTTCTGGTTTTAAAAAATGCACTAAGTGTACCGGTACTATTTCAGTTACAGACACCCATGAGTGGTGTCTTAAATGTTTGGGGCCTGACCATTCCATTCCGGATTGTCCATCCTGCTCTCTGATGTCCAAAAGGGGCTTACAGAACAGAGCAGCTAAATTTCATATGCTGTTTTCTACCGATACTCCAGCATCAACATCCTCCAGGTCTTCTTCTCCTGATGGATCTCAGGTAACCAAACATTCTTCGGGCAAGTCCTCAAAAGGCAAATCTCCCTCTAAGCAGCAAGAGGCCCTTGCAATTGACCCTGAGGACCCTGCCCCAGCCAAACAACCCCGGCGGGAAGCTCCGGCTTCCAAAGCTCCTCCTATGGGGTTACAGGTAGACATCGATGGCACGGCCTCGACCGATCTCCTGTTAGACTGCTCTGGGGTACCGGCTAACACCGGTACCGACTTCCAGGCAGTTGTGGCGGCTATGGGTACTACGGTACAATCCATGCAGCAGGCCTTACTGACTTTCATTAATGCTGCACCGCCATCGGTACTGCGACAATCGGTTCCGACTCCGATTCCGGTACCGCAACCGATACCGGTACCCAGAGCATCTACTTCCAGTAGCATGCCGGTTCCGGAGCTTTCTTCGATACCGCTCCGATACCCGGTATGCCCGATGTCGGTACCGATCGGTACGCGTATCGATCTCTGGAAGCAAATAGACGATACTTTGAATCCTCTGAAGAGTCTGATACCTCAGATGATTCTGCTGACGTCTCTTTAACTCTTCCTGAGGAGCCCTCTTCTCCAAAAAGGAGAATGTCTCCTCCAGAGGATTTGTCCTTTCAAGACTTCATTATTGAAGTAGCTAAAGGACTCTCCATATCTGTTTCCTCAGAAAAGGAACCTAGAGCAAAAAAATTAGATATTTTAGGATACTCTAAGGTTCCTAAAGAGGCAGCCACCTTACCCATACATGAAATTCTTCAAGAACACATGATGGATTTGTGGGAGGCTCCTCTTACCCTATCTCCACATTCTCGACGTTTGGACACCATGTATCGGGTTCCTCCTTCTCCTGGTTTTCAAAAAACTCAGCTTCCTCACCACTCTATTGTGGTGAAGTCTGCTATGAAAAAGATAAAGAGTACCAAAAGACACTCTTCTACCCCTCCAGGAAGAGAATGTAGGACTCTGGATGCTTTTGGGAGAAAACTCTTCCAAGCTAGCATGCTTATTGCCAGAATCAATTCATACAGCCTTTATATGGGCATGTTTTTGAAAGAGATTGCATTACAGATACGTCAATTTCTCCCCTTTATCCCAGAGGATAAACAGGAGGAATTCCTTCTTTTGCTAAAGCACACTCAAGATGTTTCCAAGTTCTCCAACAGAGCAGCCTTTGACTCTTTTGAGGGGGCAAGCAGAGCCTCTGGCATAGCCATAGCTGCTCACAGACTGGCTTGGCTCCAGGCCTCTGATTTGGAACCCTGGGTACAAGAAGACTTGGGCAATCTGCCCTGTACAGGTGAAAATCTCTTTGGCAAAGAGTGGCAAATCAAAGCCACTCAAATGGATGCAGAGAATGCTGCTTTAGATAGACTTTCTAAGTCTACCTCTACCTCTGCCAAGAAAAAACCTTTTAAGAAAACTTTCTATAAAAAGACCAGATTTTCCACAAATACTGGCCAGCAATCTTCCCAAGTTCGCTTTGCTCCTAAGCGTCAGCAAACTAAGCAGGCCAGAACAAAGGCCACAGGGGCTGCTACAATCCAGCAGTCCCAACCTCCTCAGGGTTTTTGACTTGATTCTAGAGAACTTACCCTTTCTGGCTCTGCAACAGCCAGAACCTCTCACCATTCCAGGAAGGTTGGCTCATTTTGCTCCCAGATGGGAACAAATCACATCAGAACCGTGGACCCTCTCTGTCATCAGAGAGGGCTACAAACTACATTTCTCCAGCCTTCCCATACCATGGTGAGACAATTCAATTCTCCCCCATCTCTCCTGCACCTGTTGGGCCAAGAGGTGACCACTCTTCTCGCCCAAAGGGCAATAGAAGAGGTTCCTCTTCCTCAACAAGGGTCAGGTTTCTGATTCCCAAGAAAACAGGGGGATACAGACCCATTCTGGATCTCAGAGAATTGAACAAATTCCTCTACAAAGAGAAATTCAAAATGCTTTCTCTAGGTACTCTCCTTCCATACCTACAGAGTCAGGACTGGCTTTGTTCTCTAGATCTCAAGGATGCGTACACACATATACTCATCCATCCATCCCACAGAAAATTCCTACGGTTCATGTTCCAGGGAAAACATTTCCAATACAGAGTACTCCCCTTCGGTCTAGCCTCTGCTCCAAGGGTATTTACCAAATGCATGGCAATAGTAGCTGCATTTCTACGCACTCTGGGGATCTTTGTCTTCCCATACCTGGACGACTGGCTCATCCGAGCTCCATCTCAGTCCGAGGCTCAGACTTCCCTGGACCACACCAGACGCATACTGCAGTATCTGGGACTTGTCATCAATCTGCCAAAGTCTCAACTCACCCCTACTCAATCCCTAGAGTTCATCGGGGCTTGGCTAGATACTACCACTGCAAGGGCCTATCTTCCTCAGGCCCGTTGCAACCGTCTAGTGCACTTGGCCTCTAAAATTCAGTCCAGAAGCCACTTGACTGCCAGAGAGATGCTACAACTGCTAGGTCACATGGCATCCACAGTTCATGTGGTGCCTTATGCTCGCCTGCATATGAGAGCAGCTCAATGGACTTTGTCCACCCAGTGGACTCAAGCATCAGGAGCTCTCTCAGACCAAATAGCAACCTCAAAACATCTTTTTTGGTCTCTCCAATGGTGGATATCCACTCAAAATCTGTTGTTGGGGGCCCCCTTCCAACCTGTGTTACCCCAAGCAACTCTCACTACAGATGCCTCCCAAACAGGCTGGGGAGCTCATCTCCAAGACCTCTCCACTCAGGGCATTTGGTCTCCACAGGAAACCACCCTTCATATCAACCTTTTGGAGCTGCGAGCAATTCTCCTTGCTCTCAAGGTCTTTCATACCCTCCTCATCAACATGACAGTCCTTGTTCATACCGACAATCAAGTAGCCATGTTCTACATAAACAAACAAGGAGGGACTGGCTCTCTGTCGCTTTGCAACGAAGCTCTAAAACTCTGGGCCTTCGCCAGAGAGCATGGGATCCATCTCCTGGCAGTGTACCTCCCAGGAATCCAAAACTCTTGGGCAGACAGACTCAGTCGAGTCCTGCTGCCACACGAATGGTCCCTGCACATGGATCAGGTACTCAGAATCTTTCAAGAATGGGGGACCCCGGACATAGACCTCTTTGCAAGTCCGTACAATGCCAAACTTCCCCGGTTTTGTTCCAGGATTCCGTGTCAGGGAGCTCAGGCCAAGGATGCCTTCCTCCTTTATTGGGGTCAGGCCTTCCTATATGCCTTTCCACCCATTCCCTTGATTCCCAAGACTCTATTCAAACTTCAGAGGGATCAAGGATCCATGATCCTCATAGCTCCACGCTGGCCACGCCAAGTGTGGTACCCTCTACTTCTGCATATCTCCCAGACACCCTCCCTGGATCTGGGAGCTGCTCCAGACCTTCTGTCTCAAGAGGAGGGGACTTTGTGGTACCCAAACCCCAAGTCCCTTCACCTCAGAGCTTGGTACCTGAAGGCCTAGACCTTCAAGACTTGAATCTTTCTCAACAGGTGAAGGATATCCTCCATGCATCGAGGAAACCTTCCACCAGGCGTTCTTATGCTTTTAAATGGAAAAGATTTTCAATTTGGTGTGCTAACAAAGGTCTTAACCCTCTAGCACTACCTTTAACTTCTTTACTTGAATATCTCCTGCATCTTTCCAATGCAGGACTTAAAACCAATTCTGTAAGAGTCCATTTGAGTGCTATTGCAGCATCTCTTCAGCCTATCAATGGACAATCTGTTTCCTCTCATCCTCTTATTGCAAGATTCATGAGAGGTCTAACTTTAACTAAACCTCCCATTCGGCCTCCTCCAGTGGCATGGGACTTAAACGTAGTTCTTGGTCAGCTTATGAAGCCGCCCTTTGAACCCTTAGCCACTACCTCCTTAAAATTCCTTTCCTGGAAAGTCATTTTCCTTATTGCAATCACTTCTGCTCGCCGCATCAGTGAACTGCAGGCTTTAGTGGCTAATCCACCTTATACAAGGTTCCATCATGATAAGGTAGTCCTTAGGACAAACCCCACTTTATGCCTAAAGTGGTCTCACCTTTTCATCTTAATCAAGAGGTATATCTACCTGTCTTTTTTCCAGCTCCTCATGCATCTAGTGCAGAGAGGAACCTACATACATTAGATTGTAAAAGAGCTCTTGCCTTTTACATCCACAGGACACAGCAACATAGAAAGTCTTCCCAGCTTTTTGTTGCTTTTGATCCTTCTCATTTAGGACTTCCAGTCTCAAAAAGAACACTGTCCAATTGGATTGCTCAGTGTATTTCTTTTGCTTACCAGAGTAAGAACCTTTCTCTGGAAGGCCATGTCACAGCTCACAATGTGAGAGCCATGGCCACATCTATGGCTCATCTTCATTCTGTATCCATCGATCAGATCTGTCGAGCAGCCACTTGGGCCTTGGTTCATACCTTCACAGCCCATTACTGCTTGGACAAGGACTCCCGCTGGGATGCCTTGTTTGGTCAGGCTGTCCTCAGACACCTGTTCCATTCTTAAACAACTCCTGCCCACCTTCCCTGAATGGATGCCTGAGATCCATGGGAAGATGAGGAATTCTTGCAGGGGGATCTCCCCGGCATCTTAGCTAGGGAGTCCCCATATGTGAGGACTCATTCCTGCTTGTTCCTGGAGATAGCACAGTTACTTACCTGTAACAGGTGATCTCTGGGAACAGCAGGAATTAGTCCTCACAACCCTCCCACCTCCCCTAGGAGTTGTATCTCTCTCTCTCTCTTTCCTTTCCTCTCTCTATTGTCTCAGCTTTAAACTCGAACTGAAGAGAGTTGGTCAGGAAGGCGGGAAGGCAGCGCGCATGCGCTGTGGGAGGCCCCAAAAGCTTCCTTTCTGGGAAGCTGGGGAGCTTTCCCGCGCAGGCTCCGTCGGTTCCGACGTACGCATATGTGAGGACTAATTCCTGCTGTTCCCAGAGATCACCTGTTACAGGTAAGTAACTGTGCTTTCTCAGAGGGAGCCCCATTTACCTTTATCAAAAACACAATGCAACACACAATTTAATCATTTATATATAACATCCATTTATTTTACAGTGTGGTAAACACTCATCTTACAAAAATATAAAAGATACATAAATATGTTAAACCTTAATAATATAACATCTTTTTCTTTTATGTTCTTTCAAAAGGCAATATCATTACAAATTTCATAAACAGCAAGAAGCTGAATTACTGAATATTATATAAACACACAAATCTAAAACTCATTCACTCATACATTACAATTACTAAAATGTATACAAATGCTATATGCCCAATATCTTAACTAATACATAATACAAATGTGAATACAAAGACAAATTATAACAATACATATAACACCCAACTAGTGCTCATGATGTTTCTGAAATCCAGTGGTTTGAACCCTCTCCGTTAAAATCCACACAAATGCAGAAAAACCTGTGCCATGTTTTGCTGCTATAATCGTTCCAAGGAATACCACTTTCAAAATTTCAACGACGAAACATGTAGATAATTATCATGTCATTACTGATCATTCCATCATCTGTAACAGACAGATCTCACTGCTAACCTTCTACAGCGAACAAGGAATGCCTTGTGACTGCCACTGCAAAACTTGCTCGATCTTGTAATTTAAAAAGGATCCCCCAAAGGAAAAACGTCTTCCATCGGAAACATAAAACTGCCCACCAATTCATGTAAGAAATCTTCCACTCACAGCATGAGCCTTAGTTTCGCCGTTAAACGGCTTCATCAGGGTAATTGTTTAACCTGCAACACACTCAAAAAGCATCAGGTATCCGCTTCTGTGAAATGGTTCCTGCATGAATGAAAACGTTAGTCACCTCTCACTCAACCAATTTCTAACCCAGTCAGTCACATGAGGTTCCATTCCCAGGGCGTTCAGTTTATAAGTCACCTGTATGGAACCGTGTCAAAGGCTTTTTCTGGGAACAAGCAGGAAGTCAGCCCTCACATATGGGTGATGTCTGCACCGACGGAGCCCGCGCAGTAATCACTCCCCAGCTTTCAAAGAAAGCCTTTGGGAGTTACATCATGCATGCGTGGTCACTTTCCCTCCAAAGGACGCCATCTTATCTCAGTTGTGGTTTTTTTTTTTTTCCAGAGAGCCCAGCAAATGTCTGGTCTAATCCCTCAGTAAAAAGTTGTTTTTCTCTATTTTTTTCTTGGTGGTGTTTTGCTCCTTTTCTACCGGTAGTTCATGTGTGTTCAAGACGACTCCACCTGTCCGCTCTGCCTGCAGATGTCAAGCCAAATGTTGGAAAAGTTGTGAAAAGCAGCGGGAATCAACCTTTGACCAGAAGTTCTCTGTTTCAGCCCTGGCATTGAGCGTGGAATCTCTGGCTGTGTCGGATGACTTGTCATGTGGCCAAGTTCACTCTGAGCCCTGGGGTTGCGGAGCCTTGGATTGGGGATTGTCCTCAGAGGACCTCTCCTGTAAGGTTAGGACTCTGCCCGAATCAACGTCAAGGTCCAATGTTGGAGCCCAGGGATAAGACCACCGGCATCAGAGTCCCAAAGCTACCCCAGCAGGAGGATGAACCAATCACCATTGTTGATTCCCTATCAGGGGAGCTGGCTCCAGGCCAGATTCCCTTGGTGCCTCCTGAACCAGTGGAATGCCCAGTGCTTCCGGGTTGTCTGTGCTGACATCGGGACACTCCTCCATAAGGGCTTTTTTCTAGACGATGTCCAGCTGTTGCTTGAGAACCATACTCTCCGAGCAAAGCTGCGGCGCTGCTCTCCACCCTCAGGGTCTCACCTCCGACTCGTGGTTTGGGTACCTCTGTCTCCCTCGACACCTCCAGCCAGGCATTGAGCTGATGCCAGTCGAGTCCTCAAGGTGCTGTTCAACTCTGACTCGGAGTTGGAGACCAAGGATGCATAGAACTGTCCCATCTGATCCCTCCCTGCCACAAAAGCAAAGGCAGTCCCCGCCTGAGGATCTTGCATTCCTCGACTTTGTGCGGGAGATGTCCAAGGCCGTGTGCTTTGTGGCTGAGCTGGAGGATAAGCCCTCTGGGCTGTGCTCCAGACATGATCTCACAGGAGGACGGCACTCTCCTGCACCCCAATCTTCAGTCCTTAGCGCTGACAGCCTGGCTGCTGAAAAGGTAGCTCTGGCCCACTTCATCTTTCCAGGGAAGTTGAGAATGTCCTGTTGGCCTCCCACACGGATTCCATCAGGTGGGCATATGCCTTTTAAGTTGCGCCAGTTTTCACAGTGGTGCACCGATAAGGGCCTTAGACCCTTTTCCTGTCCTGTGCAGGTGATACTGCAGTATCTGCTACACCTTTCTCATTCTAGCCTAAAGTCCATCTCCATCAGGGTGCACCTCAGTGCCCTGGCTGCACATCACCATCCAGGGATGGACAAGCCATCTCTGTCTACCCTCTCTTGGGCCGCTTCATGAAGGGTCGTTTCCTCTTGCGGCCCCTGGTGGCATGGGACCTGAATGGCTCTTGGGAAGCTTATGGCTCCTCCCTTTGAACCACTTGCTTCTACTCACCTCTGATTCCTCTCCTGGAAAGTTGTCTCTCATTGCACTTCTTTTGGGCAAATCGGTGAGCTCCAGGTGTTGGTGGCCCATGCCCCATACACCAGATTTCAGAAGAATAGGGTGGTTCCACACATCCTTCGCAAGTTTCTGCCAAAAGGTTGTATCAACATTCCATCTCAACCAAGAGGTGGTTCTCCCCACCTGTTTTCCTAGACCTCGTGCATTTTGGAGGCCTCCCTTCATACCCTCGACTGTAAGAGGGCGCTGGCCTTTTTACCTTGAGCGGATGAAGGCCCACCACCACTAGTCACAACTGTTCGTCTCCCATGACCCAAACAGGCTCGACGTTGCTGTCTCTAAGCGCACCCTGTCCACCTGGGTGGCAGACTGCATCTCCTTTGCCTATGAGCAAGCTGAACTATTTCTGGAATGTATGTCACAACCCTTAATGTGCATGCCATGGTGACTTTAGTGGCACATCTGTGCTCGGTCCCTCTGCAAGATACATGTTGGGCTGCCATCTGGTCCTCGGTCCATATCTTTGCTGCTCATTACTGCCTGGAGAAGAGCTCACAGCATGAACGTGCCTTCGGCTAGGCAGTACTCGGTCATCTCTTTGGGGATTAGATCAACTCCTTCCCTTCGGCATTACTTCCAGGCTTCTGGAGAGGTGATTCCATCCTTACTTGGAGGTTGCATCTCAGGATTTGAGGTCGTTCATCATTCCATGCTGCCATTCACAGCCTGCTATTTTTCGATTGTTTGTGGCCTTTTACAGGTTTTTTCCAGTAGCTTGTAGCTGGGGAGTCCCATATGTGAGGACTGACTTTCTGCTTGTTTTTGGAGAAAGCATACTTAATCGCCTGTAACAGTTGTTCCCCTGGGACAGCAGGAATCTGTCCTCACAACCCTCCCTCCTCCCTGTGGAGTTGTTTTCTTTTTTTATGCTTGTTTAAGCTGTGTCATACTGAGCTAAGATGGTACCCTTGGGCAGGAAGGTGACCACGCATGCGAGGTGTAACTCTCAAAGGCTTTCTTTGAAAGCTAGGAAATGATTACCACACAGACTCCATCGGTGTCAACGTCACCCATATGTGAGGCTGATTTGTACTGTCCCCTGAGAGCACCTGTTACAGTTGAGTAACTACGCTTTATTTAAACCTAAGTATACCATATTTAGAGCTCTGCCTCAGTCTAACTCTATTCACCCAGTCAAAAAAATTGAGATTTGTCTGATAAGATCGGCCTATAGTAAATGCATGTTGCCTTGAATCCTCAATCCATTGAGTTCCATAAACCTCACTATCTTCTGTCTTAGCAGCCTTTCCATTAATTTACTTGCCACAAAGCTCAGACTAACCTGGCGCGTAGTTCCCAACCTCATCCTTAGTTCTGCTTTTGTGTAAAGGGACCACATGCGCCTTTCTCCAGTCTTCTGGCAGGGCCGGCCCGTCCATTGAGCGAGAATGTTGTTTGCACAGGGCCCCGTGTTTCAGGGGGCCCCGCGCAAAAAACATTCTGATCCTAAAGTTAAAATTTAAAAAAAAAAAAAAAAAAGCTGTCTTCTCCCGCTGCCGAGGCCGCCGCGGCAGAAACGAGTGTGCCGCGGGGCCCCCCCGGCCCCGCAGAGCCTGCCCTCCCCTGTATCCGCTCGCTCTCTCGTTGTAGCTGCAGTCACCCGTGCTGGCTTTCAGAGCGCGAGGGGAGAGTTACTCCCTCGCTGCACTGTTAAGCCCACGGGGGCTGATGGGAAGTTCCCATCAGCCCCCGCGGGCTTAACAGAGCCGCGAAAGGGAAACTAGTCCCTTCGCGCTCTGAAAGCCGGCGCGTGAGACTGCAGCTGCGAAGAGAGCGGATACAGGGGAGGGCAGGCTCTGCTGGGCAAGGGGGGGCCCCGCGGCACACTCGATTCTGCCGCGGCGGCCCCGGCAGCGGGAGAAGACAGCTTTTTAAAAAAAAAAATTTCCCTAGGCTGGGGGGGGGGGGGGGGGGGGGGTTAGGAGTGGTGATGGGCTGGGGGGGTTAGGAGTGGTGATGGGCTATGGGGGGGCTGGGGGGGGTTAGGAGTGGTGATGGGCTATGGGGGAGCTAAGTCTGTATATGGGCTGATGGGATTAGGACTGGAAGTGGGTTGATGGGGGGTTAGGACTGGTAATGGGCTATGGGGGGGCTTAAACTAAAAATTGGGTGATGGGGGATTAGGACTGGAAATGGGCTGGTGGGATTAGGACTGGGAGTGGGCTGATGGGGGGTTAACACTGGAGGTGGGCTGATGGGGTTAGGACTGGTAATGGGCTGTGGGCTGATGGGGGGGTTAGGACTGGTAATGGGCTATGGGGGGGGGGGTAGGACTGATAATGGGCTATGGGGGGGCTATGACAGGAAATGGGCTGATGGGTAGGGGTTAGGAATTGAGGTGGGCTGATGGAGTTAGGACTGTTAATGGGCTGTGGGCTGTTGGGGGGTTAGGACTGGTAATGGGCTATGGGGGGGTTTAGGACTGGCAATGGGCTATGGGGGGCTGACTGCAAGTGGGTTGATGGGGGGTTAGGACTGGAAGTGGGTTGATGGGGGGGGCTAGGA
This sequence comes from Ichthyophis bannanicus, assembly GCA_033557465.1. NCBI lineage: Eukaryota > Metazoa > Chordata > Amphibia > Gymnophiona > Ichthyophiidae > Ichthyophis > Ichthyophis bannanicus. The sequence goes on along the minus strand of CM066032.1, from coordinate 1,394,461,492 downwards.
CTGGTATTGGGTTGGGGGGTTGCTAGGACTGGAAATGGGCTGATGGGGGTTAGGACTGGAAATGGGCTGATGCAGGGACTAGAAGAGAATGGATGCTGGGTGAGGCTGGAACTAGAAGGGAGCTGATGTTGGGGGAGGATTACAATGGGATGGGGCTGGGAGAGTAAAATGGAGAGGGGAAAAATATTTTGTGTGGGAGGGATGAAAAATCTACAATTGGCCGGGTATTGGGAGAGTAAGTGGGGATTGAGGATGGAGGGGTAAAATTTGAGTGGATGAAATAGGAATGAGGAAAGAGCAAAAGGAGAAAGATTAGTATGTTAAAGCAGATGTAGAGAGAGAGAATGGAAAAAAAACGAAGAGAAGAAAGGACAAATGGACAGCAGATGATGGAGAGTTAGCAGAAAACATGAAGAAACCAGAAGAAAGTGGCTGGAGCAATTGCAACTGAAAAAAATGCACAAAAGGTAGAAAGATATCTCTTTATTTTGAATTTATTAACTGGAATATGAAAGCTCTGGGAAATGTGCATCATTAACGTCTGCACTTTGTTTGGTACAAGAGAAAATTAATTTATAGTTTTATTTCTACAGTGTTGTACATTCCAAGTTTGGCTTTTGGGGTTCCCAGTTTAATTATTGCCTTCCTGTTTCTAAATTGTGATTCCTTGTTTGGTGATGGTCTATGTTCTGCATGTGTAACTGAGCTGAGGTATTCTATTTATGTAATTCCTATTTGACATTGCCACTTGTTCTCTTTCCCCAGTAGGTCATGTATTGTTGTTCTCTGAAATGTATTGGTTTAATATTTGCAGTGTTGCCTTTTGATAGGTAGGGTATGGTGCTTTGTGAGTCCTGGTAGTGCTGTTAGGATACGGCGGGTTTGCTATGGATTCTAAATGGGCAGTGTTTTAAGTAGTTCCTAATGTGCCTGGCGGTTGGCACTGGATTATAGTAATGTAGAAATCTTTTAGTCTGTCTTTATCCATACACTCATTAAGAGACATGTTTACTAAAAGTTAGTGTATGTTAGCATTATGCAAATATTTATGCAAATAAGGCCACTTATGCAAATGAGGCCCCGCACCGAGTCTCCGCACATGGCCCCGCACCCCCCTTGGGCCGCCCCTGTCTTCTGGGACTACACCAGACTCTAAAGAAACATTGAAAAAGTCAGATAGTGGAACTGCTAGAACTTCCCAAAGTTCCTTCACACTCTGATGTATCCCATCCAACCCCATTGCTTTGTCTACTTTTAGTTTGGCTAGCTCCTTATGAACACAATCGTCTGAAAATTGTTTAAGATCCAGCTCACTTCTGTTTCTGTTTGTGTTTTCTGAGGTCCTGCTCCTGGCCTTTCATCCGTGAACACAGAACAGAAATATTTGTAAAGCAGTTCTGCTTTATCTTCCTCAGCTACTACATATTCTTTCTCTTCACCCTTCAGTCTAACACTTTTGCACTATATCCTCTTCTTAACGCATCTGAAAAAATGTTTTGTCCCCCCTCCATTTTACTACGTTGGCTATTTTTTTCTTTGTATGTTTGTTTTCCTGACTAATTTCCTTGCGTCTGTAAGCTTTTCTGAATATTGAAGCTTGTCTTCCTCTTTCTGTGATCTCTTGTGTTTTATGAAGGGCACCCTCTTTTTATTTACCTTTTATGTAACATAAGAAATGCCATACTGGGTCAGACCAAGGTCCATCAAGCCCAGTATTCTGTTTCCAACAGTGGTCAATCCAGGTCCACAAGTACCTGGCATGTTCCACAAAAGGTGCATAAGTTCCACAGCGCTTGTTCTGGGGTAAGCTGTGGCTTTTCCGGGTCCTTTTAATAATAGTTTATGGACCTTTCTTCCAGGAACTTGTACAAACCTTTTTTTAAATCCAGCTACACTAATAGCTTTTACTATATTCTCTGGTAACAAATTCCAAGTTTTGATTACACAGAGTGGAAAAAATATTTTCTCTTAGTCTTAAATGGATTATTGTAGCGTCAGTGTGTGTCCCCCTAGTCTTTCTACTTTTTGATGGAGTAAACAACCGATCTATGTTTACCAGTTCTATTCCATTCATTAATTTATAGACCTCTCTCATATCTTCCCTCAGCGGTCTCTTTTCCAAGTTGATGAGCCCTAACCTTTTAAACCTTTCCTCATTCCTTATAGGGGTATCTTTCCATCCCCTTTACCATTTTGGTGGCTCTTCTCTGTATCTTTTTTTTTTTTCTTTAACTTTTCCAACATACAACAGCAACAATGAAGCCACAGCAACTTAGCTCATCATTCCCCTCCCCCCAAGCTGTGGCCGCCTAGCAATCAGGTTTACATAGTATGCTTGGAAGCAAACGCCTCTCATTCCTGATCGTGTCCCCAGTCTAGTCCCGAAACCTCTGGGTTGTCCATCTCATCTAGCAGCTTGGAGACTGAGAAACTCCTCTTTTTGTGACATCACCGGTATATCTCTCCGGAGTCCGCCTCCTGCCACCAGTTACCTCACTCTCCAAGCAGCTGGATAGATAGGGAGCCCGGGGGTCCGGGCTCGCTGGAGAAACAATTGGGAATTGAGAGGCCCAGTTTAGTATTTGTCTATGGGTTTTGGTTTACTTAAACAGTCTCTTCACTTTAAGTGACTGTGACTTTAAATTTTACAGCAGACCTGCTCTCTCATCTTTACTCTTCTCCCCCCCCCCCTCCGCCTGCTCCACTCTTCCTTTCCGTCGTTTTCGGCGGTAGCCTGCTAGCTCGGAAGATAATACCTGGGGGAGAGCAGCGCCTGTACTCAGCCGAGTATTAAACCAAAACGAGGTACTGGAAGCAGAGCTTAGCCGGCGCTGTGCAGAGGTTCTTGCCTGCCAGCACGCCTGGTGGCTGTTCACCACCGCACGGAGCCTGACGCTTCCTTTCTGAAGTGCGGTGTTGGCGATTTTGATCCGGGGCAGTGGAGTGTTCCTGGAGCCGGCGGCAAGCGCAGTTTTGTTTGAAAGGTACCGCATAACTCGCTCTGGCCGCCGGATAAGGTAAGGGAGTATCTTTTCTGTGGGCTTTTCTTCAGCGCGTTTTTGGCACGAAATAGGCTGTCGGCCCAGCCGCGTGGCGTTGGCGTGGTCAGTCTTCAGGCCCAAGAGGGCGCTTTTCTCTGGGGTTTCCAGGATATTGAAGGAGCCCTTAGTGATGCGTTTTTTTTTTTTTTTTTTTTTTTAAACAGTGTTCTGCCTTTGTTAATTAAAGAGTGTATCAGAGAAGTTGGTTTGTGTCTCAGGAGTTCTATTGTGAGTTGCACAGCCGGTTTTCCGGCCTTAGAGGGAACAAGTTAACTGTGCAGATATCAAGCAGGCTGTTCGATAGGCAACAATGCCTTCCAAGCTGCAGTGCGTGGGGTGTGGGGCTCGGAAGGGCACAAGCGCAGGGGTCTGTAAAGCCTGTGTAGGGGAGTCTACGGCTTCAGAACACATCCGTGACCAGCAGGACAGAGCTTCAGGGGGTGAGGCAGAAGCTTTGGCTTCGCTAGTTCCCGAAGTAGCGCAGGAAGAGCTGGTGACAGGTCCCTCGGGCATGCTCTCCTCTCAGACAGTTTTTCCCTAAGGAGCTGAATTCCATTTTTTTCGCAACAGTTTGTTTGCATTGCTGCAGCAGACAGTGCTTGGTAGTGCTGTGCAGCAGAAGGTTGCAGCGGACGCGAGCGGAGCAAAGAAGCGCCCGGCGTCTCTGCGGGTTGAAGGTCCCCCGAGTGGGAGCAAGAGATCCCATGGTGAGGGGGCGTTAACAGAGCAATCGGGGGCTTCTGAGGGCCTGCCGTCGGATGAGGAGAGCCACAGTTTGGGCTTAGATGAGGAGCTAGAAGGTGAGCTTTCTGAGAGAGAGGATCAGGCTAGAGTTGTGCGAGTCTTCAGAAGAGAGGAACTGCCAGCGCTCATTGCAGAGACACTAAAGGCGCTCAATATGCCGGTGCCAGGTCCAGCGGAGGATGAAACGCTAGAGGATCCTTTGTTGCAGGTGTTCAGGAAAAATCAAAGAGCGTTCCCTGTGCACAGGGTATTTCAAGAGATGATTCAGGAAGAGTGGAATGTTCTGAGGCTCCTCTGAAAGGGTCCAGAGTTATGGGATGTCTGTATCCGTTCCTTTGCGTCCCTCTAGTCCAGTCCCGGAACCATAGAGTTTACAATCTCCACCAGCAGCTTTGGAGACTGAAAGACATCATCGCTTTGCTGGCACCAGTATAAATAGGCAGGTTCCGCCCCCACACACCAGTACTTTCAGTCCCCAAGCAGCTGTGGAGGTTCTGAGCCGAGGACTGGACTCAGAGTGTAGTTGCAGAGCTGCAAATAAGCAGGAGTTGATCCCCTTTTACTTTGCGTTCCTTTAGTTTAGATTAAGGGGAAGTAGATTTTGTGCCTGCCATTGTCCTCAGTCTACATTTTTTGTTTTTTGCAGGTAGACAGCTGGGCTGAGAAGTTTCTCTGCTGCAGGCTCTGCTCCATCATTTTTTTTCTCTCTCTCTTTCTCTTCCCCCCCCCCCCCTGTCCTCTTTATTCCCCGCTGAGTACAAACGAGCATTGGGGGAGAGTAATGTTGGAGAGTGATTATGTAGAGCCTCCCTGCTCCCGAACCCGCTATTAGGGGTGAGGAGCAGGTGGTAGGCTGAGGTCTGGACCAACAAAGGAAGAGTAAATTAGCAGGGCGGAGCCTCGGGCGATTTTCTTGGCCGGCGTTAGAGCGGAAGCCGCGATTTGGGCTGAGCTCCGACGAGACAGGCCGCCTTCCTCCTCACCGGCAGTACGCGATCGGTGAGTAGAGGCTGTGTTTGCAGGAGCTGCCCTTGGCCTTAGCAGGGGGGAAAAGCCCAGGAGGCGAAAGAGTTTAATTTTTGGCGGCGCATGTGGCCGTGCGGGAAAAACGGCGGCGGCCATTTTAAAAGCGCCGTTCAGTTTCTCAGGGCCTTATTTGCGGCTTAGTTGAAGCTAAAACCCTCGTTTTGCAAAGAAATTGCCTTAGGCCAGCCTGCTGACCCTAATACTTCGTGAGGGATCTCAAAAAAAAAAAAAAAAAAAAAAAAAATTAAATACATAAAATAAAGCGGAGTTGAAGAATTTCACGCTTAGGCTGATGCTTCCAAGTAAGGTACTAAATGACTTCCAACCATTGGTTTTTTCAGGGGTACTTGGTGCCAAATTGTGCCTGGTCCCTGAGTATGCCTACCAAACCCCGGTGTGTGGATCACGTCGGGGCTCGTTGCAGGACTCGGGGGTATGTAAGGCGTGCACTCTGGAGGCGGTAGCCATGGACAACACCTCAGAGCATGCCTTGGGGGAACCCGGGACGGGGCTTCAGTCAGGGGTGGATACTCGGCCCCCCTCCCTGGGTCCGGCGGAGCCCCTGGTGGACCTTGATTCAGGGGAGGGAACCTCTACGGGTCTGGGAAACTCCCCAGGGGGGCCCGCTGCTCTAATTCCGCCTGATTTCTTTTCATTGATGCAGCAGGTGTTTGCTTTGCTTCGGCCACCGGTGTCTGTTCCCACTCCCAAGGCGCAGGGGCTGAAGCGACCGGTGGTTCTGGATAGTACCACGGAGAGTGCTCCCGTGCCTAAGAGGGCTAAGGACAACCGGGAGGACAGTCCCGCGCCTCGTCTAGAGGACGACCTGGGCGAAGTAGATGCTCTGTTAGGTCCTTTGTCGGAAGAAGAATTGGAAGAAGGCGAATTGCCTGCTTCTGAAGAGCAGAGCAGGGTGGTCTGCGTTTTTCGTCGCGAGGAGCTACCGGCCTTGATTGCGGAAACCCTCAAGACGCTAAACATGCCCTCTGGAGAGGCGGCGGCGGAGGAAACCTTGGAGGATCCTCTCCTACAAGCGGTCCGCACGTCGCGCAGGGGTTTTTTCCGGTGCATAGGGTTTTTCGGAGTACGATTCAGGAGGAATGGGACTCACCGGAGTCGGCCCTCAAGGGTTCTAGGGCCTTGGCCCGCCTTTATCCGTTTGCTGACCAGGATAGGGAGCTGTTTCGCTCTCTGAAGGTGGATTCGGCGGTTACTAGGAAGACAACTATTCCGGTGGAGGGGGCGGCTGCGTTGAAAGATGTGCAGGATAGGAAGTTTGGATACCCTGTTGAAGCAGGTGTTAGCGCCCTCTCTATGCAGGCCTCTATAGCTGGGGCATGGGTGGCGAGAGCCTGTTTGCGGTGGTCCCAGAGGATGCAGGGAGATCGCGTAGAGGAGCAGTTGGATGAGGTTACGCGGATGGAGTCCGGTGCAGCATATTTAGCGGACATTCATTATGATCTCATTCGTGGTTTGGCTAAAAGTATGGCCTCGGTAGTGGCGGCCCGTCGTTATCTCTGGTTGAGAAATTGGTCTGCGGATGGGTCCTCCAAGACTCGCCTTAGTAAGCTACCATTTCGGGGTAAGCTCTTATTTGGCGAGGATTTGGAAAAGTTGGTTAAGGATCTCGGGGAGTCTAAGGGGGGTAGGCTGCCTGAGGATAAGCCCAAGCCCTGTCGGTCTGCGCCCGGGTCCCGTGGAAACCCCAGGGAGTTTCGGAGATTTCGTTCCTCTCGGTTTGGCCAATCACAGCGCGCGCGGTTTCCAGCGAGGGGCCAGGGTTTCAGGGGTTTCCGGGGAGCAGGACGGGGGTTTACTCCGTTCCACTCCTCGACCGTTAAGTCTCAATGACATACCACGGGCTCAGGCGGGGGTGGTTCCCGTGGGATGGCGTCTGCGGGATTTTTACCCCGCCTGGGTCCACCTTACGTCGGACCAATGGGTTCTGGAAGTCATTCGCGAGTGTTATGCTCTAGAACTTCATCGTCCCGTCTTAGATTCCTTTGTCCGTTCCCCTTGCAAAGCACCTTTGAAGTTGCAGGCGGTTGCAGATACGCTCCAGCGACTGCTGCAGCTCCGGGCAGTGGTGCCCGTCCCTCCAGATCAGTGCGGTTCCGGTCGATACTCCATTTATTTCGTGGTGCCAAAGAAGGAAGGCACCTTTCGGCCGATTCTCGATTTAAAAAGGGTGAATCGTTGTCTTCGGGTCACCCATTTCTGGATGGAGACGCTTCGGTCGGTGATTGCAGCGGTCCGAGCGGGAGAATTTCTAACGTCCTTAGATCTTACGGAGGCGTATCTCCATATCCCAGTGCGTGCGGAGCATCAACAGTTTCTGCGCTTTGCAGTGCCGATGGGACATTTCCAGTTTCAGCCGTTACCCTTCGGTTTGGCTACAGCCCCTCGGACGTTCACCAAGGTTATGGTGGTGGTAGCGGCGGTGCTCCGCAAGGAGGGAGTGCTTGTGCATCCGTATTTGGACGATTGACTAATCAGGGCGAAGTCCAGGGAAGAGAGTATCACGGCCACCGCCCGGGTGTTGCAAATGTTGGAGAGCCTGGGTTGGGTGGTCAATTTTGCAAAGAGCAGCTTGGTTCCCTCGCAGTCCCTGGAGTATCTGGGGGCACGGTTCGAGACGCAGAAGGCGGCAGTATTTCTCCCGGTACAGCGGGCGCAGGGTCTGCGATGGCTGGTGACTCCGTTTTTATCCACTCCGGCTCCGACGGCGTGGCGGTATCTGCAATTGCTCGGAACCATGGCAGCAGCCATCGAGGTGGTGCCATGGGCAAGGGCGCACATGAGGCCGTTGCAGAGCGCGTTGCTGCGGCGGTGGTCTCAACAGCGGGATGCGCTCTCTCAGCGCCTTGTTTGTCCTCCGGACGTGTGTCAAAAACTTCACTGGTGGTTGAGGCCGGCGAGTTTGGAGGTGGGCATGCCTCTCGAGCCTCCCTCATGGAGACTCCTGACAACGGACGCGAGTCTCTTGGGCTGGGGAGCGCATTGCAACGGACAGTTTGCACAGGGGTCTTGGACCAGCTTTCTCCTTGGGCGTCCATCAACAGATTGGAGATGAGAGCGGTGTTTTTTGGCACTCCAAACCTTTCGGGAGAGCGTCTCGCAACAGGCAGTGCGGATCCTGTCCGACAATGCCACGACAGTAGCCTACATCAATCGGCAAGGCAGCCTGACGCTGGAAGCAGAGGCAGCTCCGTTGTTATGGTGGGCCGAACGGAATCGACAAGCGCTCTCTGCGCAGCATGTGGCCGGGGTCGACAATGTTGAAGCGGACTTCCTCAGTCGCCGCAGGGTAGATCCGGGGAGTGGGTACTTCACCCGGAGGTCTTTGCCTTGTTAGCGCGGCGTTGGGACTCCGCAAATGGATCTCATGGCGACCTTCGAGTCCGCTCAAGTGGAGCGGTTCCTTCAGCAGAAGGCGAGAGAGAGGATGTCGGAGGGGCTCGATGCGTTGGCACAGAGATGGCTGGAAGGAGGCCTCCTCTGTGTTTTCCGCCGTGGGCTTCATCGGGCGGGTGCTGCAGCGCATAGAGCGCCATCACGGTCTGGTGCTCCTGATAGCGCCCGACTGGCCCCGGTGTCCTTGGTATGTGGACCTGGTGCGGTTGCTGGCGGACCGGCCGTGGAGGCTGCCGCAAAGGAAGGACCTTTTACGGCAGGGTCCTCTTCGCATGCCCCAGGTGAATCGATTCTCGCTTACGGCTTGGCTCTTGAGAGGGCTCGGATGACGGCTAAGGGTTATTCGGCGCCGGTCATTGCCACCTTGCTTAGGGCGCGTAGGCGGTCCACTTCACTGGCGTACATCCGGGTTTGGCGTATTTTTGAGGCTTGGTGTGCGGAGCGTGGTCTGCGGCCATTGGGGGCCTCGGTTTCTCAGATCCTTTCCTTTCTGCAGGATGGTGTGGACAAGGGTCTGGCGGCTAGTTCCTTGCGTGTTCAGTTGGCAGCTCCCTCCTGTTTCCGAGGTAAAATTAAGGGTCAGATGTTGGGAGCGCACGGGGACATTCGTAGGTTTTTGCGGGCGGGCGGTCTTGCTTATGCATCCTCTGCGACGGAGTGTAGTGCTGCCGTGGGATTTGAATCTCGTGTTGGAAGCATTGCTCAGAGCTCCCTTTGAGCCTTTGGCCGAGAGTTCCTTGAAAGATCTGACCTTAAAGACGTTTTTTCTAGTGGCGATTTGTTCGGCGAGAAGGATTTCTGAGTTGCAGGCGTTGTCCTGTAAGGAGCCATATTTGTCCTTTTCCGATCATAAAGTCGTATTGCGTCCCGTTCCTGCTTCCTGCCTAAGGTAGTCTCGGTTTTTTCATGTTAACCAGGTGGTTTCGTTGCCGTGTTCACGGAGGCATCAGAAGGATGAGTCAGGTGGCCGGTTGCACAGGTTGGATGTTCACCGGGTGCTTAAGTCTTACCTGCGTAGGACGGCGTCTTTCCGCAAGTCCGACAGATTATTTGTGGCCTTCGGGGGTCCACGAAAGGGGGAAGCGGCGGCAAAAGTGTCTATCTCCCGTTGGTTGAAGGAGGCTATTGCGTCGGCGTACCTCCTTGAAGGGTAAGGTGGTGCCGGCGGGTATTCGTGCGCACTCGACTAGGGCACAGGCTGCGTCTTGGGCGGAGTTCAGTTTGGTGCCGGTGGCAGACATTTGTAAGGCGGCGACTTGGTCTTCATTGCACTCTTTTGCGAAGCATTATCGGCTTGATGTTCAAGCAGCGCGGGATAGTTGTTTTGGCTCCGCGGTCCTTCAGGCTGGGCTTGATCCCTCCCGTTGATATGTACTGCTCTGTTACATCCTCTATGGTTCCAGGATTGGACTAGAGGGATGCAAAGGAAGAGTAAATTAGACTTACCTGCTAATTGTCGTTCCTTTAGGAACTCTAGTTCAGTCCCGGATCCCACCCTGGGTTTCGGGCATTCTTCAGCCTGAAGTGTGGAAAACGAAGTAACTGCAGGATTATTGTTGGAGGGGTTCTCGGAGTGGTGGAGTAGAGCTTTCGTGGGAGCCCTTCCACAGCACAGGTGGTGTATAGAGTTTTTGCCATGTTAGAAACTCACAACAGCATTTAAAAAAAAAAAAAAAAAAAAAAAAAAAAAAGAGAACATTTATAGAATATTTTATTGCGAATGAGGTGCGCCTCAATTTTTTGTCTCAATTTGTTCATAAGTTATTTACTTCAATGCTTATTGTTTGCTTTGTCACTAGGTACTGGTGTGTGGGGGCGGAACCTGCCTATTTATACTGGTGCCAGCAAAGTCTCCAAAGCTGCTGGTGGAGGTTGTAAACTCTATGGTTCCGGGACTGGACTAGAGTTCCTAAAGGAACGACAATTAGCAGGTAAGTCTAATTTACTCTTGTTGGACCAGGATAAAGAGGTCTTTAAATCACCCAAGGTGGACGTGGCTGTCTCGGCTGTTACCAAAAAGACCACAATACCTGTAGAAGGTAGTGCGGTCCTCAAGGATGTTCAGGACAGAAAACTGGATGTCTTGTTAAGACAAGTTTTTGACGTCAATGCGATATCGCTGCAGGCAGCTGTTTGCTGAGCGTGGGTGGCTAGAGCCTGTCTTCACTGGGCGCAGCAAGTGCAAGAGGGGCAGCTGAGTCCCTTGGTAGGAGAGGCTTCCCGGCTGGAATCTGGAGCAGCCTACCTGGCAGATATTCATTATGATCTTATGCGAGGTTTGCCAAAAAGCATGGTATTGGCGGTAGCAGCACGGCGTTACCTGTGGCTACGCAATTGGGCGGTGGATAGCTCATCCAACGCTAGATTAAGTAAGCTACCCTTTAAGGGCCGTCTGTTGTTCGGTGAGGATTTAGAGAAACTGGTTAAGGATCTAGGGGAGTCCAAAGGAGGCAGATTACCGGAGGACAAGCCTAAGCAGGCTCGAGTAGTCCCGGCGGGCAGGGGGCAGCCGTGAGATGTTCGCCGGTTCCGGTCCCAAAGGTTCAATTCAGGTCAAAGGGAACGGTTCCCCAGTAGAAACCAGGGGTTTCGAGGAGCGGGGAGGGGTTTTGGATCTCCTTCCTCCTCCTCTCTTAACTTCAGGAAGTCACAATGAGATGAGGGGGACCCAGACACCCCTAATTCCCGTAGGGTGGCGTTTATAGGAGTTTTAGTCTGCCTGGGTCTGAGTTATGTCAGATCAATGGGTACTGGAAGTCATTCGGGAGGGCTACGCCCTGGAGTTCTTACGTCCAGTGCAGGAGGCCTTCGTGCAGTCTCCCGACAGATCAATAGCAAAATGCTCTGTGCTGCGGGAGACAGTACAAAGGTTGCTGAGCCTCAGAGCAATAGTCCCGGTACCTTCAGACTAGTGCGGATGCGGTCGATACTCCATCTACTTCTTCGTCCCGAAAAAAGACGGAGGGGTTTGGCCGATTCTGGATCCCAAAGGAGTGAATCGTTGTCTGCGGGTGTCTCACTTTCACATGGAGACGCTGCGATCAGTTATAGTGGCGGTACAGAAGGGAGAATATCTCACGTCCCCACGTCTCTGGACTTGTCGGAAGCAAATCTCCATATTCCCATAAGACCGGATCATCACAAATTTCTCAGATTTGCAGTTCCGTTTGGGCATTATCAGTTCCAAGCATTGCCCTTCGGGCTAGCAACTGCCACAAGGATTTTCACCAAGGTTATGGTGGTAGTAGCGGCAGTGTTGCGCAAAGAGGGCATCCTTGGGCATCCTTACCTAGATGATTGGTTAATTCGGGCAAAGTCGCAGGCCGAGAGCAAGATGGTTACGGCCCGGGTAGTAGCTTTCTTGGAAAGTCTCGGTTGGATAGTCAATATGGCAAAGAGTCACTTGGTTCCTTCGCAGAGTCTGGAATACCTGGGAGCTCGCTTCGACCCTCGGATCGGGGAAGTTGTTTTTAACAGGACAGCGAGCGCAGGTTCTGCGAAAGCTTATGGGGAGCTTCTTGAGGCTCAAGGCTCCCTCAGCCTGGCATTACCTGCAACTGTTGGGCACCATGGCGGCAACAATAGAGATGGTGCCATGGGCGAGAGCCCACATGAGGCCCTTACAAAGGGCATTGCTTCGCCGGTGGTCGCACCAGCAGGATCCTCTGTCCCGGAAGCTGCCCTGCCCAAGCTCTGCACTGGTGGTTGCTTCCTGAGTTGTTGGAGTGGGGGAAGCCTTTGGAGGTGCCAGCCTGGGTGGCAGTGATGACAGACGCCAGTTTGCTGGGCTGGGGAGCTCATTGTCAGGGCAACTTCCCGCAGGGGCGGTGGAACCCTCAGGAGAGGACGTGGTCGATCAACCGGTTAGAATTAAGAGCGGTGTATCTGGCTCTACAGGAGTTTGTCGTCGCTCGGAGGGAAGGCGGTCCGAGTGCTGTCCGACAACTCGACGGCGGTTGCCTATGTCAACAAACAAGGGGGCACCAGCAGCATGGCGCTAGAAGCCGAGGCCGAGGTCCTGTGTGGCTGGGCAGAAGTGAATCTCTTGGACCTGTTGGCAGCACATGTAGTAGGAGTAGACAATGTGGAGGCCAATTTTCTCAGTCGGGTGAAGGTGGATCCCGGGGAATGGTGGTTCGCAGGTGGGGATCGCCGGTCATGGACCTCATGGCGACCTTCGCTTCAGCAAAGGTCAGTCGCTTCTTCAGCAGGCGCAGGGAAAGGATGTCAGAGGGCTTGGATGCCCTTATGCAGGACTGTCCGGAGGGGCAGCTGCTGTATGTCTTTCCTCCTTAGGTTCTGATAGGAAGGGTCCTGCAACGGGTAGAGCGTTTCAGAGGTCAAGTAATTCTGATAGTGCCAGACTGGCTGCGTCGCCCCTGGTACGGGGACCTGGTGAGGTTCTTGGTGGCAAATCCCTGGCGGCTTCCCTGCCGAATGGATCTGTTAATTCAGGGGCCCTTGTTCATGCCTCACGTGGATCGGTTCTCGCTTATGGCTTGGCTCTTGAGAGGGCTCGGTTAAAATCCCGAGGGTATTCCGGGGCGGTCATTGCTACCTTATTGAAATCCAGGAAACAGTCTACTTCACTAGCATATGTTTGTGTCTGGAGAATTTTCGAGGCGTGGTGCACGGAAAGGAAGTGCGAGGCTTTAAAGGCTTCTATTCCTCGGATCCTGGAATTCTTGCAAAATGGCTTCGACAAAGGGCTAGCTGCTGCGTTGTTGCGTGTACAGGTGGCAGCGTTGTCATGCTACAGAAGCAGATTCGCAGACCAGTTGCTAGGAACTCGGCGAGATGTGAAGCGGTTTTTAAGGGTGGTGGCTCTTGTCAGACCTCCGGCTAGGCAAGTATTCCCTAAGTGGCATCTACCCTTCGTGTTGGACGCAATGGAGCGGGAGCCTTTTGAACCGTTAGCTCGAGCGTCGCTCAAGGATCTCACTCTGAAGGTGGTGTTCTTGGTAGCTGTCTGTTCAGCTAGACGAGTGTCGGAGCTGCAGGCACTTTCCTGTAGGGAGCCCTACTTTCGTTTTTTGCGGCAAAGGTCGTTTTGAGACCTGTGCCGGCCTTTCGTCCGAAGGTGGTCTCAGCATTCCATGTAAACCAGGAGATTTCCTTACCGGTGTTCTCCGAGGACACAGATGGGTCCTTGTCGAGAGAGTGCATCTTTTGGATGTCCGGCGAGCGTTGAAGTATCTTAGCCGGATGGCGTCCTTTCGCAGGTCAGATAGGCTTTTTGTTCTTTTCGCGGGACCAAGAAAGGGGGAAGCGGCGTCGAAGGCATCCATTGTGCATTGGATCAAAGAGGCCATTGCATCGGCTTGTGTTGAAAGGTAGAGTGGTACCGGAGGGGCTGAGGGCCTACTCCACTAGGGTTCAGGCTACCTCCTGGGCGGAAGTTAGGTTGGTGTCGCCAGTGGAGATTTGTAAAGCGGCGACCTGGTCGTCTTTACATTCTTTTGTTCGGCACTATCGTCTGGATGTGCAAATGGCGGAGGAGACCTCGTTTGGATCAGCAGTACTTCAGGCTGGTTTGCCGGGTCCCTCCCGTGATTGATGTTCTTCACTGCTCTGGTACTGACCCAGAGGTTTCGGGACTAGACTGGGGATACTATCAGGAAGGTGAAATTAGACTTACCTGCTAATTGTTCCTGGAGTGGAACCAGTCTAGTCCCGTATCCCTCCCAGCGTTCGTTGTCGAACAGAAGCCTGAAGTCTCTCCATGGGTCCCAGGTAAGAGCTGTTTTAATTTCGCAATTTCCAGTTTAAAAAAAAAAATGAAAATTGAGGGGGCTAGCTACTAGGACTGGTTTTCTGTTGGGTCTTGCTATCCTTTCCTTTGGATGAGGGAGTGGCCTGTTCAAGTTTCAAGTCACAGTATGGAAGAGGATTTGTTTCCTCTGTTAATTTTGAGAGTTGCTGTAGTTCTGGTTAGTTTAATATGGTTAGATAACTTCTTACTTGTTGCTCCAGTGAGTCTGCTTTGTCAATAGGGTACTGGTGGCAGGAGGTGGACTCCGGAGAGATATACAGGTGATGTGTCAAAAGGAGGAATTTCTCATTCTCCAAGCTGCTAGATGAGATGGACAACCCAGAGGTTTCGGGACTAGACTGGTTCCACTCCAGGAACAACAATTAGCAGGTAAGTCTAATTTCATCTTATTTTTCAAGCTGTGGGAGTCTGTCGTATTGAGCTGTTAATTTTTCCATAATATATACACATTATACATCCAGTTTTGCCATGATTGAATTTTAGGCACTTGCACAGACTTCCAAAATAATGCAATCTCACATCACGCTACAGGAACACACATACTCGCCAACCTGCCCTTCTCCCCCTGCCAACCCCCATCCCCTATTCCCAACAGTATCCCTTCCATGCTCCACCCCACCTCATTCCCCACCAACTCCTGAACTGCTCCCCCTAACTCCCTCTCAAAACGCTATTCGTGGGCATCCCCGCCATATATAACAGTAGTCGCCCACTGCCCTGCACCCTCCCCAACAGGTGTCCGGGCACCCCCTGATCACACTATGAAGTTTAACCAGGGTCAGATACCAGTGGTACATCACTTTGTAACCATTTTCAGCATGTTGCGCTGATACTGACCCCTTGCCCATTCTTTAGAAAAATCTTCCCCCAAAGCTGATCATCAAGCTCCCCTGCCCAGGTCTTCCCACTGTATCTGGAATTTTGCCTTGGTCCCCGCCTGCCCCACTAGCATCTTTTATATTTTTGAGATACCCTTCCGCCGAGCGACCGGGTACTAAACAGATACACTCAAAGTCAAATAGGCCTTGTTCCATAGCCTGCCCCCAACTCTTCATACCCAATCAGTGCCTTACTTGCAAGTACCCGTAGAAATCCCTAGTTCCTTATCGTCACTCCAGTCCAGTCCCTTCACTTCTGGGTTGCGTAACCCTTCCAGCAGCTTGGAGGCTGAGCCCATCTTTTTGGGGGATGGAGCGGTATAAATACCACTGGGTCCACCCACCCACTCCAGTATTCTCAGCCTCCAAGCAGCTGGAGGGTTCCGTAAGCCTGGGGCTTACTGGAGTCCTACATTTAATTTGCTTAGTTTACTTAATTTTTTACTTAATTTGTGTTTAATTTTACCTTTTCCTTTATTTCCTTTATTTGGCGATTTTAGGGGCTCTGCTCCTTTAAGAATTGTTTTCTGCCGGCCCCCCCCCCCCCCCCCCCTCCTCAAGCTCCGACGCGGCTCGCAGAGCAAAGCCGCGGGTTGTAGCAGCGGGGAGGTGCTCTGCTCTACCCGGCTTCCTTCACTCCTTGCTCTGCCGTCGTGGGGGAAAAACAGCCTCGCGCCGAAGCCCTGAAGGTGGCTGAGCGCTAGAGGCTGCAATGACAACCGGAGGGGAGTCTTCCATCCCGGCCCGACGCGACTGACCGCGGAGAAGAACCACGAGGTACCCCGGGTTTCTCACGGTGCGATCAGACGGCGATCGCACTCGTGATTCTCTAAGGACTCAGCACCGGTCGCAGCGGGGGAGTGCAGGCAGACGCCAGAGTCCTTTTTCCCCGAGCAGGCTCCACGTGGTGAGGCCTACCACGTGTAGAGCCCTCGGGTGGGATTCTCAGCATCGGGCCCAGGATCTACAAACTGCAAGTACCTCCCTTAGGGGACAAACGAGAGCTAGCCACTATTTGTATCTAAATTTTATTAATTTTATTATTTTCAATGTATTTGGTTAGTTTCAGGCTAGATGTCTATTCGATTTATTTAACGTTTATTTTTAATCGCCATTATCTCTATTGGTTTTAGTTAAGGTAATCCCTTTAGATCTCCTGGGCCCTAAGGGAAATTGGGCTCTGGGGGTAAGGGCCTACTAAGTTAAACCCCAATCTTTCCCCATGGCATCCAAGCCACGCTGTCCTTCATGTGGGACACGCAGGGGCACCTCCGCAGAGACAGGAATCTGCAGGAGCTGCGCCGCAGTGGCTACATCAGTGGAACAGGAGATATTGCAGCCTTCCCAGGGATCGTCTGACCCTCTAGTAGGGGAAGGGGGGTCCCAGGGTTCGGTCTCTACCCCCTCTGAGCTACCCACGCCTCCTCTGCTTCCTCCTCCCCCTCCCTCGAGTGCAGGAGGGGACGGAGAATTTTTCTCCCCTGACTTCATCCTGTTACTCCATAAGGCCTACTGCCTGCGCAAGCAGGGCCTAGGGGCAGATGAGGTGACCACACCAGGGGAAGAGAGATCATCCAGACTCCTAGGGGCGATCAATCCAGAATCCAGCATCCCTGCTAAGCGTCAGCGGCTGGACGGGGAAGAACTCCTACCGTCTTTTTCCCAGGGGACTCCGGAGGAGGAGGGTTCGGTGAAGGATTTGGACGAGGATGAGGAGGAGCTGGAAGAAGGAGAGATCCCGGAAGAAGATCAATCTCGGATAGTTAGGGTCTTTAGGCGAGAGGAGCTTCCGGCGCTAATTAATGAATCCTTAAAAGTACTCAATGTGGCCTCAGATGTACCATCACAGGAGGAGGCTTTGGAGGACCCCTTAATACAGGCCATTAGGAAATCCCAGAAGGTCTTTCCGGTCCACAGAGTAGTACGCCAGATGATCCAGGAAGAATGGGACCAACCGGAATCCAGTCTAAGAGGAGTCCGAGCCATGTCCCGCCTATACCCTCTCCCAGAGTCAGATAAGGAACTGCTAAAATCACCCAGGGTGGATGCAGCGGTATCTGCAGTCACTAAGAAGACGACTATCCCAGTTGAGGGCAGTTCAGCCTTAAAAGACGCACAGGACAGGAAGCTGGATACACTCCTGAAACAAGCCTTTGATGTAAGTGCCCTTGCATTACAGGCCTCCGTGTCAGGAGCCTGGGTAGCTCGAGCCTGCCTAAGATGGGCTCAGCAGCTTCAGTCAGAGGACTCTTCGGCCGAGATCCAGGCAAACTCCGCCAAAGTGGAATCCGGCGCAGCCTACTTGGCGGATAGTCAGTATGACCTCATCAGAAGCCTAGCCAAGAACATGGCCTCGGTGGTGGCGGCTAGGCGTTATCTGTGGCTACGTAATTGGGCAGCTGATGCGTCCTCGAAGGCGCGGCTAAGTCGACTCCCTTTTAAAGGGAAACTTTTATTCGGTGAGGATCTGGAGAAGCTGGTCAAGGATCTGGGCGAGTCTAAAGGAGGGAGGCTTCCGGAAGATAGACCGAGACTAGGCCGCTCCCAAGCCCCTGTGCGCACTCAGCCTAGGGAGACGCGGAGATTTCGGACCGCCAGATCAAACCCCTTTTCCAGGGGCCGGTTTCCCTCTAAGGGACAAGGTTTCAGAGGTTTTCGAGGGGCAGGTCGGGGGTTTGAAGCTTCCTCCTCCTCCTCTTCCTCCTCCTTCTCGGGCCCTAGGAAGCAACAATGAGGTGTCGGGGGTCCAGGGGGAAGGACGGCCGGTAGGCGGCCGCCTGAGGCTGTTTCTCCCCGCCTGGACCCGGGTCACGTCCGATCAATGGGTTCTAGAGGTGATCAGAGAAGGTTACGCGCTAGAATTCGCAAAGCAAATCCCACCGGCCTTTGTTCAGTCGCCCTGTGGAGCTCCAGCAAAAAGGGCAGCGATCGAGTCTACTCTTGCCCGTCTAATAGACTTAGGGGCGGTAATTCCAGTACCCCCAGACCAATACGGATCCGGTCGGTACTCGATTTACTTTGTGGTCCCGAAAAGGGAGGACTCCTTTCGGCCAATCCTAGATCTAAAACAAGTCAACCGCTGCCTCAGGGTACCTCACTTTCGGATGGAGACCCTACGTTCAGTCATAGCGGCCGTGAGAGGAGGGGAGTTCCTCACTTCCCTCGACTTGACGGAAGCCTACTTGCACATCCCGGTCAGGAAGTCCCATCAACAATTCCTGAGATTCGCGGTACCAAGAGGCCACTTTCAGTTCCAGGCCTTGCCTTTTGGCCTTGCCACGGCTCCCAGGACTTTCACCAAGGTAATGGTCGTAGTGGCGGCCTTCCTAAGGAAGGAAGGCATATTAGTACACCCCTACTTGGACGACTGGCTAATCCGCGCAAAGTCAGCTCCGGAGAGCCACTCGGCAACGGCCAGAGTGATTCAGGTCTTAGAGGAGTTGGGGTGGGTCATCAACCGGACAAAGAGCAGGTTGACTCCCTCTCAGGAACTCGAGTATCTCGGAGCAAGATTCGACACCCTCAGGGGCAGGGTGTTCCTGTCCCGGTCAAGGTCAAGAGATCTAAGGATTCTAATCACGCAGTTCCTGGCCAGAAGAAATCCCTCAGCCTGGCATTATCTCCAAGTTCTGGGAACTATGGCGGCATCAATAGAGGTGGTGCCATGGGCCAGGGCCCACATGCGGCCGCTGCAGCGGGCGCTATTGCGTCGTTGGTCTCCTGAGCATCAGCCCCTTTCGATGCAGTTACCTTGCGCTCCACGGACCAAGCAGTCCCTACAATGGTGGAGGTGCCCGAAGAACCTGGACCGCGGAATGCCCCTCGATCCCCATCAGTGGTTGTTGTTAACGACGGATGCCAGCCTGACAGGCTGGGGAGCGCACTGCGAGGACCAGTTCGTCCAGGGTCTCTGGTCACAGTTGGAATCACAGTGGCCCATCAACAGACTGGAATTGCGGGCTGTCACTCTGGCTCTCAAGGCATTCAGGATATTAGTGCAGGGAAAGGCTATTCGAGTTCTCTCCGACAATGTCACCGCGGTGGCCTACATCAACCACCAGGGAGGCACCAGCAGTCGCGCCTTAGAGAAGGAGGCGGACTCTCTTTTCCAGTGGGCGGAGTCCCGGCTTCTAGCTCTGTCAGCGCAGCATGTGGCGGGAGAGGACAACGTCACGGCCGACTTCCTCAGCAGGTGCAAGATAGACCACGGGGAATGGGAGCTGGAACAAGAGACCTTCAACCAGATAGTAGCCCTTTGGGGCTGCCCAGTCATGGACCTCATGGCACGGTTCTCTACAGCCAAGGTGGACAGATTCTTCAGCCGAAGGAAGGAAAGGATGTCCGAAGGCTTAGATGCCCTGTCTCAAAAGTGGCCTTCGGAGGGTCTTCTCTATGTATTCCCCCCTTGGGCTATGATCGGGAAAGTTCTCCAACGGGTAGAGTCTCACCATGGCTTGGTAATTCTCATAGCTCCGGATTGGCCTCGCCGCCCATGGTATGCCGATCTGATCAGGCTGCTCGCCGACCGTCCTTGGCGGCTCCCTTTCAAAAGGGACCTGCTGAGGCAGGGTCCGGTCCGGATGCCTCACGTGGATCGGTTCTCGCTTACGGCCTGGCTATTGAGAGGGCGCGGCTGCTAAAACGAGGATAGGAGCGGTAATCTCGACTCTACTGAAAGCCAAAAAGCGCTCGACCTGTCTTTCTTATGTAAGAGTTTGGCGCATCTTCGAAGCTTGGTGCGCGGAGCATCGTCGGAAACCGCTTTCGGCCTCGGTTCCGGAGATTCTGGACTTCTTGCAAGCAGGCTTCGAAAAGGGCCTGGCGCATAGCTCCTTGCGGGTTCAGTTGGCGGCTATCTCTTGCTATAGAGGAAAGGTCCGGGGCAGACCCTTAGGGGCGCACCCGGACGTTGCCAGGTTCCTACGAGCGGTTAGTCGGCTATGTCCTCAACGGAGATCGGTCGTCCCTCCTTGGGATCTCAACTTAGTGCTAAGTGCCTTGGTCGGGGAACCCTTCGAGCCAGTGAAGAGAGCCTCCTTAAAGGATTTAACTCTAAAGACAGTCTTCCTGGTCGCCATTTGCTCGGCCAGAAGGGTCTCAGAATTGCAGGCGCTCTCGTCCCAGCCCCCCTTCCTGGCCTTTCTCAGGGACAAGGTGGTTCTGCGTACAGTACCGTCCTTCTTACCCAAGGTTATCTCTCCTTTTCATGTGAACCAGACAGTTACCCTGCCAGTCTTAGCGTCTAAGGGGCAGATAGGTAAAGACGACAGGCTGCGTCTTCTAGACGTCCAGAGAATCTTGAAACGTTACCTTTCGCGCACAGCGCCATTCCGAAAGTCCAACCGTCTATTCATCCAGTTTGGAGGGCCGCACAAAGGGGAGGCGGCGGCCAAGGCTTCCATCTCCAGGTGGATCAGAGAGGCGATTGCCTCCGCTTACATCCTGAAGAGGAAGCAGGTTCCGATGGGGCTGCGGGCCCACTCCACTAGGGCTCAGGCGGCCTCTTGGGCGGAATTTTCCCTGGTACCTCCGCTGGACATCTGTAGGGCAGCGACTTGGTCATCACTGCATACCTTCTCCAAGCACTATAGGTTGGACGTGCAGAGTGCAGCGGACGCCCGGTTCGGGCTAGCGGTTCTTCAGTCCGGTATGCCGGAACCCTCCCAGGGGTGAACTGCTCTGGTACTTCCCAGAAGTGAAGGGACTGGACTGGAGTGACGATAAGGAAATAGTAATTAGATCTTACCTGCTAATTGCTGTTCCTGAAGGAACGACAGTCCAGTCCCTGATCCCGCCCGTTCCGGCAACCGTTTCACACCTCTGGTTCAGGGCAAGGCATCGTTGGGGCCGTAGCTCCTGTACGGCAGGAAGAAGTCCGGGAGGAAGCCGGCTCGGGTAGAAGCAGACATCTCCTCAGGCTATTCCCAGGCCTCCTCTCCTTGGTTTTCCATTAAAAAAAAAAAAAAGATTTTTCAATATATATGCCTGTTGCATAGGTTTGAGTTTGTTATAGTTAAGTTTCCAGTAAGAGTTTGTTAGATCTGCTTTTTCAATCGAATACTGGAGTGGGTGGGTGGACCCAGTGGTATTTATACCGCTCCATCCCCCAAAAAGATGGGCTCAGCCTCCAAGCTGCTGGAAGGGTTACGCAACCCAGAAGTGAAGGGACTGGACTGTCGTTCCTTCAGGAACAGCAATTAGCAGGTAAGATCTAATTACTATATCCTCTTGTAGGTCCACAAAGGAGGCCATCTCCCCTGCTAGGCAAAGCTGTATTAGGGAGCCCAGCCTACCTTGCTCCCATCACTGAAACAAGAGGTCCAACAACCCATTATTTATCGTCCCTCCAGTCCAGTCCTGCACCTTAGGATAGTCGACCTCCACTAGAAGCTTGGAGACTGAGCACGTCATTTTTTTTTCTGATATCCTCTGGGTACTTAGGCAACTGGCTGCTCCTCCCAGCCCCAGTATGCTCAGTCTCCAAGCAGCTAGAGCAGGTGATTCCAAGTACTGGACTCACTGAGGGACAACTAAGGAGTAGTGTAGCAGAATAAAAATTTGGAAGTAATTTAATTTGATTGCTGTTTAATTGGCAGAAGCTGTCTTTGAGCTTGTTTTGGCTGATAACGCCCCTCTCCCCCCCTCCGTGGGCACTTTATTACAAGCAGCGGGACAGGGGCTGTCCCTGCCAGATCAGAGTTCGCCGGTTCCCGGGCCTAAGAAAAGGGCACTTAGCCGTGGTCAGCAAGGTAATTGCCACAAGCTCTCAGTTACAGCTCCCGCCTCAGTGCTGCAGCCGGTGATGGAGGCTGAGCGCAGAGTGGGGGGAGGGGGGGAGAGAGAAACGGCACATTACAAGCAGTTTTTGTTTTCCTGCTGGTAAGCAGCCTTGGAGAAGGTAAGCAGGGAGCTGAGCAGGAACAGAGGCACCATTAACAGCCATGGGGGTGTGAGATCCGGTGAGTTCTTTTGGGCAGAAAAGCGCCATTTTGTGAGCAGCCTGCAGGATTCAGCGGCACACACATTTAGGGGTGTGTGGGGGGTGGGGGTGGGGAGACCACTGCAGATGCGGGGTGCTTGTTCCCCCACTTTTTATTATTTTTTGGGGAAAACAGTTAACTGTTTCTGCTGGGGTCCCTTCTGAAAGGCGAGAGAGTACAGAATACAGGTCGGAGACAGCAGGCAGCCACTTCTGAGCAGTTTTGGCCAGGGAACAGATTGGGAGTGGATTTTTGGACCTCCTTCACCCCTAGGCTGGTCATGCCCTAGAGACCCCAGTGTGTGAGCTGTAGGGTGTGGCGGTCAGCTCTCTCGGATGCAGGCATATGTTGTGGCTGCGAAGTAGAAGCCTGCTCAGCTGAAAAGGAGTTGCAGGAGGACGGGGTGGATGCTTCGTATCAGCGCAATGCCTCTGGAGTGACGGGGCGTTTTGCAGCCCATGGAAGGTCTTGGCACGGCTGGTCGGTTGGCACTGGAGTCAGGAACCGCATCACCCTGTTTTGGAACCCTGTAATGAAGGTCACTGCTCTCCTCAGCCCTCGACTTCTAGAGGGTTGGGGGCGGATACTGCCCAGGCAGCGTTTTCGCCAGTTTGTTCTGCTTATGCACAAGGCATTCCTTCTCATCTCTTCATTCCAGTCCCTCACCTCTTCAAGCAGCTTGGAGACTGAGCATGTCGTCTTTTGATGACATCAGCATACCTATGCAGTTGGCACCACCTACCAGCCCCAGTATGCTCAGTCTCCAAGCAGCTGGAGGAGGGGTGAACCCAGGAGTGGGACTCACTGAAGGGATAACTAAGGAGCATAGGATGTATGGTTGGTTGGTTTTGATGTGGAATAATCTAAGGTTTAAAAAAAAAAAAAAAAAAGTAGACAGAGTAGCAGTTTCTTTTTTGTTTTTATTCTTAAGGGAAGGACATCTTTCTACCCTCTTCCCCCCCCCCTTGTGGGTTTGTTTGTGGGGGGGCGGTGGTTTGGAATGACTGCGACATCCCAGGACTAAGGGCGGCTCTCGAACCCGTTACCAGGTGAGGAGCTGCCACAGTCACAAGGACAGGCGAGAACAGTTTCCCCTCGGTGCCGAAGCCTTCAAGTCTGGTTGAGCGCGAGGGAAGGAGCTGTGCTGGGAGCTGTGGCAGAAAACACCACTGATTTTAAGCTAACCACTGGAACATAAGAACATAAGATATACCATATTGGGTCAGACCAAGGTCCATCAAGCCCAGTATCCTGTTTCCAACAGTGGCCAATCTAGGTCATAAGTACCTAGCAATTTCCCCAAAAGACACAGGTTCCTCAATGCTTGTATTGGGTCAAGCAGTGATATCCCGTCTCCCTTTTAATAATGGCTTATGAACCTTTCTTCCAGGAACTTGTCCAAACCTTTTTTAAACCCAGTTACACTAACAGCTTTTACTACATCATTAGTTTTAGTTCTTTTCCATAGGCGCTAGCACTGTTCTACTGGTTGCCGCTCACTGCCTGCTTTTCGGCTCCTGGATTTGACTGCATCCTGGGCATTGTGCACAGCAGAGGGCAGTTCCAAGATGCCGGCCCGGCCACAGTGCTTGGTGTGCAGCACACAGCAGGGTGCAGACTCAGAGGCTGGAGTTTGTCTGGGCTGCACTCAAGAGGCCACTTCTGGAACAGGTGCTGCAGGAAAAGCTGAGGCAGGGGGCTTCTTTGGCATCCTAGGATGTCCAGGAACAGGACGGGGCTGCCGGTGCCTGGTCCATCGGTCCCTCTTAGCCACTCCACTCCTTCTTGCCCAAGGTGGTTTCAGTGTTTAATTTCAACCAGATGGTGTCGTTACTGGCTCTGAAGGATGTGGAAGGGTCCTCGGTTGATACGCCTTTACGCTTTTTAGATGTTAAGACAGTCTTACAGAGGTATTTGAAGCAGACAGTCATTTAGGAGATCAGATCGTTTGTTAGTCCTGTTTGGAGGGGGCCGTGTAAGGGTAAAGCAGTGGCAAAGGCCTCCTTTTCCAGATGGATCAGGGAGGCAATTGCGTCTATGTACATTTTGAATGGTAAGGTGGTCCCGGTGGAGTTGCATGTGCATTCCACGAGAGCTCAGGCACTGTCGTGGACGGCGTTCAGTCTAGTGCTGCCAGTGGAGATCTGCAGGGCGGCAACCTGGTCTTCGCTGCATACATTTGCAAGGCACTATCGCCTCAATCTCCAAGTAGTGGGAGATGCCTGTTGCAGTTCAGTGATGCTTCGAACTGGATGTACAGGTCCCTCCCATTAGTTTAACTGCTCTGTTACATCCCAGAGGTGCCGGACTGGACTGGAGGGGACAATAAGAAAATAGAAATATAGACTTGCCTGCTAATTGTGATTCCTTGAGGAACTCCAATCCAGTCCCGGATTCCCTCCTGGAGTGCAGTTCTAGCTTCTCAGATAGGTATTCCAGCCCGGAAGCTGATAGACTTGGGTGGCGTTTGCCCAAGGGGTGCCAGGGAGGAAGAGGCAGAGGGAGATGGACTGGGGGGAACTATCGGTCCTTTCTGTTCTGCGGTATGTCACAGGTAAGCTTCCTCATCGAGGGGGAAGGGTCGAAGGTTCCTTCCCAGGTGGTGTTGGGGCTTTAGGTCAGATAGATTTGTAAGCATGTATACTGTTTTATGATGTGTTAGTGTTTGCTACTTATTTGTTGCTCCTGTGAATCTGCTTTGTCAATAGGTTACTGGGGCTGATAGGCAGTGCCAGCTGCATAAATATGCTGGTGTCATCAAAAGATGATGTGTTCAGTCTTCAAACTGCTGGAAGAAGTGCACTACTTAAAAGTGCACCACAATTAGCAAGTGAGTCTAATTTCTTTTTTTGCATGAGGCAGCTCCCACTATGTTGGCATGTGGATGAGTTTGCGCGGGATGTGGACAGGGAGACAGCAAGGAGCAAGTATAGGCTTGGAGGCTCCAGGTGGAAGAACGAGGGTCCATCCTCATCGGAGGAGGACTTCAATATGCAAGCAGACCTGAGCGTTAGTGGAGGAACTGAAGGACAGGGAGACACCCCCGGAAGATGAGGCTCATATAGTTTGCATCTTCCGTCGGGAGGAGTTGGTGGTGCTCATAGCAGAATCCATGAAAGCACTGAACATACAAACGGGTCAGATGTAGGAAGAGGACACCCTTGAAGATCCCTCTTTTTGGCGATTAGAAAAGACACAGAGGGTGTTCCCTTTGCATAGGGTGATCAAGCAAATGATGCAGGATGAGTGGGACCTTCCAGAAGTGGGGTTGCGGGAAGTCCGATCCATGACACGCTTCTATTCCCTTCCGGATTAGGAGCGGGAGTAGTTCTGATCTCTGAAGGTGGATGCTGCAGTTTGTGCGGTGACAAAGACCATGATCCTGGTGGAAGGCAGTGCATAACTCAAGGATATACAGAATAGGGAGTTGGATACCCTGCTGAAACAAGCATTTGATAACAATGCCGTGTCATTACAGGCATTGGTGTGTGGAGCATTTGTGGCCGGGGCCTGCCTGCAATGAGTGCAGGGTGTAATGGAGCCGGACACGGAGTCTCCGGAGCTGGCAAGAGCCACAGTGCAGTTAGAGTTGGGAACCACGTACCTAGCAGACACATTCTATGACCTCATCAGGAGCCTGTCGAAGAGCAGGGCTTTTGTGGTGGTGGCATATCGTTATCTGTGGCTGCAGAATTGGGCAGCGGATGTCTCTTCCAAGGCCGGCCTTAGTAAACTTCCATTCAAGGGGAAGCTGTTTAGCGAGAAGTTGGTAAAGGACTTAGCGGAAACAAAAGGAGGCGGCCTGTGGGAAGACAAGCAAAAACAGGAATGTTCCTCCAGCGCGCTGAAGGGACAGTTGAGGGAGTTCCGATGGTTCCAAGCAGTGCGGTTTACGCACTGAGGACGGTTTCCCTCTCGGGGGCAGGCCTTTTGGGGGTTTCGGGGAGTTGGGATGGGGTTATTACTCTGCTGCCCCTTCATCGGGCACAAAGGAAGCACAATAAAGTGAGGGGGCCCAGGCTGGAGTGCAACCGTAGGAGTCGGCTGCGGGAGTTTTTTCCGGCTTGGGCACAGATCATGTCTGACCAGTGGGTCTTGGAAATTGTAAGGGAGGGCTTACACATTGGAGTTTGCCAGACCATTGCCTCCAACTTTCATTCAGTCGCCATTCAAGGTGTGCGGAAAGGCTGTGGCTGTCCAGGCTACCCTGGAATGGCTGCTGCAGTTGGGGGCCATGGTCAGGATCCCCCAGGACAGTGTGGGTGTGGTTGATACGCCATGTATTTTGTGGTTCCAAAGAAAGAAGGTTCCTTTCGGCCTATTCTCGATCTCAAAAAGATGAATTGGTGTTTGCGTGTGCCCAAATTCCACATGGAGACCTTGCTGTCAGTCATTCTGGCAGTGAGGAAGGGTGAGTTTCACATCTCTGGACCTCACGGAGACCTACTTTATATATTCCAATACGCTCACAGTATCAACAGTTCCTTTGTTTTGCAGTGCCCATGGGGCATTTTCAGTTGCGAGCACTGCCCTTCGGGCTTGCGACACCTCCGCATATCTTCACCAAGGTCATGGTGGTAGTGGTGGCAGCGCTATGTCAAGAAGACATGGTGAATCCTTAGGCCGATCCATTGCAGCAACTCTAGTGGCATATCGGGCCGGGGAGGTCACTGTGAGGGGCACATTGCTCAGGGATGCTGGAGCCCGGAGGAAGCTGCATGGCCCATCAACAGGCTGGAAACGAGAGCAGTATTGCTCTCTCTGCAAAGGTTTTGAAGCTTGATGCAGGGCAAAGCAGTGAGAGTCTTCATAGTGGCTTACATTAGTCGCCAGGGGGGCACAGGCAGTGTCCGCCTGGAGATGAAGGCAGAGGCGTTGATGGCTTGGGCAGAGATGAATCTACAGACCATTTCGGCAGCACATATAGCGGGGTTGGAGAACGTGAGGAACGATTACCTTAGTTTTTTTCGGATGGACCCTGGGGAGTGGATATTGAACGACAGGGTTTTCGGACAGTTATCCATGATGGACAGGCCCCAGCATTTGGTTCTCATGGCATCATTGACATCAGCCATGGCGAGCCGGTTCTTCAGCAGAAGAAAACGTGTGTTGGAAGGACTGGATGCTCTTGTGCAAAGGTGGCCCACAGAGGGGCTGCTTTATGTGTTTCCCCCATGGCCTCTCTTAGGCCAGGTGGTGCAGAGGATAGACATACACCAAGGAATGGTGATCCTAGTGGCTCCCGACTGGCCACGGCGCCTTGGGTATGCAGACCTAGTACAGCTGAAGGTGGATTGACCGTGGCGGCAGTTGCTGTGCAGGGCCGACCTTTTGCTTCAAGGGCTGGTGCAGATGCTGCAGGTGGATCGATTTTCGCTTACGGCATGGCTTTTGAGAGGGCATGGTGGAGAGAGGGAGAGAGACTGACTGCCTATTTGGGATCGGTCATGGCAACATTGATGCGGGCTAGAAAGAGGTCTACTTCCATGTTTTACATCCAGGGTCAACGTCAATTCCAGAAGTGCTGTCCTTCCTACAGGCCGGTTGTGAGAGAGATTTAGCGTGAGCTTTCCTGGTGCAGGTGGCAGTAATTAACTTGTTACCGGGGTAGAATCCAGGGAGCGTCTTTGGGGGCGCACCCGGATGTTGCCTGTTTCTGAGAGAAGTGAGGCAGTTGCGCCCACCACATAGGACGGTAGTTCTCCTTGGGACCTCCGTTTAGTGTTGTAAGTGCTGAAAGCGGAGCCTCTTCAGCCGCTGACGTCAGAGTAGCCTAATGGTTAGAGCACTGGCTTAAGAACCAAGACACCAGGGTTTGACTCCCACTAGCATTCCTTGTGGCCTTGGGCAAGTCACTTTAACCCTCCATTGCCTTAGAAAAAGTCCAAGTTATCAATGTCCCTGTTTAATGTACATTACCAAGTTTAAGTTACAATGTAAACCACTTTGATTGAAATGATAAAGCGGTATAAAAAAACCTGTTAAAAACTGTTTTTAAAAAGGATTAGACACTCAAGACAGTTTTTCTGGAGGATTTTGGAGCTGTCTTGTAGGGAGCCTTTCCTCTCTATTTCCAAGGAAAAGGTGATGATCCGTCCAGTATCCTCCTTTTTACCAAAGGTCCTCTTGGCGTTCCACCTAAATCAGTCGGTCACATTTGCTGGTACTCGCGAAGCGGTCGGACGAGAGGGCAGATTCGCACTGTTTCAGAAATCAGATTGGTGGTTTATGGTGTTTTGGGGGCTATATACCGTGTTTCCCCGAAAATAAGAACGGGTCTTATATTTATTTTTGCTCCAAAAATAGCACTAGGGCTTATTTTCGGGGTAGGGCTTATTTTTTTTTTACTGATACCGGTAGCACTTGCTGATTGGCTGCCATCTCATGACAGTCAGCCAATCAGTGAAGTGCTACCACAGAGCGCACAGGGAAGCAGTGGATGCGGGCAGCGACAGCCCCTTGGAGAGAAGGAAGAGGCCTGCAGCGCAGAGACAGCACCGGCAGCTGATCGGCGTCGGGGAGTGGAGCAGGAGGAAAGCTCCTCCCTGGTGGGGACAGAAATTAAAGATGCGATTAGATTTAGGAGTCAAGCGACGCAAAGCGGTCAAAATGGGGAAAACTCCGTTCAGCTCAAATATAAAAACAGACATACCGGTAGCAGCCAACACTGCATTCATTTCACTGGCTGTAAGGCAGGGAGGACACAACAGTGGCTTTGAAAGTAGGGGTGCTGCACAACCTCTTTCAGTATTCTCGTGCACGCTGAGAAATTCTTAAATGAAGCACTCGCATAATCCGTATCATTGGCCGTAGACGAGACACCCACCTTCTTCTTCCGGCTCCCCCTGGGCGCAGCACAGCACCGGCAGCTGATCGGGGAGTGGAGCAGGAGGAAAGCTCCTCCCTGGTGGGGACACCCCCCCCCCCCCCGGTACCGAATCTGTCAGTCCGTCGATGATCTGCACTAGGTCTTAGTTTCAGGGTAGGGCTTATATTACAGAAATCACAGAAAAACGTGCTAGGGCTTATTTTCGGGGAAACACGGTATCTATCTATCTATCTATAAATCGGCATCAAAGGCTTCAATCTCTAGGTGGATTAAAAAGGCAATCGTGGCTGCATATTTGTTTAAGAGGAAAGCTGTGCCGATGGGCTTGAGGGCTCATTCGACCAGGGTTCAGGTGGCCTTGTGGGCGGAACATGGTTTGGTGCTGTCGGGAGATATCTGTAGGGCGGCCACTTGGTCTTCTTTTCATACATTTGTTAAACATTACCACCTAGATGTGCAGGTGTAGGGGGACGCATGGTTTGCGGCGATAGTGCTTCAGGCTGGGCTCGTGGGTCCCTCCCAGGGTTAGAACTGCTAGGTTACATTCCTAAGGTGTGGGACTGGACTGCAGGGATGATAAGGAAGGTGAAATTAGAACTTACCTGCTAATTACCTTACCTTTCCTTGAACTCCAGTCCAGTCCCGGAGCCCTCCCTGTACTCGCAACCCCAGAGTTGAAGAAGGTCACTGTTACGGCTTAGAGCTGGGGGGGGGGGGGGGGTGGTTTACTGGCGGAAGTGTTAGAGGGGGAGTTTCTAACAGAGAGCTGCGTTGTCTGGCAACGTATGTTTAAAAAAAAATACCCAAACAAAACAAACAAACCTATGCTGTTACGGTTTGGACTAGTGAACAGCTGGTAAAGGGGGAGGCCCCCTGTTAGGACAAGAAGGGAGGCCAAAATTCTTCCAAGTGTGTTTTTGTAGATAGTTATAATATGCTTATTCCTTATCGTCACTCCAGTCCAGTCCCTTTACTTCTGGGTTGCGCAACCCTTCCAGCAGCTTGGAGGCTGAGCCCAACCTTTTTGGGGATGGAGCGGTACAAATACCACTGGGACCACCCACCAACTCCAGTATTCTCAGCCTCCAAGCAGCTGGAGGGTTCCGTAAGCCTAGGGCTTACTGGAGTCTTCCCTTTATCTAAATCCTTTAAAAGATTTCCTTAAATTACTTTTATTTCTTCTTACCTTAGTTTCCTGTTGGTTTATTTTTCGTTTAGGTTATTCATTCACTGTACCTTTAATTGCTCCTGCCTGCTCTCTCCTCTCCCTCCCCCCGCCCCCTGGCCGGGCCGGGCATCGGAGGTGGTTTTGTGCATGCAGCCCCGAGGAGGACCCTTTCAGAGCTCTTCGGCTGCGAATCCGACTGACTCCTGCAGAGTTTCATTGCAGAGCTGCCCTGCCTCGCGCCGAAGCCCTCCTGGTGGCTGAGCGCTTGAGGCAACACTGGAAGTCTATTTTTACCGCTGGACCCGTCCCGCAGCAGAAGGACGCGGTGGCGAACTCCGGGCTTCCCGATTAACGGCGAAGGAGCTGATTTAAGCGCTTCTCTTTTAGGAGACGACTCCCAGCCCCCTGCTTCATCTGGGGTGGAGAACAGCCGGCCCAGAGGACAGACTCGCGGTCCCACGTTCAGGCTCCACGTGGTGAGGCCTACCACGTGTAAAGCCAACGGGCAGGGATCGCTGAGTCGGGCCCAGCCAGCAACGGGAGCTGTAAACAGCAAGTACATTCCTTTATGGAGTTTATTTCTGGATTCCCTAGGTTGTATTTCAGTTTAATTTAATTTTAATTTAATTTTACTTTGATTTTAATTTTATGTTTTATTCGGTTTTGGGGATTTAGTTTGTTTCCTCTAGTTCAGCGATGGCGAACCTATGGCACGCGTGCCAGCTGTGGCACGCGAAGGCCTTGCAGCTGGCACGCGGGAAGGTCCGCAAAAAAGAAAAAGCTGGCTCTGACTGCTGCCGCGGCAAGGGCAGAATGCAGTGTCCCGCGGGGCCCACTCCGCCCGCTAAGCCCCTCTGCAAGGGCTTTCAGATTCGCGAGGGAGAGCGTCTCCCTCGCGTCTCTGTTAAGCCCGCAGGGGCTAATGGGAAATTTCCCATCAGCCCCTTTAGACGCGAGGGACTGATGGGAAATTTCCCATTAGCCCCTGCGGGCTTAACAGAGACGCGAGGGAGACGCTCTCCCTCGCAAATCTGAAAGCCCTTGCAGAGGGGCTTAGCGGGCGGAGGGGGCCCCGCGGGACATTGCATTCTGCCGCGGCAGCGGCAGCAGCCAGAGCCAGCTTTTTTTTTTTTTTAAATTTGCCAGGGGGGGGGAGGGGTTAGGACTTCTAATGGGCTAGGGGGGGGTTAGGACTTCTAATGGGCTGGGGGGGGGTTAGGACTGCTAATGGGCTAGGGGGGGGGTTAGGACTTCTAATGGGCTAGGGGGGGGGTTAGGACTTCTAATGGGCTAGGGGGGGGTTTAGGACTGCTAATGGGCAGGGGGGGTAGGCCTGCTAATGGGCTGTGGGCTGATGGGGGCTGTCTGGAAATGGGTGATGGGGGTTAGGACTGGTAATGGGCTATGGGGGGTTAGGACTGCTAAAGGGCTAGGGGGGGTTAGGACTGCTAAAGGGCATGGGGGGGTTATGACTGGTAATGGGCTGTGGGCTGATGGGGGCTGTCTGGAAATGGGGTGATGAGGGGTTAGGACTGGTAATGGGCTATGGGGGGTTAGGACTGTTAGGACTGGTAATGGGCTATGGGGGGTTAGGACTGGTAATGGGCTTTGGGCTGATGGGGGCTGTCTGGAAATGGGGTGATGGGGGTTAGGACTGGTAATGGGTTATAGGGGGGGCTTAAACTGAAAATGGGGTGATGGGGGGCTAGGACTGGAAATGGGCTGATGCAGGGACTAGAAGGGAATGGATGCTGGGTGAGGTTGGAACTAGAAGGGAGCTGATGTTGGGGGAGGATTAGAATGGGATGGGGCTGGGAGAGTAAAATGGAGAGGGGAAAAATATTTTGTGTGGGAGGGATAAAAAATCTACAATTGGCCGGGTATTGGGAGAGTAAGTGGGGATTGAGGATGGAGGGGTAAAATTTGAGTGGATGAAATAGGAATGAGGAAAGAGCAAAAGGAGAAAGATTAGTATGTTAAAGCGGATGTAGAGAGAGAGAATGGAAAAAAAAACTAGAAGAGAGAAGAAAGGACAAATGGACAGCAGATGATGGAGAGTTAGCAGAAAACATGAAGAAACCAGAAGAAAGTGGCTGGAGCATTTGCAACTGTGTAACTGAGCTGAGGTATTCTGTTTATGTAATTCCTTTTTGACATTGCCACTTGTTCTCTTTCCCCAGTAGGTCATGTATTGTTATTCTCTGAAATGTATTGGTTTAATATTTGCAGTGTTGTTGCCTTTTGATAGGTATGGTATGGTGCTTTGTGAGTCCTGGTAGTGCTGTTAGGATACGGCGGGTTTGCTATTGGTTCTAAATGGGCAGTGTTTGTAGTAGTTCCTAATGTGCCTGGCGGTTGGCACTGGATTATAGTAATGTAGAAATCTTTTAGTCTGTCTTTATCCATACACTCATTAAGAGACATGTTTACTAAAAGTTAGTGTATGTTAGCATTATGCAAATATTTATGCAAATTGACGTGCTGGCACTTTGAGGAAATTCTTTGGTTTTGTGCGGCAGTTTGGGCACTCGGGCTCAAAAAGGTTAGCCATCACTGCTCTAGTTAATGGAAATGAGGAGTTGTCTTATCAAGAAAAGAGGGCCTGTTGCCTTTTTTTTCGGGGATATTATTAACCCACTAGAGGAGAGAGCACACACACACAGCACAGCTTATATAATAGCGTTCAGCCACTGTGTCTGAGCTGTACAGTTTGTGGGTGCTTAGGCCCATTGCATAAGCCTCGCAGTAGGCAGGCCTTCTGTAACTGGGATCAAGGACATGGCGGGCAAGCCTCGGTGTCCTCCTTGTGGCACGCGCAGGGGCACTTCCTCAGAGGCAGGGGTCTGCAGGGGTTGTGCTGCAGTGGCTGCCTCCGTGGAACAAGAAATTAACTTGGCCATGACCCAGTACTCTCAGGGGTCTGTAGACCCCTTAGAAGGAGAGGGGGGGGGGTCTCAGTTCCCTCCCTCTACGTCCTCTGATTTACCCACCACTCCTCTGCCCCTTTCGCCCCCCCCCTCTGGTGAAGGGGGCGCCGGGGATTTTTTCTCTCCCGACTTCATCCTTTTGCTCCACAAAGCCTATTGCTTACGTAAGCAGGACCTAGGGACAGGAGAGGCTGTCACGTCGGCGGGAGTCAAACCCAGGAGGGCAAGCAATCCGGACTCCGGCATCCCGCCTAAACGCCCCCGTCTGGGTTATGAGGAACCTCTCGCGTCCCTCTCCCAGGGTACCCCGGAGGAGGATAGCTCTGACAAGGACTTGGACGAGGAAGAGGAGGAGCTTGAAGAAGGGGAGATCCCTGAAGAAGATCATTCCCGGATAATTAGAGTCTTTCGTCGGGAGGAGCTCCCGGCACTAATTAACGAGTCCCTGAAAGTCCTCAATGTGTCCTCAGACACGCCAGCAGAGGAGGAGGCGTTGGAGGACCCATTAATCCAGGCCATTAGGAGATCCCAGAAGGTTTTCCCTGTCCACAGAGTTGTGCGTCAGATGATCCAGGAAGAATGGGATCAACCTGAGTCTAGTTTAAGGGGAGTCCGGTCCATGTCTCGCCTATACCCGCTTCCAGAGGCAGACAAAGAGCTGCTGAAGTCTCCCAGGGTG
Source organism: Ichthyophis bannanicus (assembly GCA_033557465.1). Classification (NCBI taxonomy): domain Eukaryota; kingdom Metazoa; phylum Chordata; class Amphibia; order Gymnophiona; family Ichthyophiidae; genus Ichthyophis; species Ichthyophis bannanicus. The sequence goes on along the minus strand of CM066032.1, from coordinate 1,394,428,033 downwards.
GATGCAGCGGTATCAGCAGTTACTAAGAAAACTACTATCCCAGTTGAGGGCAGCACGGCCTTAAGAGATTCTCAGGACAGAAAGTTAGATACCCTCCTGAAACAAGCCTTTGATGTAAGTGCTCTTGCCTTGCAGGCCTCCGTGTCAGGAGCTTGGGTGGCAAGAGCCTGTTTAAGGTGGTCACAACAGCTTCAGGCAGCAGAGGGACCAACAGGCGAGGCCAAGGCCAGCACTGCTAGGCTGGAATCCGGAGCAGCCTACTTGGCGGATAGTCAGTATGACCTCATCAGAAGCCTAGCCAAGAACATGGCCTCGGTGGTGGCGGCTAGGCGTTATTTGTGGCTACGGAATTGGGCAGCGGACGCCTCCTCGAAGGCACACCTGAGTCGCCTTCCATTTAAGGGGAAGCTGTTTGGAGAAGATTTGGAAAAGTTGGTAAAGGACCTTGGCGAGTCTAAGGGAGGCAGGCTCCCTGAAGATAGACCGAAGCAAGGGCGCCCCCTAGCCCCAGTGCGTAACCAGCCCAGGGACTCCCGAAGGTTTCGCCCAGCCAGGTCAAACCCTTTTCCCAGGGGCCGCTTTCCCTCGAAGGGACAAGGTTTTAGAGGGTTTCGAGGAGCAGGTCGAGGTTTCGGGGCATCATCCTCCTCTCTGGGGCCTAGAAAACAATGAGGTGACGGGGGCCCAGGGGGAAGAACTGCCGGTGGGCGGATGCTTAAGGCGGTTTCTTCCCGCCTGGTCCCGGGTCACGTCCGATCAATGGGTCCTAGAGGTTATCAGAGAGGGCTATGCTCTCGAATTTGCAAAACAAATACAGCCAGCCTTTGTTCAGTCTCCCTGCGGTTCTTCTACAAAGAGGGCGGTGGTAGAGACAACTCTCGCACGCCTAATAGCGCTCGGGGCCGTCGTCCCGGTACCACCAGACCAGTGCGGCTCGGGTCGGTACTCGATTTACTTCGTGGTACCAAAGAAGGAAGGGTCCTTTCGCCCGATCCTGGATCTAAAGCAGGTCAATCGCTGCCTCAGGGTTCCGCATTTCCGGATGGAGACCCTACGATCAGTCATAGCAGCCATAAGGGGCGGGGAGTTCTTAACGTCCCTCGATCTGACAGAAGCCTACTTGCATATCCCGGTCAGGGCATCCCATCAACAATTCCTGAGATTCGCAGTGCCAAGGGGCCACTTTCAATTCCAGGCCCTACCTTTCGGCCTAGCTACGGCTCCAAGAACGTTCACCAAAGTGATGGTGGTAGTAGCGGCCTTCCTACGGAAAGAGGGAATACTAGTACATCCTTACCTGGACGATTGGCTGATCCGGGCAAAGTCGGAAGAGGAAAGCCACTCTGTGACGACAAGAGTGATTCAGGTTCTAGAAGAATTGGGGTGGGTCATCAATCGAGCAAAGAGCAGGATGACTCCCTCCCAGGAACTCGAGTACCTCGGAGCAAGGTTCGATACCAGCAGAGGCAGGGTGTTCCTATCTCGAACAAGATCAAGAGAACTGCGACTTCTAGTCACGCAGTTTCTGGCCAGACGAAACCCCACAGCGTGGCATTATCTTCAGGTTCTGGGAACAATGGCGGCGGCGATAGAGGTAGTACCATGGGCCAGAGCCCACATGCGGCCGTTGCAGCGGGCCCTATTGCGTCGGTGGTCCCCCCAGCATCATCCTATGTCAATGCAGTTACCTTGTGCTCCGCGAACCAAACAGGCCCTCCGCTGGTGGCGGTGCCCAAGGAATCTGGATCGCGGGATGCCCCTCGAGCCTCATCAGTGGTTACTATTGACGACGGATGCCAGTCTGGTAGGCTGGGGAGCTCACTGCGAGGACCAGTTCGTTCAGGGCAGCTGGACTCCGTTGGAAGCTCAATGGCCCATCAACAGACTAGAATTGCGGGCCGTCGGCCTAGCGCTCAGGGCGCTCGAGGCCTTAGTGCAAAAGAGAGCAATTCGCGTTCTCTCCGACAACGTCACCGCGGTGGCTTACATCAACCACCAGGGCGGCACCAGCAGCCCCGCCTTGGAGAAGGAAGCGGGTGCTCTGTTCCAGTGGGCGGAAGTTCGGTTGGAAGCACTTTCAGCCCAGCACGTAGCAGGCACGGACAACGTCACGGCAGATTACCTAAGCAGGTGCAAGATAGACCACAGAGAGTGGGAACTGGAGCAGGAGACCTTCAACCAGATAGTGGCCCGTTGGGGGCTCCCAGTCATGGATCTCATGGCGAGGTTCTCGTCCGCCAAGGTGGACCGGTTCTTCAGTCGGCGAAAGGGAAGAATGTCCGAAGGCCTGGATGCCTTGTCCCAGAAGTGGCCTTCGGAGGGCCTTCTCTATGTATTTCCTCCTTGGGTTCTGATCGGAAAGGTTCTCCAGCGCGTGGAGTCTCACCAGGGATTCGTAATCCTCATAGCTCCGGATTGGCCTCGCTGCCCCTGGTATGCGGATCTGGTGAGGTTGATCGCCGACCAACCCTGGCGGCTCCCTTGCAAAAGGGACCTTCTGAGGCAAGGCCCGGTTCGGATGCCTCACGTGGATCGATTCTCGCTTACGGCCTGGCTATTGAAAGGGCGAGGCTCCTGAAGCGAGGTTATTCAGGAGCTGTCATCACGACCCTGTTGAATGCTAAGAAGCGCTCGACCTGTCTCTCCTATGTTAGGACTTGGCGCATCTTTGAAGCGTGGTGTGCGGAGCACCGACGGAAACCCCTTTCCGCCTCAGTCCCTGAGGTTCTGGAATTCTTGCAGGCAGGATTTGACAAGGGTCTAGCGCACAGCTCCTTGCCAGTACAGCTGGCTGCCATCGCATGCTATAGAGGTAAGGTCCGCGGCAAGTCCCTAGGGGCGCATGCGGACGTCTCCAGGTTCCTAAGAGCGGTGAGACGCCTGCGTCCTCAACGGAGGTCAGTCATCCCCCCTTGGGATCTCAACCTAGTGCTAAATGCCCTGATCAGGGCACCCTTTGAACCAGTAAAGAGGGCCTCCTTAAAGGACTTAACACTGAAGACAGTCTTTCTGGTCGCTATCTGCTCGGCAAGGCGGGTCTCCGAATTACAAGAGTTGTCCTCTCAGCCCCCCTTCCTATTATTCCTCAAGGACAAGGTGGTTCTGCGAACTGTCCCTTCCTTCTTGCCCAAGGTCATCTCTCCCTTTCATGTGAACCTGACAGTTAACCTCCCGGTCTTCTCGACGGAGGGGCATGAAGGTAGGGATAGCAAACTTCGTCTCCTAGATGTCCGGAGGACCTTGAAACGCTACCTCTCCCGCACAGCTCCCTTCCGAAAGTCCAATCTGCTATTCGTTCAGTTCGGAGGCCCACACAAAGGGGAGGCGGCGTCCAAGGCCTCCATCTCCAGATGGATCAGAGAAGCGATTGCTTCCGCCTACATCCTGAAAGGGAAGCAGGTGCCAGCGGGTCTGCGTGCGCACTCCACTCGGGCATAGGCTACCTCTTGGGCAGAATTCAGCCTAGTTCCTCTGTCGGATATTTGTAGGGCAGCGACTTGGTCCTCACTGCATACCTTCACCAAGCACTACAGGCTAGACATCCAGAGTTCAGCGGACGCTCGGTTTTGTCTGGCGGTCCTTCAGTCCGGTATGCCGGATCCCACCCAGGATTGAACTGCTCTTTTACATCCCAGAAGTAAAGGGACTGGACTGGAGTGACGATAAGGAAAAAGTAATTAGATCTTACCTGCTAATTAGTGTTCCTGAAGGAACGACAGTCCAGTCCCTGATCCCACCCGGTTAAGGCCTATCAGTCAGAAGGAAGCTACGGACCGAGCGTGGGGTCAGTTCTGGGTGAAGGGGTGCGGGAGAAGGTCGGCTCGGGCAGACTCATGCAAACCACCTCCGCCTGTTACCATTTCTCCCCTCATTCTATCTATTCCTGATAAAAAAAATAAAAAAATGTTTATATATAGATAGACTATGTTATGTTATATAGGTTGTTAATGGAAGTTCGTTAGGTCTGCTTTTTCATTCGATTACTGGAGTTGGTGGGTGGTCCCAGTGGTATTTGTACCGCTCCATCCCCAAAAAGGTTGGGCTCAGCCTCCAAGCTGTTGGAAGGGTTGCGCAACCCAGAAGTAAAGGGACTGGACTGTCGTTCAGGAACACTAATTAGCAGGTAAGATGTAATTACTTTTTAGTTGCTCCTGTGAGTCTGCTTTGTCAGTAAGTTACTGGGGCTGGGAGGAGCCAGGTGCCTAAGTACCCTGAGGACATCAGAAAAATAAATGACATGCTCAGTCTCCAAGCTGCTGGTGGAGGTTGACTACCCTAAGGGGTAGGACTGGACTGGAGTTCCTCAGGGAAAGCTACTTAGCAGGTAAGGTCTAATTTCACCTTAGATATAATGTGGACAATAGGGACAACGGGCCCCCCCCCCCCAATCGCTTGCAACAGGGAGACTGCATCCCCAGCTGTTCCACATAATGCACAAAAGGATTATTGCCCCTGATTCCCCCTCCCTGATGCCCACAAAAAACTCTTTATGGGGATGCCCTTTGTGTATTAATATTAAGTTTGTACTCCTGCCCATTCCCATCGTACCAACTCACTACATTATTCAGCTCTGCTGCTACATAGTACCAATAAAGGTTGGGGGACCGCCAACCCTCCCTGCTTCTTAAGGTGATAAAGCACCGACCTTATTACTCTCGGCGGGGTGGGGAGTGACGCCTCTTACAAATAAAGTGAAAAATCTTGCATTGAACCTGCTCCAACTCTCCCCAGTCTCTGAAAATAATGACCTTGGGCAGAGTAAATATTTTTACTCATGCTATATGCCCCAACCAGGACAATAGAAACCTCATCCAACTCTCCAACTACCTCGTGTCCCTGGTGTCTGAGGCGCAGTGCTGCAGCACTGTACCGGTCTGGACGATGCTTCGCCTTCTCAGTCCATGTTGTGCACAATGCCCATCTCAACATGCGGGCGATGTAGTGATGCCTCTGAGTGCAGTGGGCGCAGTTGACCCGGCCGCCTCTGTCTCCCCCAGCACGGTGGAGTCTCTGGCTTGGTGGCAGGAGTTTCGGAACCTGCTTTGCGGTATGCCCTTCCAAGCTACAGTGCATCAGGCGGTCTTGACCACGGATGCCTTCCTAGCGGGCTGGGGAGCCCACTGTGAGGGACGGCGCACTCAAGGGACCTGATCCCTTGAGGAGTCCCAGCAGCAGATCAACCTGCTGGAGCTCTGGGCCATTTGCCTTGCTCTCAGAGCAGTGCTGGTCCAGATGGACAACCAGGTCACGATGTTCTCTGTGAACAAATGGGGGGGGGGGGGGTGTACCGGCTCCTACAGCCTCTGTTCAGAGGCGACAGTCCTGTGCTCCTTTGCGGTGTGACAGGGCATGACCATCTGGGCCACTTACCTCCCGGGTCAGGACAGTGCATTGACGGATCGGTTCAGCAGAGTCCTTCGGCCGCACGAGTGACGCTTGTGTCCCCGAATGGTGCATCGACAATTCCAGCATTGGGGGATCCCAGACCTGGCTTTCTTTGCCAGCCCGGTGAACTCGCAGCTTCCTTGATATATGCTTCCCCCCCCCCCCTCCACACACCCCTCATTGCCTGGACCCGTCTCAAGGTCCAGCAGGACAGGGCCTCAATGATTCTCATAGCCCTGAGGTGGCCCAGGCAGCCTTGGTTTCCCCTGCTGCTCCATCTCTCAGCGGAGCCCCCGGTCCCGCTCGGGTTCTCACCAGAGCTGCTGACGCAGGAGGAGGGTCTGCTTCTTCACCCCAATCTGAGGTTGTTGCCCCTCACAGCTTGGCAGCTGAGCAGATCGCTCTAGCCTCCTACAGGTATCATTATAAATTTCTTATCCTACTTCACCGTGCCATTCACACGGGTGAACCCACTTATCTGGCTGATCTCATCTCCCTCCACACCCCATACCGCCAGCTTCGTTCCCTTCACGCCAACCGTCTAGCTCTGCCTGCTCCTTCACGAGCGCACCTAGAACAGACCCGACACTCGGCCTTTTCGTTTTGGGTCCTCTTCTTTGGAACACTTTGCCATCTACCCTCCGTCTAGAATCTTCTTATCCGCACTTCAAATCACTACTCAAAACTCACCTGTTTCAACAAGCCTTTGACCTTCCCTCTGACTCCCATTCCTAAGATATGTTGTCCATGTCATTTTGTCTGTCTTTTTGGTCTCTGTTTAAAGTATGTGTTTGGTCTTCATAATAATTTTAATAGTTTTAACCTGTACTGCCTTCCATTTTAGTTCTCTTTCATGTCTACCTTTTATGTCCTTTTCTGACTTTTTGCTTTCCTGTTATTTATGGCGTTCTTTTCCTTACTCTGCAGTGTGGACTTTTATTTTGTTTTATTGTACACCGCTTAATGCTTTGGCCATAGCGGTCTATCAAGTGTTTTAATAAAGATAAAGATACCATCTCCCCATGGAGATCAAAGACACTTTTTTGGCCTCACAAAAGGACTCGACCAGACGGGCTTATGCCTTCAAGTGGTATCTTTTCTCGGTGTGGTGTTCGGAGCTCTGAGCGGACCCATTTTTATGCCCTACCAATCTGGGCTGAAGTCTAACTCGGTCAGGGTTCACCTGAGTGCCATCTTGGTGAATCACCACCCCCATTGAGGGCAAACCTCTTTTGAGGCTACCGCTTGTCTGTTTTCATGAGAGGCCTGTTTCTTTCCAAGCCCCCCCCTACCTGCCTTTCAAAGGCGGAATGGGACCTCAATGTGGTCCTTGCGCAGCTGCCCTTTGAGCCCATGGCTACCTGCCCGCTGCAGCACCTGTCGTGGAAGGTGGCCTTCCTGATAGTGTTCACCTCCTCCCAGAGAGTCGGTGAACTCCAGGCGCTGATGGCCAAGGCACCGTATACGAGGTTCTATAGGAACTGGGTGGTCCTGCAGACTCATCCCAAGTTCTTTCCGAAGGTTGTCTTGGATTTTCATCTCAATCAAGAGAGTGCTGCCCACTTTCTTCCCGAAGCCCCACACCGATTGGGTGTCTGTGATTCTCCGCACTGTGGATTGTAAGAGGGCTCTCTACCTGCAGTGGACTCGGGACCACCACAGATCCGGGCAGCTCTTCGTTTCCTTTGATCCCAGATGTCGGGGCTGGCAGTTACCAAGCGTACCTTGGCCATCTGGGTGGCAGACTGCATCGCCTTTGCCCAGGCCCAAGCTCGGTTTCCCCTGGAACGCCGAGTCACGGCTCACAATGTCTGAGCGATGGCGATGCCGGTCGCTAGCCTGTGCTGGGTGCCACTGGCAGACATCTGCCAGGCTGCCACCTGGTCCTCCAATCACACTTTCACGGTGCATTACTGCCTGGAGAGGGAGTCCTATCAGGACGCCACCTTTGCCCAGGCTGTACTCCATAATCTATTTGGGGTTTAAGCAACTCCTGCTCTCTGACCCTTCTTGTTCCAGCTACCGGGAGCGTGGCTATCCATGGACCTGGGGTCCTCTGGCTGCCTTCAGCTTTCACTGGCAACTGCTCACGGCAATGCTGTGCCTTTTTTCTACAGGTCCCCGGTAGCCTGTAGCTAGGGAGTCCCATATGTGAGGACTGACTTCTGCTTGTTCCTGGAGAAAGTGTTAACGGGTGTTCTCCAGGGACTGCAGGAATCAGTCCTCACAACCCTCCCTCCTTCCCTTGGAGTTGCTGTATCTTTTTGCTGTCTTCTTGGAGGGGCTATAGCTATATCAGCTGACCGAGTAAGATGGCACCTTTGGGCGGGAAGGGAACCACGCATATGTGGTGGCATTCCCAAAGGCTTTCTTTGAAATCTGGGGAAATGCTCCTTGTGGGCTCCGTTGGTCGAGTGGGCTTCCATTTGTGAGGACTGATTCCTGCTGTCCCTGGAGAACACCTGTTACAGGTGAATAATTACGCATTATCCATGATGACGCCTAAATCCTTTTCCTGGGTGGCAGACCCTCACTAACATAGCACAACACATCAATACCAAACACATAGGGCAGAGATTCCGCCAGTTTAACAGGGAAAACTTCCTAGAATCAATTTCTACAAAGTTAGACAATGACTCAAGCAATCTCAATGAACTTGTAGCAATTTGGAACTCTGTTGTAGGGGCAGAGACTAAATAAAAGACCACAAAGAAAACTATCTGAGAAATGGTACACTGCAGAACTTGCTACTTTAAGGAAAAATCTCAGGAAATTGGAAGCTAAATGGCGTAAGGCAAAAACCCCAGAACTCGGGGTACAATATTTCGCAAACCTCAAAACCTATAAGGAGGCTATAAACACCACAAAAAGGCTGCATCACTCAAAAACATTATCAAAAGCCATCAACTGGCCAAGGGAGCTTTTTGAGATTATTAAATCCCTATCTAAAGTTCCTGAATACACTTCTCACAAAATCCCAGTAGACCCCCAACTCCTGGCAAACCATTTTGCCAGCAAGCTTAAACAGAGTACCTGTTCAAATCCTACCCTGACATCTCCCACAGCAGGTAATACCAATGAACGGAGCTCATTTCACATAATTTCAAACAACTTTTAGAGACCATATCAAACCTCAATACTACCACCTCTCTACTTGATCCATGCCCAGTGACATGGATTAAGGCAGCAAAATCTGCCTTAATCCATGTCTTAAAACATACCTTTTTACCCAACACTATCACAACTTACAGCTCACGCTCGAGCAGATGTCACAAGAATACACATCACCTAACGCAAGTTTACCCTACCTAACTCGTGTGTCACTCTCCATTGCATGTTCCCACAGACAACCCCGCTACATTATTCCCACTGAATGATAGTTAGACCTGTACTGGCTGTTGTAAATAGTTATTCTGTTTATTATAGCGTTGCATACTTGTCCTATTCTCTGTAAATAATGAATATTTTCTCAATCTATGTAACATAGTTTAATATGATGTTTGAAATATAGTTAAAATTCCAGAAACAAACAGGAATGAGTCTTAACATATGGGTACGTCGGTACCGACGGAGCCTGTGCGGGAACGCTCCCCAGAGTCCAAAAAGAAAGCTTTTGGGAGCATCCCACACGCATGCGTGCTGCCTTCCTGCCCATTCACTTCCCTCTCATCAGTTTTCCGCGGAGCCCTTAGGCGGGGTCCGTGGCGATTGATTAAAAACCGTACAGAAGCTGTGAGTCTATTTGTCATGCCGGTAGTTTGTGAAGGAAGTCTGCTGTTCTCTCTTCTCCTATCTTTGCTATCTCTTTGTCTGTCTCTGTTTCTCCTACTGTGTCCTATCTTATAAATGGCATTCTTTTCTTATTTTCCGTAACATAAATGTAGGATTGTAAACCGCTCTGCTTTTCGGCCTGAGCGGTATATCAAATGTAATAAACATAAATGTAATAACATAAACATTCCTGTCACCGCAGAAAATTCTTCTTTTTATTCTTACTTTCTTGTGGTCTGCGTCTGCCTTCCCTCGATGCCACCGGTACCGCCGGTGCTTTTCTTTCTTTTTACTAAAAAATTTCTTCTTTTCTCTACGAAATTTTTTCCTGTTTAGTGCCTGACGGTTTCTAGGCCACTAGGCCTCTATCCTTCCATTATGGAAAAGCCAGCCACTATCCTTAAGAAATGCTCAAAGTGTGGCAGTACAGATATATTTTTAGACACTCATACTTGGTGTCTAAAACGTTTAGGTCCTGACCATTGCCCACTGGAGTGTCTCCTGCTGGAGCTCAAACAGAAGAAGTCTTCAGGATCGAGCACAACTCGATACCCGGTTCACATCGGACTCTGTCACCAGCCAGAATATCTTCTTTTTCACAGGATCAGGTAACCAAACAAAAGTCTGTAAAGACTAGCCAGTCCTCGAGTGGTAGATCTCCTTCTAAGCATCGAGATGCCTCTGGCGTTGCCCTCGAGGACATTTTGGCAATAAAGCCCCGGCGAGAGTCTTCGGGCTCCAAAGCATTAACGGGGCTTCAGGTTGTTCCCGGGGTTCTTACCTCGAACATACCTGGGCCATGCTCGGTGGTTGTGGCCACTTCGAGCGGTACCGACACCCCGGCATCGGCTGTGGTGATGGATGAAACACTCCTCACCGATGAACGTAGTCTAGCGCTATCAGCTACTTCGGTACCGCTATAGTTGCTGCAGACCGTTCCTTGAGTATCGGTATCGGCTTCGGTACCGGTATTGACATCGGCACCGGTGTAGGTACCCATCCATACTTGCTTCGACAGACTCGCTTCCTTCGATGCCGAGCCTGGAATCGCTCTCTAGCATGGAGGATTTGGTACCGACTCGTCTCGGTACCGACCTCGGCCGGTACCGAAGATATTGCTTTAAAGAAAATCCGATGTTTCATCCTTTCAAGTCTTCTGATCTCGATGACTGGGATGAATCCATCGGTACCAAGGCTGAATTCTCAACAATTCTAGCCTTTACCCCTCATTTTAGGGGGTGGTCCTCAGGGGAGATTTCTTTTCAAGCTTTTCTGCTTGATATGGCAAAGTTACTTGCCATTTCTATACCTGGTGGTGAATCCATACCAGGAGATTCAGAGACTCTGCAATCCCCCTGGATTCCAAAGGAGGGAATCATGCTTCCTGTGCATCAGATCTTACAGTGCATCAGATCTAACGGTATCCCCACATTCTAAGACACTTGACACTATGTACAAGGTGACACCTTCTCCAGGTTTTCAAAAAACTCAACTTCCTCATCATTCTGTTGTAGAATCAGCAATGAGGCGTATTAAGAGTGCAAAGAAGCACTCCTCTTATCTGCCAGGTCGTGAGTCTAGGACTTTAGATGCCTTTGGACGTCGATGCTTCCAGGCATCCATGCTTTCAGCAAGAATTATCTCATATTTTCTTTATGGGATTATCTCTTGAAGAGGTCACAAAGAACTTAAAGCTTTTGAACCCTTTTTTTCAAGAACATAAAAGAGCAGACTATTTCTTATTAGTCAGTCATGCTCAAAATGTCTCTAAGTTCCTTAATCGTGCTTCCCTGGACTGTTTTGAGTCTATTAGCAGAACCTCTGCTATAGCCATAGGGGCACGGCGCATGGCCTGGCTCCAAGCTTCAGACTTGGACAAATGGGTACAAGAAAGGCTGGCAAATACTTTGTACTGGTAAAAATCTCTTTAACAAGGATGCTTTATTCCAAGCTAATCAGTTAAACACTTATATTGTTGCTTTCAAAGGATTGTCAAAACTTTCCTCTATCTCCAGGAACAAGCAGGAATGAGTCTTCACATATGGGTACGTCGGTACCGACGGAGCCTGCATGGGAACGCTGCCCAGCTTCCAATCAGAAAGCTTTTGGCAGCATCCCTCGCGCCTGCGCGCTGACTTCCCGCCTTCTCCAGAGCCTCTCTTCAGTTTTCGTTTTTCCGCGGAGCCGGCAGGACGTCCTCCTGTCACCGCAGAAACTTTTCTTTTTACTTTACTTTAGTTTTTGTTTTCTTGTGGTCGCGGCTGTATTTCCCGCCGCCACCGGACCGCCGGTGGATTTTTGACTAAATTCTGAGAAACTTTTTCTTCAGTTTTTTGCCTTAACTTGTTGGGCCTACCAGGCCTCTTCCTCATGGAGCCTTCTTTTCCTAAGAAGTGCATTCGATGTGGAAACACCTGTTTCCTTTTAGACTCCAATAGTTGGTGTCTCAATTGTGTGGGTCCTGACCCTTTTTCCCCTGACTTGTCAGGGGATACTTTTGTGAGGAAACCTTCAGTTTTTAGAGTTTCCCTCGATACCGTTTTTTATTCGGCAGTGAGGGAACCCGATTTCTCCTCTTCACAGGATCAGGTAACCCACAAACAGTCTGTTAAGACTAGTCAATGCTTGAGTGGTATGTCCCATGCCCAGCATGGTGACGGCTCCGGCCTTACCCTCAAGAATCCATTGGCATTACCCCTGCGGGAGTCTGCGGGCTCCAAAGCATTAAAGGGGTTTCAGGTTGTTCCTGGGGCTCACCCCTCACAGAACATACCTGAGCCATGTCTGGGGGTGGTATCCGCTTCGAGCGGTACCGATCCCCCGGCATCGGCACCGGTGTCGAGTGTTCCACTCTTCACCAGGGATCGTCATCGGGCATCCTCGGTACCTTCGGGACCGATCGATACGCTCCGAATTGACTCCGCTCGATCCCAGCCGTGCACGGTGCGGGTATCTGCTTCCAGCGGTACCGATTCCCCGGCATCGGCTTCGGTGTCGAGTGTTTCACTCTTCACCAGGAATCGTCCTCTAGCATCCTCGGCACTTTTGGGGCCGGGCAATACGATACCGATGGACATTTCCATATCTCAGCCAAGCTCCGGGACGGTACCGGCTTCGATCGGTTCCGATACCCCGGCATCGGCACCGGTGTGGAATAATTAGTAGCCTTGGGCTCTGGCATAAAAGGGGTCAAAAGAGACAATCTCTCTGTGACCTCCTGGAGTGTGAGACTCATGTGGAAAATACATGAAAGAATTCTGGAGGCCAGCATAGATGTTTGGAAGGCTTGACGACCAAACGCATCGAGTGTTCTTGAAGAACGACCTGGCGGATAAGAAGAATGCTTCTTCTTGCTCTTAACCTTCCTCAGTGCTGATTCCACTACAAGGGAACGATGAGGAAGTTGAGGCTTCTGAAATCCTGGGGAGGGAGGCACCCGGTACCGAACCTCAGTGGCTGTAGAAGGTAGAGGAAGCAATAAGGGTGATTTCCAGACCTTCAGAAGGAGATCCTGAAGAGCAGGATGTAAAGGAAGCATCATATTTTCCATTTGTGCCGGTGAGCCAGGAATAGCATCACAACCAGGGATAGAGATATTAAGAAAGGTTGCCATATCCAGGAGAAAAGCCTGAAAAGACTGATCTCCTATGGGAACCTTCCCTGGTAAGGCTAAAGAAAGAGGCTGAGCACCAGAGGACGTACCGTGGTGTGTGAGGAGAGAACCCTAGTAGATGGACAAGGATACTGGTATGGTAACTTAGAGGCAGTGAGTACTGCATCAGCAACCCCAGGTATCGGTTCCAAACTAGGCATCGGTGCAAGAACAGGCATCGATATCGATACTGACACAGGGCCAGCAGTTGAAGTTGTCATCGGGAACTGCTGCAATGGTACCGAGATCATGCGAGAGTTATGGCTAGGATCCGCGGAACTGCTTATCTGGAAACGACGGGAGATATCGATTCAAGACTCGGCATCGAAGGAAGCGAGTCTATCGATGCATGTCTCGAGGGTATCGACGTCGGTGGTAGTATCGGCGATGCCAATACCAGTAAAGCAGCCTGGGTTACATCGATCGGTCCCGAAGGTACCGAGGATGCCCGATGACAACCTCTAGCCGGGAGAACGTTATTCCTTGCTACTCGGTCATAGCCGGAATATATCTTGGTTCTTTTCTCGTGCTTCTATAGACTCTTTTGAGTCTGTTAGCAGATCTTCTGCTATTGCCATTGCAGCACGTCGCAGAGCCTGGCTCGAAGCTTCAGACTTGAGCAGATGGGCACAAACTATATTGGCTCATTCTCCTTGTACAGGAGAAGGTCTCTTCAATAAGGAGGCTTTACGTCAGGTTGCTCAATGCTCCCCTGACTCTCCTTCCACTAAGGACCATTCTAAGCCGCCTCCTTCGTCGAAAGGTAGGAAATGTCCTACCAAACCTTCTTTCCCTAAGAAAAGAAAGTTTCATTCATCTCCTGCCCATCATTCGGCTGTACCTAAACAAGGGACACCTCAGCCTAGTCTGAAGTCCTCCAGCTCTGGCCAGTCTCAGCATTCCCAGCAACCATAGGGGCTGGGAATTATACTCTACAGTTCACTTCTACCCATTAGAAGTTTATTCACTGTGCTTTTCTTTTTCAGTGTACTAAGCTGTCAGAAAAACTTTTGTTCAGGGACTACAGACTTCTCCTCTTCCTACTCTCTAGAAGAGCAGTTGCAACTATCCCCTGATAGTTCTGTCCCAACTGAACATTTTTTCCTTCAGTTGACTTACCCTATGGGTACGTCACCCTCCAATTACTTGCTCTACCCTCTCAACCGGGTTTTTTCCCTAACTGAGGGGTACCATACTGAAAGGCTTCTCTAGCAAGCTCGTTCCTCAGACAGGGAGAAGGGATATCTCCTCTCCTTTCTTGTCTGTTTTTCTTTATTGGGCACAGGACAATCTCTCTGCTGTTTCCGTCAGCAGCTGTGCCTGCAGGAGTTACAGTGATTGTATTACTGGTACTTTTTACAAGTTCCAGTCCCTTGTTCAAAATTTTGTCTAGCCTCAGTAGTGATTCCAAGCTACTCGTCAGCTATCTTGGATCCTCCTACTCTTTTAGGCTTTCTCACATTATTCTATCCATCTCCTCTCCTAGGATATGGCAACACACCTGACTTCAGTCAGTTTCTCTCATATCTCTCCTGCACAATGCTCTCTGCAATCTTCAGAGAAGCTTTCTACTATGAGGGCCTTGCTATAGAGCATTGACCTTGTCTCTAAAGCTTCCCTATTAGTAGGGAAAAGCTTATAATCCCTTCCCATGCCTATGAGGGTTCTCCACACCCTCAGGCCTGGGGTGTTAACATGAAATATAAGTTCTTCTGCGTGAAAATCCAACGCTGATGTTTACGCATGCTACCTCTGGGTCCCTCCAGTAGGTCCCTCTAGTATCTTCTGCGTTTCTGCACATCTGCCATGTCAGTGTTCTGTGGAACTCCCGCCTTGTTCCTTACAGATTCATATGATCATCTGTTCTCATGCAAACATCACGGTTATCTTGTTGGATTGCCTTCTTGCATCCCTCAAGCCACAGAAATAGATTCTCTATACATATCCCAAGTGGGTTCACCCTCTTGTAGAGCGGAGAATCTTTTTCTTTTATATTCCCCAATGTACAATTATGGGGCTGGGTGGTAGACATGTATCTTCAGCTTGTTATCTTGTATGTAGCATCTCCATATATGTCTACATACCTATATCATTACTCTGGTGGTGCAAAACCATGCCCCACAAATGTATATATATTTCGGTATCTATTCCATCCACATATATATCTGTCTATATATGGGTCTGTTGGGGGGGGGGCTTCTTAAGGGTTGATATGTCTTACACACTATCACCCTTACTGTCTATACTAAATGTTTTACCTTCTAGAGGTTTTAGACAGTCTATCGCCCTACTTCGCATATCATATTACGATGCAGAAACTGTCATGCACCTATAACTACTGTGGTGCTAACATCTTCCATTTTTTCTTTAAGTCCTTGAAGCATCAAGCTTCAATATTTTTCCTACCTCGCGCCAGCTAGGAAAAATAGTGTACATCTTTATCTTTGAGTACACCACTGTTCTCCTTGGGAATAGGGGTTTTCTAGTCCCCCTCTTCCCGCCAGGACTGGGCTAGTTCTCCAACTCCGTCAGTCTTCTTCCTTTAGTCCTCAATGTTAATGACTTTATGCCTAAAGGAGTTTTCAGCTTTTTCCCATAAAGCTTCCATTGAAGACCTGACGTCTAATCCTACCCAGTTGACACCTGGATCGTCTGCTACCTCCAGGTCTGGACCTTCATCCTCACTGCTGGGAGGTCACCTTGAAGATTCCGCCACTGCTTATCCAGTAGACTTCATCATGCTCTCTACTTCCTACAATACAGTAGGTAAGCTGCATATTTTAAGTGTACATTGAAGGTGTTTTAATGCTACTCATCATATATACCAAGGACTCCTGTAGTCTGTAGGGCCCTGTACTCCTTGGCTATGCTGTTTCTTTCCTCACAGCTCCTTTGTCAACTCCTACCCTCCATCCCACTTTGGATGCCGGGGATTCCTGGAGACAAAATGCACCCCTGGTCCAGGCTCCTGCATTTTTATGGGATCTCCCCCCGGCATCTCCAGCTCGGGAGTCCCCATATGTGAAGACTCATTCCTGCTTGTTCCTGGAGATAGCACAGTTACTTACCTGTAACAGGTGATCTCTGGGAACAGCAGGAATTAGTTTTCACAACCCTCCCACCTCCCCTAGGAGTTGCATCTCTTATCTTCTTCTTCCTTTCCTCTCCTCGCCTTTGTCTCAGCTTTGAAACTCAACTGAAGAGAGGCTCTGGAGAAGGCGGGAAGTCAGCGCGCAGGCGCGAGGGATGCTGCCAAAAGCTTTCTGATTGGAAGCTGGGCAGCGTTCCCGTGCAGGCTCCGTCGGTACCGACGTACCCATATGTGAAGACTAATTCCTGCTGTTCCCAGAGATCACCTGTTACAGATAAGTAACTGTGCTATCCCAGCTACTAAAAAAAATCTCCTAACAAACTTTATCCCTCTAAGGGGAAAAAGTTTTATCCATCTTCTACCCATCATGCAGATGTTTCCAAAGAAGGGCAACATCAAACCAGGCTAAGAAAATCAAAACCTCAACAGGCTCAGCAAACCCAGCAGTCGCAGGGTTTCTGATATTTATTCATTAAATCTCTTTTTCCCGTTTGAGGTTTAGAACCAGTAACCTACTTCTTATCAAAAGAAGCATCTACATTTCATCTCATCCTTACAGAGATATCAGTGATTCACTGACTCAATCCTCGACTCTAGGCATTAATCTCTTGCCACAAGAGAAATCCATTCTTCCTTAGCGTCCCTCTAGTCCAGTCCCGGAACCATAGAGTTGTGAACCTCCACCAGCAGCTTTGGAGACTGAACATCTTCATCTCTTTGATCATCCAGCTATATGCAGCCCCAAGGACCGCCCACACATCAGTATCTCAGTCTCCAAGCAGCTTGGAAGTCAGAGCCCAGAACTGGGCTCCTTAGGAACAAATAAGCAGAGCTTTAGTGTTTTATTATTTTCTAGTTTTAGGTGCTGGGCTGCTGCTTTGGAGCAAATCTTTGACTGTGTCCCTTCTGTCTTTCTCTAATCTGTTTTTTTTTTTCTCTCTGTCTCTCTCTGTCAGTCTCCCCATAGGTCAAACAAGCAGGGGAGCTGCACAGGACACAGGTCTCCTTTCTACCGAACCCCCTTGGTGGGTGAGGAGAAGGTTGAAGACAATTACAGGCAGCAATTGAATACAGCAGTAGGCTCTGAGGGTCCCCTGACTGATTTAGGGGTTCCCCGAGCTGCCCTGAGCGGTTATTACTCTGTTGTTGACTCTGATAACTGCTACTCAGAGCTTGTGACAGGCACGCTGGACAGCACTCTGTGTTTTGACCCCCCCTCCACTCCTGTGTGTGGGTGAGTAGAGTTTGAAGCTTTTTCTTTCTAAAGGCAGTGGTGGAGGCCTTGGGGTGGCCTGGAATCAGCTCTGGGGGAGTGTTTTAGACCTTTTGGGTATTTTTTCTGGTCCTTTTTTTGGCGGGATCGGGTCCGGCGGCCATTTTGGATTTTTTTTCAAAGTTGTTTTTCTTCGTGTTTTTTTTTTTAGGGATAGGAGCTTCGTTTTTGCATTTCTTGGTCAGATATCAGCTAATTGACTCCAGCTCTATCTAATCCTGCAATTTGGAGTGTTTTTGAGCACTTTTAAAATCACGATTTTTTTTCTGCTCTGTTTGCTTCAGCAAGGTGTTCCTGCTTTGCTGGCAAAGGGCTGTGTGCATAGCCATGCCTCCTAGTCCTCGGTGTCTGGTTTGTGGCATTCGTAGAAGTAGTAATTTGGAAGCCCGAGTCTGTGCCACTTGTTCTGCTGTGGGTGCTGGCATGGAGGATCCTCTGGAGGGTTCCAGTGCAGATCTCCCACCTGTATCTACAGAAGGGACTTCAGAGCAGGCAGAGATGGTCCTTGGTCCGGGGATTTCTGCGATGCCGGAGCGCCTGTTGGCGGGGGGCGTCCAGGAGGGATCCCTGGGAGTTCACCCGCCTTTTTCTCTCTCATGCAGGAGGCTCTGGCTCTCTTGCAGCCGGCGGGGGGAGGCTCGGTCCTGCCCCACCGTGGGCTAAAGCGTCCACTTTCAGTGGAGGGAGACACTGGTCCACAAAAGAAGAGCCGGCCCCTGAGTGTTGCGGATTCTGCACCTCCTGGGGACGAGTTCCACGAGGGGCTGGGGGAGGCTCTCGAGCTGGAGTCTGCGGAGGATTTAGAAGACGGCGAGTTGTTGGACGACGAGCAGAGTAGTAGAATAGTGCTTGTATTTCGTAAAGAGGAACTTCCGGCACTGATTGCCGAAACCCTCAAGGTATTGAACATACCCGTGGAAGATGCCACTGCGGAGGACAAGTTGGAGGATCCCTTGATGCAGGCGGTGCGCACTTCCCACAGAGTCTTTCCGCTCCATAGGGTTTTTAAAGCTATGAACCAGGAGGAGTGGAACAGTCCAGAGTCCGCTTTGCGCGGGGCTAGACTGTTGCCTAAGTTGTATCCTCTGTCGGAGGCTGATAGAGAGCTCTTTCGTTCGCCGAAGGTGGACGCGGCAGTTTCCGCGGTTACTAAACGGACTACTATCCCGGTGGAAGGTGCTGCGGCGTTGAAGGACCCGCAGGATCGGAACGTTGATAGCTTGCTGAGACAGGCGTTTGTTGCTGCCCTGTCAATGCAGGCGGCGGTGGCCGGGGCCTGGGTGGCGCGCGGCTGCCTCCGCTGGTCTCAACAGTTCAGGGGCCCCAGTCGGCGGAACAAGAGGCCGCGGCGTCCAGATTGGAGTCGGGTACCGCTTATTTGGCGGATATCCACTATGACCTCCTTAGGGGGTTAGCTAACGGCATGGCGTCGGTGGTAGCGGCGCATCGTTATCTTTGGTTACGCAATTGGGCGGCCGATGGCTCTTCTAAAGCTCGCCTTAGTAAGCTGCCGTTTAAGGGCAGGCAGTTATTTGGAGAGCACTTGGATAGGTTGGTAAAAGATCTCGGGGACTCTAAGGGGGGTCGGCTTCCGGAGGATAAGCCCAAGCAGGGGAAGCCGACCTTCACCTTCCGGGGGTCTCAGCAGTCCTTTTGGAGGTTTCGTGCCTCCCGCTTTGGTCAGTCCCAGCATTCCAGATATCTGGGGCGCGGACAGAGTTTCCGCGGATTTCGGGGGGCAGGTAGAGGTTTCGGCTCCTTCCAGGCGCAGGTCCCCAAAAAGTCGCAATGAAGCGAGGCCGGCTCCGGTGGCGGTGATTCCCGTAGGGGGCAGACTGTGGGATTTCTACCCTGCCTGGGCCGCTATCACATCCGATCGGTGGGTGTTAGAAGTGATACGAGAGGGATATGCGCTCGAGCTACATCGACCGGTGCTCGATTCCTTCGTTATGTCCCCGTGCAGCGCTCCCTGGAAACGACGAGTCGTATCCGATACACTTTCCCGGCTGCTTCGGCTCCGGGCGGTCGCCCCCGTGCCGGAGGGGCAGTTAGGGTCCGATCGATACTCCATCTACTTCGTTGTGCCGAAAAAGGAGGGCACCTTTCGACCAATCCTGGATTTAAAGAGAGTGAATCGGTGCCTCCGGGTGTCGCATTTTCGCATGGAAACGCTGCGCTCAGTCATAGAGGCGGTCCGCGAGGGGGAATTCCTAACGTCCCTAGACCTTACGGAGGCCTATTTGCACATTCCCATTCGCCGGGAACATCAAAGATTTCTGCGGTTTGCGCTGCCGATGGGCCATTTTCAGTTTCAAGCCATGCCCTTCGGCCTAGCGACGGCGCCACGGATCTTCACAAAGATCATGGTGGTGGTAGCGGCGTTCCTCCGGAAGGAGGGTGTCCTCGTGCATCCCTATTTATTTATTTATCTGTATTTATATACCGCTTTTCACTGGGTCAAAGCAGTCAATTGGGGGATACATTTAACATGAGGGGATATGACACACATACGCTAATACTTACAGGGAACATGGGCAATGGAGGGTTAAGTGGCTTGCCCAAGACCACAAGGAGTGCCTATAGGACTAGAAATCCCAGACCCTCCGGCCTGAGATTGCTGTCCCCAGGTGGGACTTGAACCCCCGGCCCTCCCGCCCGCCTGAAGTACCTTGTCCTAACCACTAGACCACGCCTCCCTATCTCGACGACTGGTTGATCCGGGCGAAGTCGAGGGAGGAGAGTCTCCGGGCGACGGCGCGGGTCGTACAGGTTTTGCAGTCGTTAGGTTGGGTGGTCAATTGGGCGAAGAGCAGCCTTCTTCCCTCGCAGACCTTGGAATATTTGGGGGCGCGTTTCGAGACCGGCAACGGGAAGGTTTTCCTCCCAGTGCACAGAGCGCGGGCCCTGAGGCGGCTGGTGGAGCAGTTTCTAGCGAGATGGGCGTCCTCGGCTTGGCAATACCTTCAGCTTCTCGGCACGATGGCATCGACCATCGAGGTAGTTCCGTGGGCAAGGGCGCACTTGCGGCCTCTGCAGCGAGCGCTGCTGCGTCGATGGTGTCATCAGTCCGACTTGCTAGCTCGTCAGTTTGCCCTTTGGAGGTTCGGCGCAGCCTTCGCTGGTGGTTGCGTTGGCGCTCTCTGGCGAACGGTATGCCCTTGGAGTCTCCCGTCTGGCGTCTGCTGATGACGGATGCCAGTTTGAGCGGCTGGGGGGCTCATTGCGAGTGCGAGATTGCTCAGGGCCAGTGGTCCCCACGGGAGTGCCGGTGGTCCATCAACCGACTGGAAATGAGAGCCGTGTGGTTGGCTCTGACAGCGTTTCAGCCTTGGCTGCAGGGAGCGGCGGTCAGGGTGCTATCCGACGATGCCTCCACGGTAGCCTACATAAATCGCCAGGGAGGCACAGGCAGCGCGGCGTTGGAAGCGGAGGCGGATCTGCTTCTGGATTGGGCAGAGCGGCATCTTCAGTGTCTGTCGGCCCAGCATATCACGGGGGTTCACAATGTGGCGGCGGACTTTCTGAGTCGTCGCAGGGTAGACCCCGGAGAGTGGTCTCTACATCCCAAGGTATTTGCGTTGCTGGTCCGTCGTTGAGGTCTGCCAATAATGGACCTCATGGCGACCTTCGAGTCCGCGCAGGTCGAAAGGTTCTTCAGCAGGCGTCGGGAACGCATGTCGGAAGGCCTCGATGCATTGGCACAAAGGTGGCCAAGGTACGGGCTGCTCTGTCTTTCCTCCGTGGTACAGCGGATCGAGCGGCATCCGGGTCCCGTGGTTCTGATTGCCCCGGACTGACCTCGTCTGCCTTGGTATGCGGATCTGGTGCGGTTGAGAGTGGCCGATCCGTGGCTCCTGCCTCCTCGGCCGGATCTCCTTCGGCAGGGGCCGCTGCAGATGCCTCAGGTGGCTCGATTCTCGCTTACGGCATGGCTATTGAGAGGGCGCGAATGAGAGCCAAAGGTTATTCTCCGGAGGTCATTGCTACCTTGTTGCGGGCGCGGCGTCGGTCTACGTCGCTAGCGTATGTCCAGGTCTGGCGTATTTTTGAGAGCTAGTGTGCGGCTCGCGAGTTGCGGCCTTTGCGGACCTCCGTTCCTCAGATCCTCTCCTTCTTGCAAGCAGGGGTGGACAAGGGCCTGGCGGCCAGTTCGTTGAGGGTACAACTTGCAGCTCTTGCGTGTTTTCGAGGCAAGGTTCAGGGCCAGTTATTGGGGTCCCATGTGGACGTGAAGCGCTTCTTGCGAGCGGTGTTGCTTATGCGTCCTCCGTGCAGGGCTTTAGTGCCCTCGTGGGACTTGAATTTGGTGTTGAGGTCTCTGGTGGCTTCGCCGTTTGAACCCTTGGCGCAAGCTTCGTTGAAGGACTTGACGTTGAAAACGGTGTTTCTGGTAGCGATCTCGTCAGCTCGCAGGATCTCGGAGTTGCAGGCTCTTTCGTGTAGGGAACCCTATCTGTCTTTCTCTGCCGACAAGGTGGTATTGCGACCGGTTCCCGCGTTTTTGCCTAAGGTAGTTCCGGCGTTTCACATGAATCAGGTGGTGTCTCTCCCGGTGTTTGCCAAGGAACGGGGCAAGCACGCGGATAACTCCTTGCACGCGTTGGATGTCCATCGAGCTCTTCGTCGGTATTTGAGGGAAACGGCGGCCTTCCGTAAGTCCGATCGCCTATTTCTCGCATTTGGCGGTCCGCGCAAGGGGGAAGCGGCGTCTAAGTCTTCCATTTCCCGCTGGTTGAAAGAGGCGATTTCATCGGCATACCTTTTACACGGCAGGATGGTTCCTGCCGGGCTTCGGGCTCACTCGACTAGGGCGCAGGCGGCGTCTTGGGCAGAAGTTAGCTTGGTACCGGCGGTGGATATTTGTCGGGCGGCGACGTGGTCGTCCTTGCACACCTTTGCTAAGCACTATCGTCTGGATGTGCAGGCGGCGTCGGATGCGCGGTTTGGGTCTCGGGTGCTTCAGGCTGGACTAGCGAGGCCCTCCCGTTGAGATTTACTGCTCTGTTACATCCTCTATGGTTCCGGGACTGGACTAGAGGGATGCTAAGGAAGAGTAAATTAGACTTACCTGCTAATTGTTGTTCCTTGCGGAACTCTAGTCCAGTCCCGGATCCCTCCCTGTCTATCTGTTCTCGCTGCCAGCCAAGAAGGTACATTCATTATAGGAGTCTGCCAGGGTTTTTGTTCTCTATACTTTCGGTCAGAGCTCCTCTGCTTGCAGCACGCCTTAGTTTCCTTTCGGGGTCAAATCTTGGGGGTGAGCGGTGGCGTTTCTTGTTGCATGTGTTTTGCACAAGGGTCGCCACGGCCGTTCTGGTCCGCCTTCCCGTAGGCGGGAGGTTGTTCTTACGCAATTGGGAAAAAAAAAATTTTTTGCTAGTAGTGGGAACTTTAGGGTCAGGATCCTTTTTTCCACTGTGTTATATCTACTTATTTGTTGCTCTGCTTAGTATGCTTTGTCAATAGGTACTGATGTGTGGGCGGTCCTTAGGGCTGCATATAGCTGGATGATCAAAGAGATGAAGATGTTCAGTCTCCAAAGCTGCTGGTGGAGGTTCACAACTCTATGGTTCCGGGACTGGACTAGAGTTCCTCAAGGAACAACAATTAGCAGGTAAGTCTAATTTTACTCTTTTAGCTCCAAGAGCTATTCAGGACAATCATGCCCTACAGGTAACAGGGTTCTCCTCTCCTTTTTGAAGGAAAAAGAGGAGTAACAACTAACAACAAGGTAGGCTATGTCCTTCACCTTGACAGTTTTCCTGTCCGAGGATATCTCTTAGTTTTTGACTGCAAGGGGGCTTCACCTTTTCAGGGACTTACCAAATTGTAAGTCTTCTCAACTCTGTATTAGTTCTATCCCTCTTAGTCGGGACATTTAGTCTCTAAGAGTGATACTATTCAACTGGAGGGCTTACTTTTTGAGCCCATAGGTTTTTCTTCAATACCTACTCCAGTAACTGGTTTCCATACAGAGTTTTCTTCCCCTTTACAATCTTCTCAAATATTTCTTTTAAGACAGCTTATCAGACGGTAATTGAGTTTTACCACTCCTAATTATGTCCGTCGGTCCTTTTCCAATCTATAGGACCTAACTTTTTCTGCTGCCTTAACAGATAATTCCAAGAGAGGTTCCACAACCCACTTGGACAATTTATCATTGCAGGCAACCGGCCTGTCTACTATTCTTAGCCATCTTCAATTCTTTTGGCTCCAACAGAATAGATTAGGTTGCACACTGGCAATTAAACAGCCAGATCTCACCTAAGCAACCTATAACATGCTCTCTGCAATTATACAAAAAAGCTCTGCAACTATGAGCCTTTGCCAGAGAGCGTCAGAGCCATTCCTAGTAGGTAGCTTCTAGATCAGGGGTCACCAACCTCCAGAGGGCCGCGGGCCGCACAGCCGACTACCGGCAGACTCGCGGGCCGCACACCCCCCCCCCCGCGAAAAAAAACAACTGCTCATACCTGTACTTTTATTCCATGTCAGCTCCCTCCCTTCTTCTGCAGCCGCGGCTCCCTGCCTCTTAGGGAACCGCGGCTGTGCTTGTAAAATCATCGCGGAGCCCTTCCTGTCTTGACGGGCTCCGTGCAGCATTGTCCCGCCTCTAAAGGAAGTTGTTTACCACTTCCTTTGGAGGCGGGACAATGCTGCACGGAGCCCGTCAAGACAGGAAGGGCTCCGCGATGATTTTACAAGCACAGCCGCGGTTCCCTAAGAGGCAGGGAGCCGCGGCTGCAGAAGGAGGAGTCGATGAATTTGCCGGTACTTTCAGCAGCATCCTTGGCGGGCCGCACTGGGGTAGAGCCTCGCGGGCCGCACCAAGGGACCTCGCGGGCCGCAGGTTGGTGACCCCTGTTCTAGATGGTTAAAAAGGCTTTGCCCAGTCATGCTCCTACATAACTCTTTTTTTTTCCTACTCTTACCATCTTCCTTAAAATTTCCTTTTAAGGAAAAGGAACCAAGGCTTAGACCACGTGAAAACATAAAGAATTGCTCAATTCCCTGGCTTGTTCCACATCTCCAGTGGAACTCTTACAATAGGGATGCATTCTTTATCTCCAGGAACAAGCAGGAATGAGTCTTCACATATGGGTACGTCGGTACTGAAGGAGCCTGTGCGGGAACGCTCCCCAGCATCCAATGTTCCCTCTAATTTTCTGTAGGCTGTGTGCGCATAAAATATCAGCTGTGCAGCTTTTGAAGGAAGGTTAAATTTTTGTGCACCACATAACGACACTCGGAGTTATATACTTTAAAATTTGACTACACATCAGAATACAGTATGTACACCACATTGATTGCACTAGAAAACATTGTAGAACTTGTGAAAACCGTAAATACATAACAACTTTTAAATTTTAAGACGTCTGTGGTGTTTTCTATCAGAATCAGAACAGTAATTTTTGTGCGCTCTGTTGTAAAGTATGTGCGCTCGCTTGGCGAGGTGTGTGCGCACGCGCACAGCTTAGGGGGAACAGTGCCAGCATCCAATCAGAAAGCTTTTGGGAGCATCCCACAGCGCCTGCCTGCTGCCTTCCCTCCTTTCCAACTGTCTCTCCTCAGTTGTTGTTCTTCCATGGAGCCAGCAGGTCGTGTTCCTGTCGCCGCAGAAGAATTTCCTTATTTTTTTCTTTATTTCTTTTCTGTCGCGTCTGCCTTCTTTGATGCTGTACCGGTACTGTCAGTCGTTCTTTTCTTTAAAAAAAAAAACAACAAAAAAAACCCCTTTTTCCCATTTATTTTCCTCAGGTGCACTTCAGTTTTGGGCCTTAGGCCCAAAACCTTTTTCCTTAAGTATGGAAAAGCCTGCCTCAGGATTTAAGAAGTGCACAAAATGTGGCGGTACTATCTCCGTCACCGACACCCATGACTGGTGTCTAAAATGTTTAGGCCCTGACCATTCCATTACAGATTGTGTGTCCTGTTCTATGATGTCTAAGAGAGGTCGACAGAACCGAGCTGCCAAGCTCAGTACCCTGTTCCTTATCGTCACTCCAGTCCAGTCCCTTTACTTCTGGGTTGCGCAACCCTTCCACCAACTTGGAGGCTGAGCCCATCCTTTTTGGAGGATGGTGCGGTATAAATACCACTGGCACCACCCCCAGATCCCAGTATTCTCAGCCTCCAAGCAGCTGGAGGGTTCCGTAAGCCAAGGGCTTACTGGAGTCTTCAGTTTACTTTACTTTACTTTACTTTAATTTTAATTTTTAATTGCTTACTTTATTTCCTGGGCATTGGCACTCCGTGCTGTGCCTTTAAATTTTTCTTCTGTTCCTCTCCTTCCCCCCCCCCCCCCCGTCTTCCCGGAGGAGGCGATTTCCTGCAGCAGCGAGGAGGACCGTGGAGATCTCCTCTCGCGTGCTGAACCGGCCGGCACCCAGGGGCTCTAAGACGAAGGCCGGCCCTGCCTCGCGCCGAAGCCCTAAAGGCGGCTGAGCGCCGGAGGCGGCGCCGCGTCTGACCTCGCCCTACAACTCCCAGAGCGGGGGTGAGTTGTAGGCAGCTTCGGGGACTCACGATCCAGCGCGGCTTAGCGCGGCAGCTCCATCAGCATAGCGCAGGCCGACGGAGCGCAGAGTCGCCGTTCCCCGGTGAGGGCTCCACGTGGTTGCGGCATACCACGTGTTTGAGCCTATGGAGAGCCTTTCCTTCTGCTGCCCGGGACAACACGGAAGGAGCACCCAACAGCATGTACTGGGGAGAACCTAATTGTTTTAGGGGGATGGTTTTTAATTTGGTTTAATGTTATTTATTTTTAGACTTACTTTAATTTTTTTTTTATTTAAGTCGTTTTTTCCCTATGATACTTGCTGGGGGGATCTGTTAGCAGTCTCGGAGAGAGGAGGACACATTGAACGCTGTCCCCCCCCCCCCCCCCCCCCCCATTCTAGTTATTTGTTCTAAGTCTGTTCTTTAAGAAGTTATTTCATCGAAGGCACCCGCAGGGGTATGTCCTCGGAAGCAGGGATCTGCAGGGGTTGTGCTGCAGTGGCTACTTCCGTAGAACAGGAAATTAACTTGGCTATGGCTCACGCTTCTCAGGAAGGGGACCCTCTGGAGGAGGAGGGAGGACCTCTCCTTCCCCCTCCTACGGCCTCGGATTTGCCTGCCCCGTCTCTGCCCCCCTCCAATTCCATTGGGGAGTGGGGGCAGGGGACCTTTTCTCGCCCGAGTTCGTCCTGTTTCTTCATAAGGCCTATTGTATGCGCAAACAGGGGCTTGCGGCAGGGGAGTCTAGCACGACGATGGAAAGCAGGTTGCCCAGGCCCATCAGGGCAAACACTCAGGACTCCGGGCTACCGCTCAAGCGCACAAGGCTGGTGAGCGAAGGGTCTCTCACATCCCTGTCCCAGTGTACTCCGGAAGAGGAGGGCTGGGACAAAGAATTAGAGGAAGATGAGGAGGAGCTCGAAGAGGGGGAGATCCCAGAAGAGGATCAGTCTCGTATAATTCAAGTTTTTCGTCGAGAGGAACTCCCAGCTTTGATCAATGAATCCCTGAAAGTGCTAAATGTGGCCTCGGACGCTCCAGTAGAGGAGGCGGCACTGGAGGACCCTTTAATCCAAGCCATCAGGAGGTCTCAGAAAGTTTTTCCTGTCCACAGGGTGGTACGTCAGATGATCCAGGAGGAATGGGGTCAACCAGAGTCAAGTTTGAGGGGTGTCCAGTCTATGGCTCGTCTTTACCCCGTTCTGGAACCGGACAAAACTGCTGAAGTCCCCCAGAGTGGACGCGGCTGTATCAGCTGTGACAAAAAAGACAACGATCCCCGTCGAGGGCGGCGCGGCCCTGAGGGATTCTCAAGATAGAAAATTGGATACGCTACTGAAACAAGCCTTTGATGTAAGTGCCCTGGCCTTGCAGGCCTCGGTGGCGGGGGCTTGGGTGGCTCGTGCCTGTCTGAGGTGGTCCCAACAACTTCAGTTAGCGGAGGGTTCCACAGAAGACACGCAAGCTACCTCAGCGAGGTTGGTGTCCGGGGCGGCATACCTGGCGGATAGTCAGTATGACCTCATCAGAAGCCTGGCAAAGAACATGGCCTCGGTGGTAGCAGCCAGGTGTTATTTGTGGCTGCGTAATTGGTCGGCCGATGCCTCCTCTAAGGCACGCCTGAGTCGTCTTCCTTTTAAAGGGAAGCTGTTATTTGGGGAGGACTTAGAGAAATTAGTGAAGGACCTTGACGAATCTAAGGGAGGCAGGCTCCCGGAAGACAGACCGAAACAAGGGCGCTCCCTAGCTCCAGTGCGGAACCAACCAAGTGATCCTCGGAGGTTTCGTTCAGCCAGGTCGAACCCCTTGTCCAAGGGCCATTTCCCTTCAAGGGGTCACAGCTTCAGAGGGTTTTGAGGAGCAGGTAGAGGCTTTGGAACCTCTTCCTCCTCGGGATCTAGAAAACCACAATGAGATAACGCGGGTCCAGGAGGGCGGTCTGCCGGTGGGGGGTCGGTTAAGGCAGTTTTGTCCCGCCTGGTTCCAGGTCACGTCCGATCAATGGGTGCTGGAGGTGATTCGAGAGGGTTATTCTCTTGAATTTGCAAAGCAAATACTTCCTGCCTTTATTCAGTCTCCCTGCGGCTCTCCTGTAAAGAGGGCAGCGATAGAGGCAACTCTCTCACGGCTCTTAGAGCTGGGAGCAGTGGTCCCTGTGCCGCCAGAACAATGCGGTTCCGGGAGGTACTCTATTTATTTTGTGGTGCCAAAGAAGGAAGGTACCTTTCGCCCGATCCTGGATCTCAAGCAAGTCAATCGCTGTCTCAAGGTGCCTCATTTCCGTATGGAAACCCTAAGATCGGTCATCGTGGCCGTAAGGAGCGGGGAGTTCCTGACGTCATTGGATTTGATGGAAGCCTATTTGCATATACCGGTCAGAAAGTCCCACCAACAGTTCCTGAGATTCGCAGTGCCAAGAGGTCATTTTCAGTTCCAAGCTCTGCCCTTCGGCCTAGCCACGGCCCCAAGGACTTTCACCAAGGTGATGGTGGTAGTGACTGCGGCCCTACGGAGAGAGGGAATTCTAGTGCATCCCTATCTGGACGATTGGCTGATACGGGCAAAGTCAGTAGAGGAAAGTCTCACCACCACAGCCAGAGTGGTAGAAGTTCTGGAGGAGTTAGGGTGGGTCATCAATCGCGCAAAGAGCAAGCTGATGCCCTCCCAGGAGCTCGAGTATCTCGGAGTGAGATTCGACACCAGCAGAGGCAGGGTGTTCCTGTCCGGAACAAGATCAAGGGACCTAAGAATCTTGGTCTCGCAATTTCTGAGCAGGCGAAGTCCTACTGCGTGGCATTACCTTCAATTGCTGGGAACCATGGCGGCGGCAATAGAGGTAGTTCCGTGGGCCAGGGCGCACATGCGTCCCTTGCAGCGGGCCCTGTTGCGGCGTTGGTCCCATCAGCATCATCCTTTGTTCATGCAGCTGCTCTGCGCCCCTCGAACCAGGAAGGCCCTCCAGTGGTGGCGGTGCCCAAAGAATCTGGATCGCGGGATGCCTCTCGAACCCGCACAGTGGTTACTATTGACGACGGATGCCAGTTTGACAGGCTGGGGAGCTCATTGCGAGGATCAATTCGTCCAGGGTCGCTGGACAGCGTTGGAGTCCCAATGGGCCATCAACAGACTGGAGCTACGGACTGTAGCCCTGGTGCTCAAGGCTCTCGAGCCCTTAGTGCTGCGAAGGGCAATCCGCGTTCTCTCCGACAATGTCATCGCGGTGGCTTACATCAACCACCAGGGCAGCACGAGCAGTCCCGCCTTGGAAAAGGAGGCGGACGGCCTATTCCAATGGGCCGAAGTCCGGTTGGAAGCGCTCTCAGCTCAGCACGTGGCCGGCGCGGACAACATTATGGCCGATTACCTCAGCAGATTCAAGATAGACCACGGGGAATGGGAGCTGGAGCAGGAGGTCTTCGACCAGATAGTAGCCCGCTGGGGCCCGCCTGTCATGGACCTCATGGCATGGTATTCTTCAGCCAAGGCAAACCGATTTTTCAGTCGAAGGAAGGAAAGGATGTCCGAAGGCTTAGAAGCGCTAGCTCAGAAGTGGCCGGTGGAGGGCCTCCTGTATGTGTTTCCCCCATGGGCCCTTATCGGAAAGGTCCTTCAGCGGGTGGAGACTCACCAAGGGCTGGTAATCCTCATAGCCCCGGATTGGCCTCGCCGCCCCTGGTATGCGGACCTGGTGAGGTTGGTCGCCGACCGACCGTGGCGCCTTCCCTGCCGAAGGATCTGTTGAGGCAGGGCCCGGTTCGGATGCCTCACGTGGATCGATTCTCGCTTACGGCATGGTTATTGAAAGGGCGCGGCTCCTGAAGCGAGGCTATTCGAGAGCTGTAATCTCGACTTTGTTGAGTGCTAGGAAGCGATCGACTTGTCTTTCCTATGTGAGAGTTTGGCGCATCTTCGAGTCTTGGTGCAAGGAGCACCGGATTAAACCGCTGTTGGCCTCTGTTCCAGAGGTTCTGGAATTCCTGCAAGCGGGTTTTGACAAAGGCCTAGCGCACAGTTCCTTACGGGTCTAGTTGGCAGCCAGCTCTTGCTACAGAGGTAAGGTCCGCGGGAAACCATTAGGGGCCCACGCGGACGTGTCCAGGTTTCTAAGAGCCATTAAGCGTCTTCGTCCTCAGCGGAGATCGGTCATCCCCCCTTGGGATCTCAACCTGGTACTAAATTCCTTGATCAAGGAGCCTTTTGAGCCGGCGAAGGATGCCTCTCTAAAGGATCTGACACTGAAGACGGTTTTTCTGGTCGCTATTTGCTTGGCCAGACGCATCTCCGAACTGCAAGCTTTGTCCTCCCAGCCCCCCTTTCTTTCGTTCCTCAAGGATAAGGTGGTCTTATGGATGGTGCCTTCCTTCTTGCCCAAGATCATCTCCCCCTTTCATGTGAACCAGACAGTTACCCTCCCGTCCTTTTCAGCGGAGGGACAAGGGGGGGACGGACAAGAAGCTGTGCTTCCTGGACGTTCAGAGATCCTTGAAGCATTATCTCTCCCGCACGGCGCCCTTTAGAAAGTCTGACAGTCTGTTCATTCAGTTTGGAGGGCCACACAAGGGGGAGGCGGCGGCCAAGGCGTCCATCTCCAGGTGGATCAGGGAAGCTATTGCTTCCGCATATATTCTCAAAGGGAAGCAGGTCCCAGGGGGGCTGCGCGCTCATTCTACTCGGGCGCAGGCTACCTCCTGGGCAGAATATAGTTTAGTTCCGCCGCTGGACATTTGTAGGGCGGCTACCTGGTCCTCACTGCATACCTTCACCAAGCACTACAAACTGGACGTACAGAGTTCAGCTGACTCTCGGTTTGGGGACGCGGTACTTCGGTCCGGGATAGCGGCTCCCACCCAAGCTTGAACTGCTCTGTTAAATCCCAGAAGTAAAGGGACTGGACTGGAGTGATGATAAGGAAAAAGTAATTAGACCTTACCTGCTAATTAGTGTTCCTGAAGGAACGACAGTCCAGTCCCTGATCCCACCCGGTTCTTAGTTTGGCCTCTTAGTAAGGGAAGGACTAGCCGACCGAGCGCAGGGCCAGGACTGAAGGGAGGGGTCCCTTGGTGCAGGTCCAGCGGCCGGAATGAAGGAGGACTCGGTCAGGCTCAGGTAAAGCCTCCTCCTTCCCTTCCCCTCACTCCTTATCCCTCTTGAGTTAAAAAAAAAAAAAAAAAAAAAGGGGTTCCTTTGGAGAATTGGTGGTGTGTCTTGTGGGATTACGTTTATATAGGCTATTAATCTGGTTTTCGTTAAGTCTGCTTTTTCATTAGATTACAGGGATCTGGGGGTGGTGCCAGTGGTATTTATACCGCACCGTCCTCCAAAAAGGATGGGCTCAGCCTCCAAGCTGCTGGAAGGGTTGCGCAACCCAGGAGTAAAGGGACTGGACTGTCGTTCCTTCAGAAACACTAATTAGCAGGTAAGGTCTAATTACTTTTTTCCTCTGATGCGGCTTAGGTAGCATCGACATCTTCCAGGGCTGCTTTTTCCTCACATGGATCTCAGGTAACTAAACATAAGTCCAGCCGGTCCTCGAAGGGTAAATCTCCTTCTAAGCATCGAGATGCCTCTGGCGTTGCCCTCGAGGATTCTGCACCGGCAAAATTACCCCGGCGGGAGGCTTCGGCCTCTAAAGCATCATCATCGGGGTTCCAGGATGATCTCGATGGCGTGGCCTCGACAGATTTCCTGGTGCCATGCTCTGGGGTACCGGTACCGACTTCCAGGCATTGGCAGCGTCGATGGATCAGAGGATTCTGTCCATCGAACGCAGTCTGGCGGCTTTCCTTGTGGCATCGACGCCCGTGGTACCACAACAGACTACTCAGCCGGTACCGGCATCGCCATCGGCACCGATCCCGGTACCGGTGGCATCGACATTGGCATCGGTGTCCGCTATGCTGGTACTCTGCCCTCTGCTGCCCTCCGGTACTGATTATTCCCGATACCGATCCCAGTCGGTACGGGTATCGGGCTTTGCAAGAGCATCCCAACAGACGGTACTTCGATTCCTCTGAGGATTCTGAAGAGTCTGTCGATGCAGTGATGCTTCTTCCACAGGAGTCATCCTCTCCTAAACGAAGGATGTCTCCTCCAGAGGACTTGTCTTTTCAAGACTTTATCAGAGAGGTGGCTCGGGGCCTCTCTATTACAGTGGCCCCAGAGTCAGAGCCTAGAGCTAAGGAGTTAGATATTTTATAATATCCTAAAACACCTAAGGAGGCAGCTACCTTACCTATTCATGAGATTCTGTATGATCTCATGTTAAGGATGTGGGAAGCACCTCTAACCACCTCTCCTCATTCTCGCAGGTTGGACACCATGTATCATGTCCCTCCTTGTCCTGGTTTCCATAAAACTCAGCTTCCTCACCACTCTATTGTGGTTGAGTCTGTAATGAGAAAGATTAGAAGTGCCAAGAGACATGCCTCTAATCCTCCAGGACGTGAATGTAGAACCCTGGATGCTTCTGGTAGAAGAGGCTTCCATGCTTGTTGCGAGAATTAATTCTTATAGTCTCTACATGGGAATGTTCTTAAAAGAAGTCACTGACCAATTGCAGACTTTAAGTCCTTTTATGTCTGACAATAAAAGGCAAGAATTTCTCACTGGGCTCAAACATGCCCAGGATATCTCCAAATTCTCCAACCGTGCAGCTTTCGACTCCTTTTGAATGTGTAAGCAGAGCCTCAGCTATAGCTATAGGGGCACGTAGGATTGCTTGGCTTTAAGCATCTGATTTGGAGATCTGGGTCCAAGATGAACTGGGAAATATCCCTTGTACAGGTGAGAATCTGTTTGGTAAGGATTGGCAAGCAAAAGCCAATCAGATGGATGCTGAAAATTAAAGGGAAGATCCTATCCTGCTTATAGTCAGAGAGCATCTTCTGCAGCTCAGTTCCCTTCCAAACGTCAGCAATCCTCCAAACAGACCAAGGCAAAGGCTGCGAGGCCTGCTCCAGCCCAGCCATCTCAGCCCCCTCAGGGCCTTTGACTTTCTGCTAGAGAACTTAGCCTTCCTGGCTCTAGAAGGACCAGAGCCCTCCACCATTCCAGGAAGGTTATGTCACTTTGCTCCCAGATGGGGGCAAATCGCAGCAGAGCATTGGACACACTCCATCATAAGAGAGGGGTACAAACTTCATTTTTCCAGCTTGCCCCCTCTCACAAGAGTGCACCAGTTCAATTCTCCAACCTCCCTCCTCAACCTGTTAGAGCAGGAGGTTGCCACTCTTCTAGCCCAGGGGGCAGTAGAGGAAGTGCCTTCTCAACAACAGGGCACAGGATTCTACTCCCCCTATTTTCTTATCCCAAAGAAAACAGGGGGCTTCAGACCCATTTTAGATCTCAGAGAGTTGAACAGATTCCTAGTCAAAGAAAAATTCAAGATGGTTTCTCTAGGAACTCTGCTGCCATACCTTCAGAGTCAGGATTGGCTTTGTTCTCTAGATCTCAAGGATGCGTACACTCATGTTCTCATCCATCCAACTCACAGAAGGTTCCTTCAGTTCCTTTTCCAGGAGAAGCACTATCAATACAGAGTGCTCCCCTTTGGCCTGGCCTCTGCACCAAGGGTGTTCATGAAATGCATGGCAGTGGTTGCTGCTTTTCTGCGCACCCTGGGAATATTTGTCTTCCCTTATCTGGACGACTGGCTCATTCGAGCTCCCACTCAATCAGAGGCCAAGACTGCTCTAACCTGCACAATGCGTGTCCTTCAATATTTAGGGCTGGTAATAAACATCCCAAAATCCAATTTGATCCCTACTCAGTCCCTGGAGTTTATAGGGGCGTTGCTGGA
Organism: Ichthyophis bannanicus; assembly: GCA_033557465.1. Taxonomy (NCBI): domain Eukaryota; kingdom Metazoa; phylum Chordata; class Amphibia; order Gymnophiona; family Ichthyophiidae; genus Ichthyophis; species Ichthyophis bannanicus. Next base: position 1,394,394,564 of record CM066032.1, on the reverse strand, counting down.
TACCACAAGGGCAAGGTCCTATCTTCCTCAGGCCCGTTGCCTTCGCTTGATGCAGTTGGCTTCTCAAGCAGAGTCAAAACCCCTACTAACTGCTCGAGAAATGTTACAGTTGCTAGGCCACATGGCATCCACCGTTCATGTGGTACCATATGCTCGCCTTCACATGAGAGCAGCTCAGTGGACTTTATCCACCCAATGGACCCAGGCATTAGGCTGCCTGTCAGACAAAATAGCAAACACAAGTCGCCTCATTTTGTCCCTCCAGTGGTGGAAGTCCCCTCAAAACCTGTTGCTGGGGTCTCCCTTTCAACAGCCTCTACCCCAAGCAACTCTTAAAACAGATGCTTCTCCAATGGGCTGGGGAGCTCATCTTCAGGACCTCTCCACCCAGGGCATCTGGTCCCCACAGGAGACTTGTCTACATATCAATCTCTTGGAACTCGGAGCAATCTTCCTTGTTCTGCGAGTTTACCACTCCCTGCTCAGCCACAAGACAGTCCTTGTCCACACAGACAATCATGTAGCCATGTTCTATATAAACAAGCAGGGAGGAACTGGCGCTCTGTCGCTTCGCAACTAAGCTCTGCGACTGTGGGCCCTCGCCAGAGAGCCTCACATTCATCTTCTGGCAGTCTTTCTTCCAGGTGTTCAAAACTCTTGGGCAGACAGACTCAGTCGAGTTCTGCTTCCACACAAGTTGTACCTACATATGGACCAGGTATCCAAGATTTTTCAAATTTGGGGAACCCTGGGCATAGACTTCTTTGCAAGTCCGTGGAATGCCAAACTTCCCTAGTTCTGTTCCAGAACTCCGGCTCAGGGAGCTCAGGCAAGGGATGCTTTCCTCCTTCATTGGGGTCAAGACTTCCTGTATGCCTTTCCACCCATTCCCCTAAGTCCCAAAACCCTGTTCAAGCTTCAGAGAGACAGAGGCCACATGATTCTCATAGCTCCACATTGGCCATGGCAAGTGTGGTACCCTCTGCTTCTACATCTCTCTCAAGCTCCCTCCCTAGAGTTAGGGTCTGCTCCAGACCTCCTCTCTCAGGAGGACGGAAAGTTGTGGCATCCCAGTCCCCAGTCTCTGCATCTCAGGGCTTGGTTGCTGAAGGCCTAGATCTCCAGGATCTTCATCTTTCTCAACAAGTGAAAGATGTTCTTTATGCTTCCAGAAAACCTTCCACTAGACGTTCTTACGCTTTCAAGTGGAAAAGGTTTACCATCTGGTGTTCTGAAAAGGGTCTTAACCCCATTGCCATACCTCTGGAATCGTTGCTGGATTATCTCCTTCATCTGTCTAATGCAGGCCTTAAGACAAATTCAGTAAGAGTCCATTTGAGTGCTATTGCAGCTTCACTCAAGCCTCTAAATGGACAACCTGTTTCCTCTCATCCCCTTGTAGCAAGGTTCATGAGAGGCCTCCTTTTAACAAAGCCTCCCATTAGACCACCACCGGTGGCATGGGACTTAAATTTGGTTCTTGGCCAGCTTATGAAGCCGCCTTTTGAACCTTTAGCTACCACCCCCTTGAAATACCTTTCTTGGAAAGTTATCTTTCTCATTGCAATCACATCAGCACGCCGCATCAGTGAATTGCAAGCACTAGTAGCTAATTCACCTTATACAAGGTTCCATCATGACAAGGTGGTCCTTAGGACTAATCCACACTTTATGCCTAAGGTGGTCTCGCCTTTTCACCTCAACCAAGAGGTCTACCTTACCTGTCTTTTTTCCAGGACCTCATGCATCAAGTGCAGAGGGGAATCTTCATACCCTGGACTGTAAAAGGGCTCTAGCTTTTTACTTACAGGACACAACATAGAAAGTCTTCCCAACTCTTCGTTGCTTTTGATCCTTCTCATTTGGGACAACCAGTTTCCAAAGAACACTTTCCAACTGGATTGCCCAATGTATTTCTTTTGCCTATCAGAGCAAGAACATTTCTCTGGAGAGGTCCATGTCACAGCTCACAATTTTATTTATTTATTTATTTAACTGTATTTATATCCTGCTTTTCACCGGGTCAAAGCGGCGTTACATAAAAAAGGGGGGGGGGGGATTACAATATAGGGTGGGGCCTTGACCAGGGGGCAACATTGATGATTCTGGGATAAACAAACATTGAACATGGACAAAGTTAGAGGCATATTGAGCCAACGGATCATGGTGGGCAATGTCAGGGGTTGGGGCATTTTTTGATGGGAGTCGTATTGAAGTATTCTTGAAAGAGGATGGTTTTTAGTTGTTTTCTGAAAGATAGTAGATCAGTATTATTTCTGAGATGGCTCGGCAGAGAGTTCCATAGGGATGGGGCATAAAGTTCAAAGGCTCGATTGCATGTCCGTTGAGAGCATTTGGTCCTTTTGTGCGGGACGGTGAGGGAGTTGCTGGAGGCTTGTCTGGTAGATCTGCCGTGGGCTGGACGAGACAGTAGGGTGCGAAGCTGGGTGTTCTGTGTTCGATGGATGGCTTTGTGGGTGAGTAGGAAGGCTTTGTATTTAGTTCTTGCTTCAATGGGGAGTATGTGTAGGTCTTTCAGAATTGGAGTGATGTGGTTGGTTTTCTTTGCACACTGAATGATTCTTGCAGTGGTGTTCAATGCTGTTCGGAGAGGGTTGGTCTGTGTGTCTGGAAGGCCATGGTAGATGATGTTGCAGTAGTCCAGATGGGGGAGTGTCATAGCTTGCATTACCGTCCTGAAGTCTTGATGTTCGAGAAGGGGTCTGAGACGTTGCACTATTCTTGCTTTGTGAAATATAATTCCAGAGGTTTTGGTAATTTGTTGTTTTAAGGTGAGGGCTTGGTCGATGATAATGCCCAGGTATCTTATTTGTGGCTGTATTTGAATGCTTGTGGTTCCCACATTAAGTTGAGTAGGTGGTGTGAAGTCCGGGTCTTTCATCACTATTAGGGCTTCAGTTTTCTTTATGTTGATGGATAGGTTGTTTGCTTGTAACCAGTTGGAGACCTCGGAGAAGCATGCTGATAGATGGGTGTTTGTTGGGTTTGTGGTTGATAGGGGCGTAGAGCATGATCTCCAGGAACAAGCAGAAATGAGTCTTCACATATGGGTACATCGGTACCGACGGAGCCTGCACGGGAATGCTCCCCAGCATCCAATCAGAAAGCTTTTGGGAGCATCCCTCGTGCCTGCACGCTGACTTCCTGCCTTTCCCACTGCCTCTCCTCAGTTTTTGTTTTTCCGAGGAGCCAACAGGACGTCCTCCTGTCACCACAGAAACTTTTTTCTTTAAAATCCTTATTTTCTTGTTTTCTTGTGGTTGCGGCTGTTCTTCCTGCCGATACCGGTACCGCCAGTGCTTTATTCTTTTCTTTTCTAAAATTACAGAGATTTTTTCTCCTCAGTTTTTTGTCTTAACCTTTTGGGCCTACCAGGCCTCTCCAACATGGAGCCTTCTTCCCCTAAGAAGTGTCTTCATTGTGGAAACATAGTTTTCTTTTTAGACTCCAAAGCTTGGTGTCTAACCTGTTTGGGTCCTGACCCTTTTTCCCCTGAACCATCAGGCTGTACTATTGGGAGAAGACTTCTCTTTTTCGAGTTTCCCTCGATGCCGTTTTTCCCCCTGAAGTGAGGACACCGTTTTTTTCTTCTCTCCAGGATCAGGTAACCCACAAACAGTCTGTTAAGACTAGCCAATTCTTGAAGGGTAGTTCTCATGCTCAGCATGATGACGGCTCCGGCCTTGCCCTCAAGACCTCTTTGGCAATAAAACCCCGGCAGGAGTCTTCGGGCTCCAAAGCATTCACGGAGTTTCAGGTTGTTCCTGGGGCTCACCCCTCACAGACAATACCTGAGCCGTGCCAGGGGGTGGTATCCGCTTCGAGTGATACCGATAACTCGGCACCAGCACCGGTGTCGAGTGTTCCACTCTTCACCACGGATCGTCATCTGCTATCCTCTGTACCTTCGGAACCGATTGATACCACCCAGATGGACTTTCCTCTATCTTCGCCATGTTCGGGATTGGTATCGGCTTCGAGCGGTACCAATACCCCGGCATCGGCACCGGTACCGGTGTCGAGTGTTCCACTCCTCACCAGGGACCGTCATCAGACACCCTCGGTACCGATCGATACCACTCTGACTTTCCTCTATTGGCATCACCGATACCACCACCAATGTCTGTACCTTCTAAGCATACATCGATAGACTCGCTCCCCTCGATGCCGAGTCTAGAATCGATATCCAGTCTAGATGACTTGGTACCGACGCGTTTGGGAACCGACCCATATCGTTCCCGATTTACGCAGTACCGAGGATATTTACCAAGCTTCTCTGGTTACCTCGGTACCGCTGCAGCAGCCTCCGATACCTGCTTCGATGGCATTACCCTTCCTGATACCGCTACCGGTATCGATGCCGATTCCTGCAGTTCCATCGGTGCCATCGATCCTTTCTTTGCCTAACTTGGAATCGATACCGGGCACCGACGATGCAGTACTAACTGCCTCGAATCAGAACTGTCAGTATCACTGTCCTTCTAGCAGGATTCTTTTTCTGCACCAGTCCAGTATGTCTTCTGGTGCTCAAGCTGCTCCTTCAACCTCAGCCTACCCAAGAATAGTTCCTATTGGAGATCCTTCTTTTCAGAAATTTCTCCTTGACATGGCAACCTTTCTTGCCATTCCTATTCCTGGCTCTACTCTTAACCAAGGTCCTGCAGAAAAGGAAAATATAATGCTTCCTTTACATCATTCTTTGCAGGACCACCTTCTGAGGATTTGGGAATCACCTTTAAGGGTTCCTTCGCCTTCTACAGCCACTGATGTTCTGTATCAGGTGCCTCCCTCTCCGGGCTTTCAGAAAAAACAACTTCCACATCATTCCCTTGTAGTGGAATCAGCAATGAGGAAGGTAAGAAGCAAGAAGAAGCACTCTTCTTATCCGCCAGGTCGTGCATCTAAAGCACTTGATGCCTTTGGACGTCAAACCTTCCAAACTTCTATGCTGGCATCAAGAATTATTTCATATATTTTTTATGAGTCTGACACTTCAGGAGGTCACAGAGAAATTCTCTTTTGTCCCCTTTTTTGTCAGAGCCTAAGGCCACTGACTATTCCTTGCTTCTTAATCATAACAGGAATACCGTAAAACCTCTAATTAACCGCCACCTCTAATAGACCACCACCTCTAATAGACCGCCACTCCAGCGGAGTATTCGAAAAATAGACCGCCATCCTCTAATAGAGCGCCACCTCTAATAGACCGCCACTCTCGCCATTTTCTGCACGTGTAAAGTTTTCGTGAGTTTTTGTTTTGCGAAAAAACCATGTCAAGCAGTTCCGAATCTGAAGGTCCGGCTTCGTCAAAGCGAAAGAATTACGACTTGAATTTTAAGCTACAGGTTGTTGCATATGCTGAAAAGCACAATAAATTGAAGGCTGCAAAAGACAAGAAGGTACCTCGTTCGTGTGTCAAGGACTGGACCAAGCAGAAAGCACAGCTCGAGGCTCAGTTGAAGGATTCATCGAGCTCCAGCGTTTCAAGCAAGCGACTTGAAGGTGCTGGACGCCCTTTAAAGGACAAGGAGTTTGATGAGAAGCTAATCAACTGGATTCATCAGCAACGCCAGAAGAAGCTCCGCGTCAGCCGCACAATGATCCAGAAACAGGCACTCACTTTCGCGACCGATGAAGACTTCAAGGCAAGCAATGGGTGGCTAGAAAGGTTTTTGGCTCGTTACAACTTGGTCTCCCGCCGCCCAACGACGACTTGTCAGAAGGAGCCGGAGGAGTACATTGACAAGATCATCAAGTACATTTTGTTTGTTGAGCAGTGCCGTCTCACCTCCACATACCAACACGTCTTCGCCGCTGATGAGACCGCCATTTACTTGGACTACTCGAGCAGCTTAACCATTGAAGAGAAGGGAGTCAAAGAGGTCCCCGTCAAAACAACCGGCCACGACAAATTGCGCATCACTGTCATGCTGACCGCCCGATTTGATGGATTCAAGTGCCGGCCATACATCCTGCTCAAGAACAAGCGTCCGATTAAGGAGATTGTAGACAAATTCAAGAACAAGCTTCAACTCTGCTGGGCCGGCCGCTCCTTCTTCAATGACGACCTGACTTCCGAGTATCTGCAGAAGATCATCGGCTGTCCATTGTTTGGCAAACGCCTTCTCGTCTGGGACTCCTACCGATGTCACAGCAGTGAAACGATCAAGAAGCAACTGAAAAAGCTCCAGATCGACACGGTCGTGGTTCCAGGAGGCTGCACCAAGTTCATTCAGGCTCCCGACGTTTACTGGAATGCCCCCTTCAAAGCCAAAGTTCGACAGTTATATGAAGACTGGATGTTACATGGTGAGAAGGGTTATACCAAGTCCGGCAACATTCGAGCACCACCGATGGAGGTCTACCTTCAGTGGATAGTCGACGCTTGGGACCAGTTACCGAGGGATCTGATCATCAAGTCGTTCAAGGGATGCGGACTGACGACCGCTCTGGATGGTTCTGAGGACGACGAGATCCATTGCTTCAAGTCAGATGGCCCAATTCCAACTGGACGCAATCTTCTCCAGCAAGCACGAGTGAAAGCCAATATGGCCGAACTCATTCAGCAACTTGAAGTTGACGAGGAGGAAGGCGTCGATAATGATGACAGAGATGACAGCAACATAGTATCAGTTGATTTCTAGTTTGTTTAATTCATCACATTGACCTGCTTGTTACAGTTTGTTAAATAAAGTTTGTCCACTTAAAATTTTGGCCAGTTGAAAAATAAACCGCCACCCTCTATTTGAATGCCACCTCTAATAGACCGCCACCTTGGCAGAGGGGTTGAAAAATAGAGCGCCATGGCGGTCAATTAGAGGTTTTACGGTATCTCTTGGTTTCTTTTCCATGCTTCTCTAGACTCCTTTGAGTCTGTTAGCAGATCCTCTGCTATTGCCATTGGAGCACGTCGTACAGCCTGGCTGCAAGCTTCAGACTTGAGCAGATGGGCACAACATACACTGGGTAATTCTCCTTGTACTGGAGAAAATCATTGCTCCACTGACTTCCCTGGTTCTGGAAACCATCCTAAGCCTTCTTTTTCGCCAGGACGTAGGAAATGTCCTACCAAACCTTCTGTCCCTAAGAAAAGGAGGTTTCACCCTTCTCCTGCCCATCCTCCAGATGTCCCCAAGCAAGGGACATCTCATTCTAGTCTGAAGTCTCCAGACTCTCGCCAGTCTAATCATACCCAGCAACCATAGGTTCCTGTGTGTTGCAATCTACAGTTAACTTCTTCTTAGCAGAAGTTTATTTATTTTATTTATTTATTTATTTATAGTCTTTTCTATACCGCGCTATTCAGCATCAGCACGGTTTACAATAAAACAATGAAATCACACATTTCCAATAGTACTTTGTGTTTACAGATGAACAGGACATTTAACTTGGCTAACAGGGGAACTATATACAATTCACAACATATACAATTCACAACATGGTCATGAATAGAAGTCTGAGGATACATGCCTGCAACTGAGCCCCACAAAAACATTCACATGGGAATGTGATGGGAAAAGATTCATCTAATAATGAGGGGGTAAAAACCACCTGAAGATATATATAGAGAATCTATTTGAGCGGTGCAGGAATGTAGCTCAGTGGGATAACCAGTATGGTTGCGTGAAAAAACAGAGGGTAATAGCAGTCTGGCAAGAGCACGTCAGGAGTACTTTAGGACTCTGACATGTCCAAGGGAGAAAAAAACGCATAGATTAAGACACCAGGATGACCCAGCCAAGGGACAGAGGGGTATCATGTACACTAAAAGCGTATGCATTGTCCAAGTGGAGCAGAAAAGCATAATGCCAAGCTGTAAGGAAGAAAGGGGTAGATTCCTGCAAGGTTGGGAAGTCCTTGGACATTCACGCCATGGAATGAAGACCTGCCGTTCTTCTCCTACCCCAGTTGACACCTGGGTCACCTGCCCATTCCAGGTTTGGGACTTCATCCTCACTGCTGTGAAGTTCCCTTGAGGATTCCGCTACTGCATCTACAGTACACTCCATCACAGTTCTACTTCCTACAGTCCAGTAGGTAAGCTCTTTATTGTACTAGTTTCATTAAACATCTTAATGATACTTGACATACATTCTAAAGACTCTTTCCCTGTAGTCTTTAGATTCGCCGTTCCTCTACAGCTTTTCTCTTTCAACTCCTACCCCCCATCCCTCAGGGGATGCCGGGGATCCAGGTTTGGGAAATGCCGTCCTTTTCCAGGGATTCGCATTTTATGGGATCTCCCCTGGCACCCTCAGCTAGGGAGTCCCCATATGTGAAGACTCATTCCTGCTTGTTCCTGGAGATAGCACAGTTACCTACCTGTAACAGGTGATCTCTGGGAACAGCAGGAATTAGTCTTCACAACCCACCCTCCTCCCCTAGGAGTTGTATCTATCTATTTCCTTTCCTCTTTCTCTCCTTCTGTCTCAGCTATGAAACTCAACTGAGGAGAGGCAGTGGGAAAGGCAGGAAGTCAGCGCGCAGGCGCGAGGGATGCTCCCAAAAGCTTTCTGATTGGATGCTGGGGAGCATTCCCGTGCAGGCTCCGTCGGTACCGACGTACCCATATATGAAGACTAATTCCTGCTGTTCCCAGAGATCACCTGTTACAGGTAAGTAACTGCTATATCATCAGCATATATGTGGAAACTGACGTTGTGAGTGCGTATGACTGAGCATAGCGGTTGAAGGTAAATGTTGAAGAGCATGGCTGACAGTGTAGATCCTTGAGGTACTCCCTGGTGTTGCTGGAAGGGGGGGGGGGGAGGTCAAGGTGCTGGTACGGATTAATTGTCTGTTAGTTAGGTAGGATTGGAACCACTTCACTACGGTGTCTTTGATCCCAGTTGTCTGTAGTCTGTGTATGAGGATGTTGGAGATTGTGTCGAAAGCTGCAGATATATCTAGGAAGATCATGGCATATCCAGAGTGTTTTTCTTGTGTTCCTATGAGGAAGGGTGTTCATCAGTGTGGTTATGAGGGTCTCAACTCCATGTAGTGGACGGAAGCCGTGCTGCTGTGGGTCGAGTATGTTGTTGATATCCAGGTGTTCTTGGAGCTGCTGTTGTACGATCTTTTCTATTATCTTAGCTGTGAAAGGTAGGCTTGCTATGGGTCTGTAGGATGCTGGGTCTAGAGGATCAAGGTTCTGCTTTTTTAAGGATGATCGGATGATTGTAGTTTTGAGGGCGTCTGGCATGTGCCCTTGGGAGTATGATTCATTGATGATATGGGTTAGTGGGGTGCTTAGTTCGTCTTTGGACTTCTTTATCCAGTCGGTGGGCCAGGGGTCCCGCGGGGAGGTGGTGGTGTTTAGTCGGGAGATGGTGGATGATGTTTCATCTGTAGAGGTTATCTTGAAGGTGGTCCAGTCGCTGTGTAGGTTGGGGTGGTGGTTTATTGTAGTTGTCTCTATGTTCAGCTGTGGGTTTTGTGGTCGTTGTAGCTGTTTGTACTGACGGGCCAGTAGCTCCGGCGGGATCTGCGGTAGTTGGTCAGAGGTATTGGGTGTTTTTGTCAGTTTTTTGACGATTTGAAAGAGTTCTCGAGGTTTATTTATGGATGTGTTTATGATTTTCATGTGGTAGGTTTTCTTCGCTTTGTCGGTCTCGTAGTGATATGCATTGAGTTCTTTTAGGTATTTTATTTTGTCATTGTCTTTGGTTTTTCTCCATTTTCGTTCGATTCTTCTGAGTTTTGTTTTTAGCTTACGGAGGCTGGGAGTAAACCATCTGGCTTTTGTGGGAGGGGGTCTGGTGGAGAGTTTGTTTGTCGATGCTTTGGATGCTGCGGAGATCGTGGTGTTCCAGTTGAGTATTAGGTCATTGATGTTACTGGAGTTTTCTTGCAGTTTGGGTAGAGTTTGTTCTAAGAAGTCCACTTTGTTGAAAAGTCTCACTTTGTGAGAGCCGTGGCAGCCTCAATGGCTCATCTAAACTCTGTGTCTATCAACGACATCTGTCGAGCAGCCACTTGGGCCTCGGTTCATACCTTCACAGCCCATTACTGCTTGGACAAGGACTCCTGCCGGGATGCTTGTTTGGTCAGGCTGTTCTCCAACACCTGATCTCCAGGAACAAGCAAGAATGAGTCTTCACATATGGGTACGTCGGTACCGACGGAGTCTGCGCGGGAACGCTTCCCAGCGTCCAATCAGAAAGCCTTTGGAAGCATCCCACCATGCCTGCGTGCTGCCTTCCCGCCTTCCCAACTGTCTCTCCTCAGTTTTTGTTTTTCTGCGGAGCCAGCAGGACGTCCTCCTGTCACCGCAGAAAATTCTTTTTATTTTTTAGTTTTCTTGTGGTCACGGCTGCCTTCCCCGATGCCACCGGTACCGCCGGTGTTTCTTTTTTCTTTTCTTGTAAAATTTTTCCTTTTTAAGGAATATTTTTCCTTCTTAGTGTCTCACGATTTCTCAGGCCTCTTAGGCCTCTCCATTTTCCTTCATGGAACTGCCAGCCACTGTCCCCAAAAAATGTACAAACTGCGGCGGTACAACCTTATTCCTTATCGTCACTCCAGTCCAGTCCCTTTACTTCTGGGTTACGCAACCCTTCCAGCAGCTTGGAGGCTGAGCCCAACCTTTTTGGGGGATGGAGCGGTATAAATACCACTGGGACCACCCACCCACTCCAGTAATCTCAGCCTCCAAGCAGCTGGAGGGTTCCGTAAGCCTAGGGCTTACTGGAGTCTCCTTTTCCTTTTCAAATTTAAATTTGCTCTTTATAAGTTTTAAGTTTATTGTTTTCTAGTTTGGGTAATCTTACCTTGGTTTTCTTTTATCACTGTATCTTTAAATCTGCCTACTCTCTTCGGCTCTCCCCCCCCACCCCCCCCCGGCCGGGCCAGGTACCGGGGTTGATTGAGTCCGGCAGCAGCAAGGAGGATCGTCAGCTCTCCTCTTGCCGCTGAGCCGCCCGTCTCCTGCACCTCCTCCAGGATCCTGCCCTGCCTCGCGCCGAAGCCCCGGTGACGGCTGAGCGCTTGAGGCTCGCCGCGACTGTGCTCCTCCTTCCCCTCCAGTACCAGTGCGAAGGAAAACGGAGTTGAGCGCGGGGGGGTCAGTTTTCAGTACCCTTTTTTTCAGCGGCGCCGCTTAAACAGGAGCGGGAGGTGTCTCTCATCGGAATTAGCGGTCCGGTAATTTTCCTCGGAGCTCCGCAAAAGGAAGGCAACTCGCAGTCCTCCGTTATGCTCCACGTGGTTGCGGCCTACCACGTGTGGAGCCAACGGCTGGATTTCGCTGAGTCGGCCCGGGGCACCAGAAGTAAACAGCAGATGAATCTACTAACTGCAAGTACCGGATCAAATCAGAGGGGTTATGTGGCTTATGTATTTCTTTCTAGTTTTGTTAGTTCAATTGAATTTAAGTTGATTTAATTTGATTTTAATTTGAGTTTATTTCTCCCATAGCTTGCCTTTAGGAGAGTAGGCTAATTACTGCTCTGGGTAGCTGCCAAGCATTTACTAAAGGGCAGAGCACCTTTTAATTCTTTTTGTCCTAATCTATACAGGTTCGGGCAGGCGGAGGTTTTTAGACCTAGGACGCTAGCAGAACTTTGGTTCTTCCTCATCTAGGGCATGACGGGCAAACCTCGGTGCCCCTCCTGTGGCACTCGCAGAGGTACTCCTACGGAGGCTGGGATCTGCAAGGCTTGTGCTGCAGTAGCTGCCTCCGTGGAGCAAGAAATTAGCTTATCCATGGCTCAGACTTCTCAGGGATCCGGGAACCCTTTGGTGGGGGAAGGGGGGTCTCAGTCCCCTCCTCCTGCCTCTTCGGAATTCCCCACCCCTCCGCTACCTCCTTCCCCCCTACCCACTGGGGAGGGGGGGTCGGGGATCTATTCTCCCCGGACTTTGTCCTCCTGCTCCATAAGGCCTACTGCATGCGCAAGCAAGGCTTGGGTCTAGGGGAGACGGTACCTACGGCGGAAGACGGACCGGCCAGACCACCGAGGACTAACATTCAGAACTCCGGGATCCCACCTAAGCGCCCTCGGCTAATTAGCGAGGAGCCGATTTCATCCCTTTCTCAGGGCACCCCGGAAGAGGAGACCTCTGACAAGGATCTAGATGAGGAGGAGGAAGAACTTGAAGAGGGTGAGATCCCTGAAGAGGATCATTCCCGTATAGTTAGGGTTTTCCGCCGAGAGGAACTCCCGGCACTAATCAATGATTCCCTGAAAGTGCTCAATGTAACCACAGACGCGCAGGTAGAGGACGAAGCGTTGGAGGACCCTTTAATCCAGGCCATTAGAAGGTCGCAAAAAGTATTCCCTGTCCACAGAGTGGTGCGCCAGATGATCCAGGAGGAGTGGGATCAACCCGAGTCAAGCCTTAGGGGAGTGTGCTCTATGGCTCGCCTATACCCTCTCCCAGAGGCAGACAAGGAGCTGCTGAAGTCTCCCAGGATAGATGCGGCGGTCTCAGCGGTTACAAAGAAGACAACTATCCCAGTCGAGGGCAGCTCGGCCCTGAGGGACTCGCAAGACAGGAAACTGGACACGCTCCTTAAACAAGCCTTTGATGTAAGCGCCCTGGCTCTACAGGCTTCCGTCTTGGGGGCCTGGGTGGCTCGGGCCTGCTTGAGATGGTCTCAACAGCTTCAAGCAGCGGAAGGCTCCTCGGAGGAAGCCCAGGCCAACGCGGCTAGGTTAGAATCCGGAGCGGCCTTCTTGGCTGACAGTCAGTATGACCTCATCAGGAGTCTAGCTAAAAACATGGCCTCCGTGGTGGCGGCTAGACGCTACTTGTGGCTCCGTAATTGGGCAGCTGACGCTTCCTCAAAGGCACGCCTAAGTCGGCTTCCTTTTAAAGGGAAACTGCTGTTTGGTGAGGATCTGGACAAGTTGGTGAAGGACCTGGGCGAGTCTAAGGGCGGAAGGCTTCCTGAACATAGACCGAAACAAGGTCGCTCTATGCCCCCGATGCATAGTCAACCCAGGGACCCCCGCAGGTTTCGGGCGGCCAGGCCGAATCCCTTTTCCAGGGGACGTTTTCCGTCCAGGGGACAAGGCTTTAGGGGGTTTCGAGGAGCAGGTAGAGGTTTCGGTGCCTCTTCATCATATTCCTCGGGACCTAGGAAACAACAATGATATGTCGGGGGTCCAGGGGGAGGATCTGCGGCTGGGTGGTCGCTTAAAGCAGTTTCTTCCCGCCTGGTCCCGGGTCACGTCCGATCAATGGGTCCTAGAGGTCATCAGCGAGGGCTATGCTCTCGAGTTTGCAAAACAAATACTTCCAGCCTTTGTTCAGTCTCCATGCGGTTCTTCTTCAAAGCGGGAGGCCATAGACACAACTCTCACACGCCTATTAGCGCTTGGGGCCGTCGTCCCGGTACCTCCAGACCAGTGCGGCTCAGGTCGGTACTCGATTTACTTTGTGGTACCAAAGAAGGAAGATTCCTTCCGCCCGATCCTGGACCTAAAGCAAGTCAATCGCTGTCTCAAGGTTCCGCACTTTCGGATGGAGGACCCTACGATCAGTCATAGCAGCCGTAAGGGGCGGGGAATTCCTAACGTCCCTCAATCTGACAGAGGCCTACTTACATATCCCGGTCAGGGCTTCCCATCAACAATTCCTAAGATTCGCAGTGCCAAGGGGCCATTTTCAATTCCAGACCCTTCCTTTCGGCCTAGCTACGGCACCAAGAACGTTCACCAAAGTGATGGTGGTGGTAGCGGCCTTCCTACGGAAAGAGGGAATCCTAGTTCACCCTTACCTGGACGATTGGCTAATCCGAGCAAAGTCGGAAGAGGAAAGCCAATCCGTGACGACAAGAGTCATTCAGGTTCTAGAAGAGTTGGGGTGGGTCATCAATCCAGCAAAGAGCAGGTTGACCTCCTCCCAGGAACTCGAGTACCTCGGAGCAAGATTCGATACCAGCAAAGGCAGGGTGTTTCTGTCTTGTTCAAGATCAAGAGAACTAAGACTTCTAGTCGCCCAGTTCCTGGGCAGATGAAACCCCACAGCGTGGCATTATCTTCAGGTTCTGGGGACTATGGCAGCGGCTATAGAAGTGGTCCCATGGGCCAGAGCCCACATGCGGCCGTTGCAAGGGGCCCTATTACGTCGATGGTCGCCTCAGCTTCACCCCATGTCAATGCTGTTACCTTGTGCTCCGCGAACCAAAGAAGCTCTCCACTGGTGGCGACACCCAAGGAATCTGGAGCGCGGGATGCCCCTCGAACCGCATCAGTGGGTACTTCTGACGACGGATGCCAGTTTGTCAAGCTGGGGAGTTCACTGCGAGGACTAGTTCGTTCAAGGCAGCTGAACACCATTGGAAGCTCAATGGCCCATCAACAGGCTGGAATTGCGGGCCGTCGTCCTGGTGCTCAAACTAGTAAAAAAGAGAGCAATTCGCGTCCTTTCCGACAATGTCACTGCGGTGGCGTACATCAACCATCAGGGCGGCACCAGCAGCCCTGCCTTGGAGAAGGAAGCGGACTCTCTGTTCCGGTGGGCGGAAGATCGGCTGGAAGCACTCTCGGCCCAACACGTAGCAGGCACGGACAACGTCACGGCAGACTACCTCAGCAGGTACAAGATAGACCACGGAGAGTGGGAACTAGAGCAGGGAACCTTTGACCATATAGTGGCTCGTTGGGGGCTCCCGGTCATGGATCTCATGGCGAGGTTCTCGTCGGCCAAGGTAGACAGATTCTTCAGTCGGCGAAAGGAAAGAATGTCCGAGGGCCTGGATGCCTTGGCACAGAAGTGGCCTTCGGGGGGCCTCCTCTATGTGTTCCCCCCGTGGGTGCTGATCGGAAAGGTTCTCCAGCGCGTGGAGTCTCACCAGGGGTTCGTAATCCTCATAGCTCCGGATTGGCCTCGCCGCCCCTGGTATGCGGACTTGGTGAGATTGATCGCCGACCACCCTTGGCGGCTCCCTTACAAAAGGGACCTCCTAAGACAAGGCCCGGTTCGAATGCCTCACGTGGATCGATTCTCGCTTACGGCCTGGCTATTGAAAGGGCGAGGCTCCTGAAGAGAGGGTACTCGGGAGCGGTCATCTCGACTCTGTTGAATGCTAAGAAGCGTTCGACCTGCCTCTCCTATGTTAGGACTTGGCGCATCTTCGAAGCATGGTGTGCGCAGCACCGACGGAAACCCCTTTCCGCATCCGTCCCGGAGGTTCTGGAATTCTTGCAGGCAGGTTTTGACAAGGGTCTAGCACACAGCTCCTTGAGAGTACAGCTAGCAGCCATCGCATGCTATAGGGGCAAGGTCCGCGGCAAGCCCCTAGGGGCTCACGCGGACGTCTCCAGGTTCCTAAGAGCGGTTAGACGCCTGCGTCCTCAACGGAGGTCGGTCATCCCCCCTTGGGATCTCAACCTAGTGCTAAATGCCCTGATTGGGGAGCCCTTTGAACCAGTAAAGGGGGCCTCCTTAAAGGACCTCACCTTGAAGACAGTCTTCCTGGTTGCGATCTGCTCGGCAAGGCGGGTCTCCGAATTACAAGCATTGTCCGCCCAACCCCCCTTCCTTTTATTTCTCAAGGACAAGGTGGTTTTGCGAACTGTCCCTTCCTTCTTGCCCAAGGTGATCTCCCCCTTTCATATGAATCAGCCGGTCAACCTCCCGGTTCTCTCGACCGTGGGGGCGGCAGGTAGGGATAGCAAGCTGCGTCTCCTGGATGTCCGGAGAACCTTGAAACGTTACCTCTCCCGCACAGCTCCCTTCTGGAAGTCCGATCGCCTATTCGTACAGTTCGGAGGCCCTCATAAGGGAGAGGCGGCAGCCAAGGCTTCGATATCCAGATGGATCAGAGAGGCGATTGCTTCCGCATACATCCTGAAAGGGAAGCAGGTGCCAGCGGGTCTACGGGCGCAGGCCACTTCTTGGGCAGAATTCAGCCTAGTTCCTCCGTCGGATATTTGTAGGGCAGCGACCTGGTCCTCGCTGCATACCTTCACCAAGCATTACAGGCTGGACATCCAGAGTTCAGCGGACGCTCGGTTTGGCCTGGCAGTCCTACAGTCCGGTATGCCGGACCCCTCCCAGGATTGAACTGCTCTTGTACATCCCAGAAGTAAAGGGACTGGACTGGAGTGACGATAAGGAAAAGGTAATTAGATCTTACCTGCTAATTAGTGTTCCTGAAGGAACGACAGTCCAGTCCCTGATCCCACCCGGTTAAGGCCTATCAGCATAAGGAAGCTACGGACCGAGCGTGGGAGCCAGTTCTGGATGAAGGGGTGCGGGAGAAGGTCGGCTCTGACGGACTCATGCAAACCTCCCCCTCCCGTGACCATCTTTCCTCTCAGCTTTCCCATTCCTTAAAAAAAAAATAAAAAAATTTCGTTTTTATATATAGCTACAATATGTTTTGGTGATGGTTAATGAGTGATTATTAGGTTGTTATGGGAACTTTGTTGGGTCTGCTTTTTCATTCGATTACTGGAGTGGGTGGGTGGTCCCAGTGGTATTTATACCGCTCCATCCCCCAAAAAGGTTGGGCTCAGCCTCCAAGCTGCTGGAAGGGTTGCGTAACCCAGAAGTAAAGGGACTGGACTGTCGTTCCTTCAGGAACACTAATTAGCAGGTAAGATCTAATTACCTTTTTTTAGACACTCACAATTGGTGTCTAACCTGCTTGGGTCCTGACCATTTTCCTCCGGAGCCCTTGGGCAATATTATTGTGGGAAGAAGTTCTCAACATCGAGTTCCCCTCGACACGCGGTCCCCATCCAACTTCAGGGTACCGACCATATTTTCTTCTACACAGGATCAGGTAACCCAGAAACAGTCTGTTAAGACTAGCCAGTCCTCGAGCGGCAGTTCTCATGCACAGCATAGAGATGCCTACGGCCTTGCCCTCGAGAATCCACTGGTTTCAAAACCCCGGTGGGAGTCTTCGGCCTCCAAAGCCTGTGTGGGGTTTCAGGTTGTTCCTGAGGTTCACCCCTCACAGAACATACCTGAGCCATGCCCGGTGGTGGCATCCGCTTCGAGCGGTACCGATACCCCGGCATCTTCAATGGTGTTGGATGAAACATTCCTCACCAAGGATCGTCGTCTGGCGTCCTCGGTACCTACGGGGCCGGTGGATATGCTCCAGACTGACCTTCCAGTATCGGTACCGGCACCGATACTAGTACCGACATCAGTACCCTCCAGACGTGCATCGATAGACCCGCTTCCTTCGATGCCGAGTCTGGAATCGATCTCCAGTCTGGAGGACTGGGTACCGACTCGCCTTGGTGCCGACACCTGTCGGTACCGAAGGCTCGGTTCCGATAATTCAGATCCGCAACTCTTGGTTCCTTTGATACCATTAGAGTTGCCATCGACTGGCCTTCATCCACCGGTATCGGATACGGTACCGAAGTCGGTACCGATATCCACATTACCATTGCTGTCGGTGCCTTCCATGTTTCTCTCGTCAGGCTCGCTTCCCTCGATACCGAGTTTGGAATTGATCCCTAGCATGGTCGATCTGCTACCGACTGGCGCTGGTCCCGTCATTCCACAGTACCAGCGACCATCCTATAAGGATTCCATACTGCACCATCCAGGATCTTCTATTCCTAAAAGCTTGGATAGATCCCTCGGTGCCAATGCTAGTTCTTCAGCTCTAGCCTATCCAAGAGAAGTTCCCTCTGTGGATCCTTCTTTTCAGGTTTTCATCCTGGATATTGCAAAATCCCTTGCCATTTCTGTTCCTGGACAGGGTCCTACACAAGGCAATACAGGATCCCTCTGTATTCCTGAGAGAGCAAAGGAAAACATCACGCTACCTTTGCATCATTCCTTGCAGGACCACCTTCTACGAATGTGGGAAGCTCCTTTAAAGGTACTCCCACTTTCCAGAGCAACTGATCTTCTATATCGGGTGCCCCCTTCTCCAGGATTTCAAAAGACTCAACTTCCTCATCATTCCATTGTTGTAGAATCAGCAATGAGGCTGGTGAAGAGTACAAAAAAGCACTCTTCTTATCCGCCAGTTCGTGAGTCTAAGACTTTAGATGCCTTTGGATGTCAAACTTTCCAGGCATCCATGCTTTCAGCAAGAATTCTCTCATGTATTTTTTATATAAGTTTATATCTTGAGGAGGTCACAAAGAAATTACATCTTTTGACTCCTTTTCTTCAAGAGCCCAAGAGTGCAGACTATTCCTCACTGGTTAGTCATGCTCAGAATATCTCTAGGTTTCTTACTCGTGCTTCCCTAGACTTTTTTGGGTCTGTTAGCAGGACTTCTGCTATAGCTATAGGAGCACGACGTAAAGCCTGGCTCCAAGCTTCAGACTTGGACAAATGGGCACAAGTTAGACTGTACTTCAGGCCGGAGGGCCGGGGGTTCAAGTCCCACCTGGGGACAGCAATCTCAGGCCGGAGGGACTGGGATTTCTAGTCCTATAGGCACTCCTTGTGGTTTTGGGCAAGCCACTTAACCCTCCATTGCCCATGTTCCCTGTAAGTATTAGCGTATGTGTCTCATATCCCCTCGTGTTAAATGTATCCCCCAATTGACTGCTTTGACCCGGTGAAAAGCGGGATATAAATACAGCTAAATAAATAAAATTAAATAAATACTCCTTGCACTGGAGAAAACCTCTTTAACAAGGAGTCTTTATTCCAGGTTGCTCAGTTAACAACTGACTGTCCTGTTTCCAGGGGCTGTTCTACGCCTTCTCCTTTCCCAGTTAGTAGGAAAGGTCCTGCGAAAATGTCTTCCCCTAGGGGAAGAAAATTTTATCCATCTTCTGCCCATCATACAGATGTTCCCAAACAGGGGAAACATCACCCTGGTTTGATGAATCCACAACCTCAGCAGGGTCAACAAGCCCAGCAGTCGCAGGGTTTCAAATAGTTCATCATTGCCCTTTTTGGTTGGGGGTTAGAGTAGCAGTCTGCTTCTTTTCATTTGCAGTGTCTGCACTAACTTTATTCTAACCTTTCTAGATATCTCTTGTTGAGACATCTTTTCTTCAACTTTTAAGAGTCTTTATGATGATCATGCCCATACTTAACAGGGTTTTCCTCTTCCTCTTGGAGGAAAGAGAACTAACAACTATTAATAGACAGTTGTTTTCCCTGTACTGGCATGTATCATCTCACCTGTCAAAGACTTCCTCCATAGTCGGTCTCTTTCAACACTGTCTTACCTCCCTCTTACTATACCATTTGGTTTGTAAGAGGGACCCCTTTTACACTGGTAAGCTCCTATAGTCCTTTACTACTTCTACAGGGGGATCCTCCCTTCTGGAGTTGTCTCCCCCCCTTGTTACCTTAGGGCAGCCCATCAGACAGTAGGAAATCCTACTAGGTCTGTTTCTTTTTCCACATGTAAAAGAGGGAGAGGAAAGAGAAATGTTCTCCGTTGCCCTGGCACATTGCTGCAGATGCAGCAATTTCTAGTGTTAAGCCACTGGTTCTGTCCACCACACAACCAGGGATTCTCCTCCACTAGCAATCCTAGCCTCACTGCTAGGTCTCAAACAGGTTATCAACCTCGTTTTGGGAAACCGTCTTATCACAGCCTGGTTGGTTAACTTCTATTCTTCACTCCCTTGTCTTTGGCAGAATAGTTGGATGCCTACTGGCTTTCCACAGCCAGTTTTTCTTCTAACCAACCTGCAGCATGCTCTCTGCAACTCTACAGAGTAGCTTTGCACTATGGGCCCTTGCTAGAGAGCATTAGTATCTTGCCTAGCAGATAACCCCAGATAGTTAAAAGGGGGTTACCCCAGTCCTGTTTCCATGACTGGTAGGTATTTCCCACCCTTACCATCTCATCTTAAATCTCTCTTGAGACATCAGTCTCAGGCCTTTCATTACGTGAAAATCTAAAGAAGGGCCATTTCCCTGGCTTGGCCCATATCTCCTTTGGTCTTCTCGTCAGAGATAATTTTCTTTACTGGCAGTTAGGGAATGCCCAATACCCTTCTTGCCCTCATAGGCAAGTCACTAGGGTATCTTCCTCCAGTGGCGTCCTCTATCCATTCTCCATATGGCAATTCTGGAGAAATCTGGCCTTCTTGCCTACAGACTGAAATTATCCTCTGCCTTTTTCACGTAGGCCATGCTGGTTATTCAAAAGCTCAGATTCTAAAAAGAATCCAGACTTCTTGTCAGGGAGACCTCTCCTCTGACTCTGCCAATCATAACCAGGAAAAGAGAATTCTCTGTATATCTATTGAATCTTGCTGTTAGATCAATCGTCCTCCTAGGGGGGATCAGCTTCTATAGACCTCTCTCCTTCCACATACCTGGAGATATGTGTCTATAGGTCTACATATTCTCATATCTATCTATCTATCCATCTATCTCACACACACACACACACACGTACGTACGTACGTACACACACGTGTTTTCTGCCCATACATATCTCCTGTAGATATACATATATACCCTATATGTGTATATGTTCAATATATATGTATATATACATAGATATTTTTATACATCTACTGAGAGATTTTTAGATAGATAAGTATATGGATACATATCTATCTGTTCTGTTAGGTTCAAATGTCCTTACATTCCTATATGATCCTGACAGATGGGCACTATCCCTATCAGTGCTATGTCAGCATACTTAGGGGTCTACACTTATAACCACTTCCTGTGGTAGTCAGCACCTACCATGTAGGTTAGGTACTCCTGAAGCTCTCCATGTACCTTTCTTCTTTCCTAATTGACCCCATTTAGGAAAGACATTGTGGAGCTTCAGTCAATCTAAAGCTTAGCGCTCCTGAGTCTGTCCTTACTTTCTTATCAGATACAAGGGTCTCCATACCCTTTCCTCCCTACATGTACTGATTCCATTCCCAGTCCAGTTAGGTCAGACTCAATTTTCCTGTTGGTCCTAAATTTATACTGTTTTGGACCTGATCAGCTTAAGCTTTCTGTCATGCTACCTTCTGCGTCTCTGCTGAAGCTCTACCTCTTATACTACCCCAGTCTTCCCCTGGGGCTATTTCTCACCCTGAAGGGTTCTGACCTCCACAGTTTTTCTCTAGTTTTACTACTTCTACTTCTCAGTGAGGTACTCCTTTAGCACATTCACTGGCTCTTCTAACAGATCCATATCTACCTCAGTGAACTTGTGCAAGACCAACAAGGGAGGCCCAGATCACAAAATACCCTCTATACAGGGTCTTTCTCCTTAGAAACCCTGTTCTTGCAGCTGTTCCACAGCTCCTCTTCTGTTTTCAACTCCTACCCTCCATCCCTAGGATGCCTGAGGTCTTAAGCAATAGCATGGCTCGTTCTAGACTTGCAACATGCTAGGATTCACTCTGGGCATCTGAGCTTGGGAGTCCCCATATGTGAAGACTCATTCCTGCTTGTTCCTGGAGATAGCACAGTTACTTACCTGTAACAGGTGATCTCTAGGAACAGCAGGAATAAGTCTTCACAACCCACCCACCACCCCTAGGAGTTGCATTTTCTCTATCTCTATCTTTCCCTTCCTTGCTCTCTCTCTTTGTCTGTTTTCAAACTTAACTGAGGGAGAGACAGTTGGGAAGGTGGGAAGGCAGCACGCAGGCGTGTTGGGATGCTTCCAAAGGCTTTCTGATTGGACGCTGGGAAGCGTTTCCGCGCAGACTGTCGGTACCGACGTACCCATATGTGAAGACTTATTCCTGCTGTTCCCAGAGATCACCTGTTACAGGTAAGTAACAGTGCTTTCACTGCAGTCTGTCCTTGTCTACTGCTTTCCTTCTAATTCCCCAAACTTCATTGAAGCTTATGCTGAACAAAGAACGCATGATACTCATATTGGCCTCATAGAGGGGCAAACATGGTATCCCCTTATATTGTGTCGTCTTCTCCAGCTACTACACTGAAGTTATAGAAGTATCCAGACTTGCTGTCTTAAGACTAAGGATCTCCTCTGCACCCCTTCACGTAGGTCTCCATTCCTGGTTATTCAAAGGCTAGAATTAAAAAAAAAAAAAAAAAAAAAAAAAAATCTAGACCTCTCCTTATAAGTAAAGAGCATTCCACTGGTTTCCATGAAACTTTCTCCATGGCTCTTCCACTTATAACCAGAAAGAGATTCTCTATCCATATTCTCAAGCAGGTCTTACCCCTTCTTGTTGTTAAGTGAATCTCTCTCTCTCTCTCTCTCTCTATAACCAGTTTCTATGGTAATTAGAAAAATTCCGGTTACGTTACATCTGAAGCTGTCCATGTAAAGTCATTATCCTAAGTGACATCACTTAGGGAAGACATTACTGATCTTCAAGAAATTGGAGGCTATACCGCCTATTACAAATGTTTTTTTTCTTTCGTTTCGATAAAGGGGTCTTAAAGACCCATCCTTTTTCTGTAAGGTGTATTTCTACCTTTTTGTCCAAACCAGTCAGATTTATCTCTTCTCTTTCCTAGAGCCTTATTCTGCTCCAAGGACAAAGAGCTTTAAACTTCTGCCTACAGAAGCTTCAGCTTTTCCTTCAAAGTCCAATCTCATTAAACTCCCCCAGTTTTTTCTTCTGGGATTAGTTCCAGCCATTAAGGCTTCTGACCTCTGCTTGTATTGCAAAATTTATTTTCCTCTACTTCACAGCGAGGTAATTTCTTTGAGGATAATCTACTGGCTCTTAGCAGCAGACCATATTAGCCTCAATAAACACTTCGCAATACTTTTGAGTAAGGTCCACATTAGAAAATTGGAATTCAATATTTCCTAACAATTATGATCTACACAAGGACTCCCCTCTAGACGCCTTGTTTAGTCAAGCTGTTCCACAGCACACCCTTTTTAATTCAACTCCTACCCTCCATCCCTTGGATGCCTGAGGTTCTGGGAAATAGCATGGCCCATCCATTAGATTTGCAACATGCTGGGACCTCCTCTAGGCATCTCTAGCTTGGGAGTCCCCATATGTGAAGACTCATTCCTGCTTGTTCCTGGAGATAGCACAGTTACTTACCTGTAACAGGTGATCTCTGGGAACAGCAGGAATAAGTCTTCACAACCCACCCACCTCCCCCCTAGGAGTTGTGCTCTCTCTCTCTAATTTGTCTACTTCCCTCTTTCGGTCTCAGCTACAAACCCAGCTGATGATAGGGAAGTGAATGGGCGGGAAGGCAGCGCGCATGCGTGTGGGATGCTCCCAAAAGCTTTCTTTTTGGACGCTGGGGAGCGTTCCCACGCAGGCTCTGTCGGTACCGACGTACCCATATGTGAAGACTTATTCCTGCTGTTCCCAGATATCACCTGTTACAGGTAAGTAACTGTGCTTTATGTGCTTAAAATGTTCTATGTAATTTAATGTTTACCACGTTCCCTAAACAGCCCCTGATCTCTGAAAGGGGTGGTATAGAAAAGCACACAAATAAATAAAATAAAAATAATGTGGAACCTTTCATTGTGTAACCGTAGTTTGGATTGTCTTTCCTTGGGGCATAACTTTGCAACTTTCCAGATTAAGTTTCATCTGATGTTTGGCTGTCTCGTATTACAATTTATCAAGGTCCTCCTGTAATTTTTCACAATCCTCATGTGTGAACAAATTTGAATAATTTTGTGTCATCTGCAAATTTGATCACCTCTCAAACAGCAGGCCTAGCATAGAGCCCTGGAGTATTCCACTATTCACCTTCACCTTCCTCCATTGAGATGATTGGCTGTTTAGCCCTACTGTCTGCTTTGTATCTTGTAACCAGTTCCTGATACACAATAGTACACTGCCTCCTATCTCATGACGTTTTAATGTTGCCAAGAGTCTCTCATGAGGGACTTTCTCAAAGGCTTTCTGAAAATGGATACACTATCAACCATCTATCTGTTTAGTCACACCTTCAAAAACACATAACAGATTAGTAAGACAACATCTTCCTTAGCTAAATTCATGTTGGCTTTCTCCCATTAAACCACAATTGTCTACATGTTTAGTAATTTTATTCTTTATAATGGTTTCTACCATTTTGCACAGGACTGATGTCTGGCTCACTGGTCTGTAGTTTCCTGGATCACCCCGGAACCCTTTTTAAAAATTGGTGTTACATTATCCATTCTCCAGTCTTCAGTATTATGGATGATCTTAATGATAGTTAAGAGATTACTAATAGTAGGTCTGTAATCTCTTATTTCAGTTTTTTCAGCACCCTCTGATGTATATAATCTGGTCCAGGTGACTTGATAGTCTTTTTAGTTTAACAAGTAATTGTAATACATCTTCCCCAATTATCAAGATTTTTTTCAGCACTTCCAATATATCACCTTTAAATACCATTTCAGTCATGTGTAACCTCCCAACATCATATTTAGTAAGACCGAAGCAAAGAATTCATTCAGTCTCTCCGCTATGGCCTTGTCCTCCCTTAGCATCCCTTTTACCCCACTATCATCTAATGATCCAACTGACTCTCATACGTTTTTTGCTACGAATGTACTTGGAAAAATTTTTTATTGTGCGTTTTTGCTTCCACAGCAAGCTTATTTTTCAAATTCTCTTCTCCTGACTTATCAGTGCCTTGCATCTAA
Source organism: Ichthyophis bannanicus (assembly GCA_033557465.1). NCBI lineage: Eukaryota > Metazoa > Chordata > Amphibia > Gymnophiona > Ichthyophiidae > Ichthyophis > Ichthyophis bannanicus. The sequence goes on along the minus strand of CM066032.1, from coordinate 1,394,370,092 downwards.
ATTGCCTGTGCTTATGATGTTTTCTGTTTTTGTCATTTGGCTTCTTTATTCCATTTCCTGAAAGATGCTTTTTGGCTACAACAGCCTCTTTGACCTCATCTTTAAAGCATGCTGGCAGTTCCTTAGCAGAACTCCAGTCCAGTCCCTTTACTCTCGGGTTGCGCAACCCTTCCAGCAGCTTGGAGGCTGAGCCCATCATCGTTTTGATGATGGTGTGGTATAAATACCACTGGCACCGCCCATAGGCACCAGTATTCTCAGCCTCCAGCAGCTGGAGGGTTACCGTAAGCCGGGAGCTTACTGGTCCTTAGTTTCCTTTTTTTGGTTTCTTTTTTGATTGCTTTCTTTAATTTTATTTAATTTCCTTAGCTGAGGGAGTTTTCCTACTCCCGTGCGTTTATTTGGTTTAATCTTCTATTGCTGCTTGAGTTTAAACCCCCCCCCCTCGGCCTCCCGGGGTCCTTTGGAAGGAGAGCGCTTACTCGGCAGCGGACACCTTGGAGCCTCTCCTCTCGCAGTCGCAGAATCTGCAGCCTCCTCTCCGCATTGGTCTCGCGCCGAAGCTCCCAAGGTGGGCTGAGCGCTTGAGGCAACGGCCCGCTGTAGCCCCGGTGTGGAGCTCAGCGCGGGAGCGAGCAACGATACTGCCTGCTGCTTTTCGCCGCCTCACGCTTGCAGCGACTGCCCGGCTGAGCGCTAGAGGCGTCGTCGGAACGTCGGGGAAATTGCCCAACGGAGGGGGGATCCCAGCTCCGGCGGCGAGAGCAGGTTCGCCAGCTGCAGGACCTGACTCCACGTGGCTGCGGCCTACCACGTGGAGTCTAGCATCCGCCGGCATAAGCAGCGGCACACAGAGCATCAGGTCTCCTAAAACCGCAAGTATTACAATCGGTTCTAAGGCCTGTATTTTAATCAGTTATATTTTAAATTTGTTTTAATTTGTTTTAATTTAACCTTATTCTAATTTATCTGTTAGCTGGGTCAGCGTCCTGCTCCAGTATTGGGGGTCAGGCCCCCCCCTCCCTCCCTCCCCTTCTTTGTGGATCGTGGTGGGGAAGCTTTCATTTATTTGATTTATTTGGTTGTCAGCTTTGTGGTTTTTCTTGAGTTCACTTTTTCTCCAGGGGTTTTTCAGTTATAACAATAATATTTATAGAAGAGGAAGAATGACGGGAAAATCAAGGTGCCCGTCCTGCGGAACACGCAGAATTGCTGATTCTGAAGCTGGGATCTGCCGAGGTTGTGCTGCGGAAGCAGTCTCTGTGGAGCACGAAATTCAGTTCTCCATGGATCAGACTTCTCAGAGGTCTCAAGGTATCTCAGAAGGGGGAGGGGATTCTTCCTCCTCTCCCCCGCCCTCTACCTCTGCCTTACCAGGCCCCTCCCAGTCCCTCCCCCCTACTTCCAGTGGCGCGGAGGGAAGCTGGGAGCATTTTTCTCCAGAATTTGTCCTTCTCTTGCACAAAGCTTATTGTATGCGTCAGCAGGGGCTCATGGAACCCACGCTACTGAAAGAAGGTAGCCGGCCCGGTCCAGGGAAGACAAGCTCCCATGACCCAGGAGCCCCTCCCAAGCGTTCTAGGCTAATAAGCGAAGAACCTCTCACATCTCCATCCCCGGTCCCTCCGGAGGAGGAGGGATCAGACAGAGAAGTGGGGGAGGAAGAAGAAGAGCTTGAGGAGGGGGAGATTCCAGAGGAAGAGCATTCCCGAATAGTTAGAGTATTTCGTAGGGAGGAGCTCCCAGCCTTAATTAATGAGTCCCTGAAGGTCCTCAATATGGCATCAGACATCCCTGCAGAGGAAGAAGCGTTAGAGGATCCTTTGATTCAAGCCGTCAGAAAGACTCAGAAGGTCTTTCCCGTCCACAGGGTCGTACGCCAGATGATTCAGGAAGAGTGGAATCAACCAGAATCCAGTTTAAGGGGGGTGAGGGCCATGTCTCGCTTGTACTCTTTACCGGAAGCTGACAAGGATCTGCTGAAGTCCCCAAGGGTAGACGCAGCGGTGACTAAGAAGACGACCATTCCGGTCGAGGGCAGCGCAGCGCTTTAAGATAGTCAGGATAGAAAGCTGGACTCCTGCTGAAGCAAGCCTTTGATGTTAGTGCCCTCGCGCTGCAGGCCTCAGTGTCAGGTGCTTGGGTAGCAAGAGCCTGCCTGAGGTGGGCCCAGCAACTCCAACTAGCGGATGGCGCCTCTTCCGACGCGCAGGCTAGTGCTGCGCGCTTGGAGTCGGGTTCCGCCTTTCTAGCAGATAGCCAGTACGACCTTATTAGAAGTCTAGCAAAGAATCTGGCCTCGGTAGTAGCAGCCAGGAGATATCTGTGGCTGCGCAATTGGGCGGCAGACCCCTCCTCGAAGGCTCGCCTGAGTCGCCTCCCCTTCAAGGGGAAGCTGCTGTTTGGAGAAGACCTGGAAAAGTTGGTTAAAGATCTTGGCGAGTCTAAGGGAGGTAGGCTCCCGGAAGATAGATCTAAGCAGAACCGTTTGTCGGTCCCAGCTCGCAACCAGCCGAGGGAGTTCCGTAGGTTCCGGTCAACCAGACAGAACTTTTTTCCTAGGGGTCGTCCCTCGCCTAGAGGACAAGGTTGCCGAGGGTTTCGTGGGGATGGAAGAGGTTTTGGAGCTTCCTCCTCATCCTCGGGTCCTAGGAAACCACAATGAAACTGTGGGGGCCCAGGTGCAAGGCCTGCTGGTGGGTGGTCGGTTAAGGCAGTTCCCGCCTGGGCCCGAGTCACGTCGGACCGTTGGGTACTGGAGGTAATCAGAGAGGGTTATGCCCTCGAATTCACAAAACAAGTTCCCCCAGCCTTTATGCAGTCTTCTTGCGCCTCTCCGGAAAAGAGAGCAGCAATAGAAGACACCCTTTCAAGGCTGATCGAGTTGGGAGTGGTGACTCCTGTCCCGAGAGACCAATACGGTTCCGGTCGATACTCGATCTATTTTGTGGTACCAAAGAAAGAAGGGTCCTTCCGTCCTATCCTGGACTTAAAGCAAGTCAATCGCTGCCTCTCGGTTCCTCATTTTTGAATGGGAACTCTGAGGTCGGTCATTGCAGTGGTAAGACAGGGGGGAGTGTCTGACATCTCTAGACTTAACGGAAGCATACTTACACATCCCGGTACGAAAATCTCATCAGCAGTTCCTGAGATTTGCAGTGCCGAGGGGTCATTTCCAGTTCCAGGCTCTTCCCTTTGGCCTAGCTACAACCCCCAGGACTTTCACCAAGGTAATGGTAGTGGTAGCAGCGGCCCTTCGCAAAGAGGGGATTCTAGTACATCCATACCTGGACGATTGGCTGATTCGGGCAAAATCAGAGTCGGAGAGTCGCACAGCTACGGCCCGAGTGGTGGAATTCCTGGAGGAGTTGGGTTGGGTCATCAACCGGGCAAAGAGCAGATTAATTCCCTCGCAGGAGATCGATTACCTCGGAGCAAGGTTCGACACAAGGAGTGGAAGGGTCTTCCTGTCGGAACAGAGGTTACGAGATCTGAAAAGCCTGGTCTCTCGCTTCATTTCAAGACGGATCCCTACCGCCTGGCATTACCTTCAGCTGTTGGGCACCATGGCGGCAGCGATAGAGGTTGTACCGTGGGCCAAGGCACATATGCGACCCCTTCAACGCACTTTGTTACGACGTTGGTCCCCTCAGCATCATCCCTTATCCATGCAGCTACCCTGCCCTCTTCAGATCAGGAGGACTCTCCTCTGGTGGGAGTGTCCAAGGAACCTAGGATGCGGGATGCCTCTCGATCCACCCCAATGGATACAGCTGACGACGGATGCAAGTCTCGCAGGCTGGGGTGCTCATTGCGAGGGCCAGTTTGCACAGGGGAGCTGGACCCCGACGGAAGCTCGGTGGTCCATCAACAGGCTAGAGCTGAGGGCAGTGGCACGGGCCCTCCGAGCTCTCGAGCCCTTGGTTCGGCAAAAGGCAGTCCGCGTCCTCTCGGACAATGTCACCACGGTGGCCTACATCAACCGTCAAGGGGGGACGAGCAGTCCCCTGCTAGAGAAGGAGGCAGGCAGCCTTTTACAGTGGGCCGAAGCACACCTATTGGATCTGTCAGCTCAACATGTGGTGGGAGCAGAAAATGTGACGGCTGATTACCTCAGCAGACACAAGATAGACCACGGGGAATGGGAGCTAGCTCAGGAGGTGTTCGACCAAGTGGTAGCCCGTTGGGGAGCACCGATCATGGACCTCATGGCGCGCTACGAATCATCCAAAGCAAGCCGATTCTTCAGCCGAAGAAAGGAAAGGATGTCAGAAGGCTTAGATGCCCTGGTCCAGAAGTGGCCTTCGGAAGGTCTACTGTATGTGTTTCCGCCCTGGGCACTCATAGGCAGAGTTCTAAGACGAATAGAGGGCCACCCAGGTCTGGTAATCCTCATAGCTCCGGATTGGCCTCGTCGCCCATGGTATGCAGACCTGGTGAGGCTAACGGCTCACCGCCCGTGGAGGCTCCACAACAGAAAGGATTTGCTATGCCAGGGCCCAGTACTCATGCCCCACGTGCATCGATTCTCGCTTACGGCTTGGCCCTTGAGAGGGCGCGGCTCGTGAAGCGAGGTTATTCGACTTCGGTAATCTCGACTCTGCTGAATGCTCGGAAACGCTCGACCTGCCTTTCCTATGTCAGGGTTTGGCACATATTTGAAGCATGGTGCGCGGATCTCCATAAGAAACCCTTAGAAGCCTCAGTTCCGGAAGTGTTAGAGTTCCTACAAGCAGGCTTCGAGAAAGGCTTGGCTCACAGCTCGTTGCGGGTTCAGCTAGCGGCCATTTCTTGTTATAGGGGAAAGGTTCGGGGCAAGTCTCTAGGAGACTACGCTGATGTGGGTAGATTCCTGAGGGCGGTCAAGCGTTTACGGCCTCAGCAAAGATCAGTGATTCCCCCTTGGGACTTAAACCTTGTTTTGGATTCTCTAACCAGGGAGCCCTTTGAGCCAGCAAGGAATTCCTCCCTAAAGGACTTGACCCTGAAGACGGTATTTTTGGTAGCTATTTGTTCGGCTAGGAGGGTCTCGGAGCTCCAAGCTCTCTCTTCTCGACCTCCCTTCCTTTCCTTTTTTAAGGACAAAGTGGTCTTGCGGACGGTGCCTTCCTTCCTACCCAAGGTCTTCTCTCCCTTCCATATGAACCAAACAGTTTCACTCCCGTCCTTTGCGGGAGAAGCACAGGAAGGGGAGAGTTCCAAACTGTGTCTACTAGATTTACATAGAGTGCTGAGACATTATCTCTCACGCACAGCATCCTTCCGCAAGTCCGAACGGCTTTTCGTTCAATTTGGAGGGCCGCGCAAGGGGGAAGCAGCGGCCAAAGCTTCCATTTCTAGGTGGATCAGGGAGGCTATTGCCTCGGCCTACATTCTCAAGGGGAGCAGGCCTTCGTGCGCATTCAACTCGAGCGCAGTCGGCCTCCTGGGCAGAGCATAGCTTAGTCCCACCGCTAGACATCTGTAAAGCGGCCACCTGGTCCTCTCTGCATACCTTTTCTAAGCACTACAGACTGGATGTCCAGAGAAGAGCAGACACCTGGTTTGCGAGTGCGGTACTTCGGTCCGGAGTGGCGAACCCCACCCAGGATTGAACTGCTCTGTTACATCCCGAGAGTAAAGGGACTGGACTGGAGTTCTGCTAAGGAAAAAGTAATTAGTCCTTACCTGCTAATTAGTGTTCCTGAAGGAACTCCAGTCCAGTCCCTGATCCCACCCAGGTTCGGTTCCTAATGCGCAGAATAAAAAGGACCGAAGTCGCTGAACGGAGCGGAGCGGAGGTGGAAATCTCCAGTCGGAGGAGCCCCCAGCGGCGGGGCCACGGGCTAGGGAGGTACGGGGAGGAGTGACTAAAGGCTGGGTCAGCCCCGGGTAAGCCTCTCCTTCCCTTCCCTCCCCTTCCTTACCACTGTTCTTTCTGTTCTTCAAGTGCTTTTGTTTGGTTCTCCTGTTTGTTGGTTTTACACATCTTAGTTGCGGTGTCTATCAGGACTGCTTTTTCATCAGATTACTGGTGCCTATGGGCGGTGCCAGTGGTATTTATACCACACCATCATCAAAACGATGATGGGCTCAGCCTCCAAGCTGCTGGAAGGGTTGCGCAACCCGAGAGTAAAAGGACTGGACTGGAGTTCCTTCAGGAACACTAATTAGCAGGTAAGGACTAGTTACTTTTTCTTTGGTCCTTCCGCCTTTCTTAAAGCGTGGAATACGTGTGGTCTGGGCTTCCAAGATGGTATTTTTAAACACCACCCATGCTTGATTACTACTACTACTACTACTACTACTGAGCATGTAAACCTTTAACCTTTGCAGCGGCTCCTTTTAGATTTTTCTTAACTATTTTCCTTATTTTATCATAGTCTCCCTTTTGAAAGTTAAAAGGTAATACTGTAGATTTCCTTGCCGACCTCCCTCCATTTATTAAATCAAATGCGATCATGCTGTGATCACTATTGCCAAGTGGCCGCAACATCTTTATCTCTTGCACCAGATCCTGTGTTCCACTAAGGACTAGGTCCACAGTAGCTTCCCCTTGTGTCAGTTCATGAACCTTTTGCTTCAAGAAGCAGTCATTTCATCTAGAAACTTTATCTTGCTAGCATGTTCTGCTGTGACATTGACCCAATCAATTCCAGGTAATTGAAATCACCTGTTATTACTGTGTTGTAACTTTGATTAGTTTCATTGATTTGTTTTAGCATTATCTCCAGGAACAAGCAGGAATGTAGTCTTCACATATGGGTATTGTCGGTACCTACGGAACCTGCGCGGGAACGCTCCCCAGCGTCCAATTACAAAGCTTTTGGGGGCATCCCACAGCGCCTGCGTGCTGCCTTCCCGTCTTTCCCAACTGCCTCTCTCCAGTTCTTCGTTTTCCGCTGAGCCAGCAGGTCGTCGTTCCTGTCACCGCAGAAAATGTTTCCTATTCTCCTTTTTTGTGGTCGCGTCTGCCTTCCCTCGACGCTATACTGGTACCGCCGGTTCGTTCGTTCTTGTAAAAAAAAAAAAAAAAAAAAAAAAAAAAAATATATATATATATATATATATATATTTTTTTTTTTTCCAAACCTCTCTTCTTAGGTGCACTTTGAAACGGGGGCGCTGGGCGTGAATGTCCACAGTCTTGGTAAAGGCAAAATACTATTATGACTTGCAAAGGATTGTGGGGGATGTAGTCCATTCATACCAGAATCAGCCGTTCACAAAATAATGAGTTGTGTTGCTCGAGTGTAAGCAAAGAAAAATATATTTTATTCATGGGGTTAATTCTCCCACACAGATTTACTTGGTAACACAAAAGGACACTTGCTTCAGTATTGTACTTTAGGAAAAACAAATCATGATATAAGCAACTGAACTTCTTAAGAAATCAAACATTAAAGACCTTGATGGGAAACAGAAAAGGTCTTTTTGAGGTCTCCTGCTAATAACTTTTAGCAGTGCTCCAAAAGCAAAAACAAAACCCAAAAAGTAACCAAAAACTGTTCTTTTTCAAGGATAACTTTCTTCTATTTTCACACACAAACAGTAGTTTCCTTTCAGAGCTCACATGCAACTGTGCATGGCTTAATTACCAATAATTAACCAGCTGCAAACCCCTTTGCTGGTTCACTTTCACTACGTGGCTCAAATCCTATCCTAAAGCTTTCTTGCAGGCTTTTCTGGGTAGATAAAAGAACAAGTTATAGTTTATTTTGATGGTTGTTGTATTTGTGAAAGTATTTTACCACAGCAGCCTAGTCAGAGAGCAATCCGTGTATTCATTCTGATCATTTAAAAATATCTCCTTCTTCTTCAAATATCATAGAATCAATATCATGGTCTGGCTCAGAGGAATTCCTTAATGGATCACTCTCAGGATGACACTTGTTTCCCTGCTGTCTTCCAGGTAAAGAGCTAGGGCATAGATCAGAGTTCATACCTGAGCTTCCTTTGCTGTTAGGTTTCCCCTCCAGATATCCTGGCCAGTAAGTAGTCCAGCTTTTATGTCCAGCCTTCCAATCAAGATCCTTGGACACTGGGTCTCTCTTCACATACCTTCTTGCACTGGTCTTAGGGCCCCTTCCAAATGTAGCCGTCTCCTTCACAGGTGCCGTCCGGGAATTCCTGGCTCTGTAACCCCACTCCTCTGGCTTCCTCCAGTCCAATGGAGTATGCTTGCCTCTGGAATGACTCCCAACACACGTACTGCTGTGGGCTCCTTCTTTAGACCTTCAAGATGTTTTCCTCTTCTTCCTTCCCCGTTGCTGCTGCTGCTTCTTGATCTGGAACTCTGAGTTCCTCCTCTGATTCTGTGTAGAATGTTTTACTTTTAACTTGTTTAGAGGGATAGTCCACCCTAGCACAGCTCAGCTGTGCTGAATCAAGCCCTGCCCTTGGAGATGAGTGATTGGGGATTACCTCATAGCTCTCCTGATTGAACACACGTTTCCCCACTTCAGCTCCTCTAGAGGCTGTTTGAAACCTGGTGCATTCTGGGACTGGTAGTCTTTTATGAAAACATTCTGTTTTATTATTTCTACCAGCAAAGACAAGTTGCTTGTTCAGAGCCAATTCACCTCTATTATAGCTCCTTCCTGAACTATGATAAGCTTCCTTATCACAACTTGCCATTTTGTGCCTTAGGCCCAAAATTTCCCTTACTATGGAAAAACCCGCTTCGGGTTTCAAGAAGTGCACCAAGTGTGACGGTACCATCTCCGTCACCAACACCCATGAGTGGTGCCTTAAATGTTTAGGTCCTGACCACTCCATTTCGGAGTGTATGGCCTGTGCCATGATGCCCAAGAGGGGTCGACAAAACCAAGCTGCTAAGCTCAGCACCCTTTTTCCCTCCGATGCAGCCTCTGTAGCATCGACGTCTTCCAGGGCTTCATCTTCCTCCCATGGATCTCAGGTAACTAAACATAAGTCTGGCCAGTCCTCAAAGGGTAGATCTCCTTCCAAGCATCGAGATGCCTCTGGCGTTGCCCTTCAGCGTTCTGTACCGGCAAAATTGCCCCGGCGAGAGGCTTCCGCTTCCAAAGCATTATCGGGGCTCCAGGATGTTCTCGAGGCCTCAACCTCGGCAGAACTACTGGTACCATGTTCTGGGGTACCGGCTGCTTTCTCTGGTACTGATACCCAGGCATTGGTAGCGTCGATAGACCAGAGGTTCCTGGCTATTGAACACAGTCTGGCGGCTCTCCTTGCAGCATCGACACCCTCGGAACCGCGTCAGACAGTTCAACCGGTATCGGCACCGACCCCGGTACCGGTACCGACAGCATCGACATCGGTGTCTGCATTGCCGGCACCCACTCATGCTATGCCTTCCGGTACCGATACACCGGTACCGATTCCCCCGGCACCGACTTCAGTTGGTACGGGTATCGTGCTCTACAAGAGCATCCGGACAGAAGGTACTTTGAATCCTCAGAGGAGTCTGAGGATTCTGACAGCTCCGTTGGTACCGGAGTACTTCTCCCCGAGGAGCCTTCCTCTCCCAAACGTAGGATGTCTCCTCCAGAAGATATCTTCTTTCAGGATTTTATCAGGGAGGTGGCTCGAGGTCTTTCCATTACTGTGGCTCCTGAAACAGAGTCCAGGGCAAAGGAGTTGGAGATTCTACAATATCCCAAGGCTCCTAAGGAGGCAGCTACTTTGCCTATCCATGAGATCTTACATGATCTCATGTTAAGAATGTGGGAAACACCTCTTACCACCTCTCCTCACTCTCGTAGACTGGATACCATGTATCGAGTACCTCCGTGTCCTGGCTTCCAGAAGACTCAGCTTCCTCACCACTCTATTGTAGTGGAATGAGCTATGAGAAGGATCAGAAGTGCAAAGAGGCATGCCTCTAATCCTCCAGGACGTGAGTGTCGAACTTTGGATGCCTTTGGACATCGTACTTTCCAGGCTTCCATGCTTTCTGCCAGGATCAGTTCCTATATTTTATATATGGGAATGTTCCTTAAGGAAGTCACAGGAGATTTAGAAGTTTTGAGTCCTCTTCTTCCTGATAAGAGGCAGGATTTTCTCACACTGGTTAAACATGCCCAGGATGTTTCTAAATTTGTCAACCGTGCAGCCTTTGACTGTTTTGAGTGCATAAGCAGAACCTCTGCCATTGCCATAGGTGCACGTAGAATTGCCTGGCTCCAGGTATCCGATTTGGAGCTCTGGGTGCAGGACAAACTGGGCAATATCCCTTGTACAGGTGAGAATCTATTCGGCAAAAATTGGCAAGAAAAAGCCAATGAGTTGGATGCTGACAATTCCACTTTGGATAGATTATCCAAAGCCACAGCTGATCCTGCAAGGAAGAAATCTTTCAAGAAACCATTCTTCTCCAAAAAGAAGAGGTTTTATCCCTCTTATTCTCAGCAGGGACATTCTGCAGGTCAACCTGCCCGGAAGAGTCAGCAACCACCTAAACAAAGGAAAGTGAAGACTGCTAAGCCTCAACTGTCTCAGCAGTCACAAGGCCTTTGACTTCCATCTAGAGAACATAGCCTTCTTGGCCCTCAATGGACCAGAACCTTCCACCATTCCAGGTCTTTTTTCTTTATTCTTTTAAAAAAAAAAAAAAATATATATATCTTATTTTTCCCCACTTGGTGTGTTTGTTCTGTGAGGCCTCTAGGCCTTCACAGAATTCTCCCTCATGGAGAAACAAGCCTCTGGTTTTAAAAAATGCACCAAGTGCAGCGGTACTATATCAGTCACAGACACACATGAATGGTGTCTTAAATGTTTGGGGCCTGACCACTCCATTCCAGATTGCCCATCCTGTTCTTTGATGTCTAAACGTGGCTTACAAAACCGGGCAGCCAAGTTTCACATGCTGTTTTCTACAGATACTCCAGCATCGACATCTTCCAGGTCTTCCTCTCCTGATGGATCTCAGGTAACCAAACATTCCTCTGGCAGGTCCTCAAAGGGCAAATCTCCCTCCAAGTATCGAGATGCCCCCAGGCTTGACCCTGAGGACCCTGCCCCAGCCAAACAACCCCGGCGGGAAGCTCCGGCTTCCAAAGCTGCTCCTATGGGGTTACAGGTTGACATCGATGGCACGGCCTCGACCGATCACCTGTTAGACTGCTCTGGGGTACCGGCTCAATCTTCCGGTACCGACATCCAGACAGTCGTGGCGTCTATGGATCATATAGTTCAATCCATGCAGCTGGCCATTATGGTTTTTATCAGAGCTGCGACGCCCTCGGTACCGCAGCCAGCGGTACCGACTCCGGTTCCGGTACCACAACCGATACCGGTACCCAGGGCATCCACATCGACCAGGATACTGGTTCCCGGTTCCGGGGTTTTCCCCGATACCGATCCGGTTCCGGGTACCCCCGATGTCGATACCGGTCGATACGCTTATCGATCCCTGGAAGCAAACAGACGATACTTTGAGTCTTCTGATGATTCTGATTCATCAGATGACTCTGCTGAAGTATCCCTAACTCTACCTGAAGAGCCCTCTTCTCCAAAGAGGAGAATGTCTCCTCCAGAGGATTTGTCCTTTCAAGACTTCATCATTGAAGTAGCTAAAGGTCTCTCTATTTCAGTAACCTCTGAAAAAGAACCTAGAGCAAAAAAATTAGATATTTTAGGATACTCTAAGGTTCCCAAAGAGGCAGTCACCATGCCCATTCATGAAATTCTTCAAGAACACATGATGGACTTATGGGAGACTCCTCTCACCCTATCTCCACATTCTCGTTGTTTGGACACCATGTATCGTGTCCCTCCCTCCTCCTGGTTTTCAAAAAACTCAGCTCCCTCACCACTCTATTGTGGTGCAGTCAGCTATGAAAAGGATAAAGAGTACCAAAAGACACTCTTCTACTCCTCCAGGGAGAGAATGTAGGACTTTGGATGCTTTTGGTAGAAAAATCTTCCAAGCAAGTATGCTTATTGCCAGAATCAATTCATACAGCCTCTATATGGGCATGTTTCTGAAGGAGATTGCATTGAAAATATGCCATTTTCTCCCCTTTATCCCAGAGGATAGAAAGGAGGAGTTCCTCCTTTTGCTAAAGCATACCCAAGATATTTCAAAGTTCTCCAACAGAGCAGCCTTTGACTCCTTTGAGGGTGCTAGCAGAGCCTCAGGTATTGCCATAGCGGCTCGCAGAATTGCTTGGCTCCAGGCCTCTGACCTAGAACCCTGGATCCAGGATGGGTTGGGAAATCTGCCCTGTACAGGTGAGAATCTGTTTGGAAAGGAGTGGCAAATCAAAGCCACCCAAATGGATGCAGAAAATGCTGCTTTAGATAGACTTTCTGTCTTCCTCTGCCCCTGTCAAGAAAAAGTCTTTCAAGAAGCCTTTCTATAAGAAGACCAGATTTGCTACAAATACTGGCCAACAATCTTCTGCAGCTCGCTTTGCTCCTAAGCGTCAGCAGCCTAAACAGGCCAGGGCAAAACCTGCACGGGCTGCTACAGCCCAGCAGTCCCAACCCCCTCAGGGTTTTTGACTTAACTCTAGAGAACTTAACCTTTCTGGCTCTAAAACATCCAGTCTCTCACCATTCCAGGAAGGTTAACTCATTTTGCTCCCAGATGGGAGCAAATCACATCAGAACAATGGACTCTCTCTATCATCAGAGAGGGCTACAAACTACATTTCTCCAGCCTTCCTCCCCATACCATGGTGAGATGTTTCAATTCTCCCCCATCTCTCCTGAACCTGTTAGGTCAGGAGGTGACCACCCTTCTCGCCCAAAGGGCAATAGAAGAGGTTCCTCTTCTTCAACAGGGGTCAGGGTTTTACTCCCCTTATTTTCTCATTCCCAAGAAAACAGGGGGGTACAGACCTATTCTAGATCTCGGAGAATTGAACAAATTCCTATGCAAGGAGAAATTCAAGATGCTTTCTCTAGGTACTCTCCTTCCATACCTACAGAGTCAGGATTGGCTTTGTTCTCTAGATCTCAAGGATGCGTGTACACATATACTCATCCATCCATCCATCCCACAGAAAATTCCTACGGTTTCTGTTCCAGGGAAAACATTTCCAATACAGAGTACTTCCCTTCGGTCTAGCCTCTGCTCCAAGGGTATTTACCAAATGCATGGCAATAGTAGCTGCATTTCTACGCACTCTGGGGATCTTTGTCTTCCCATACCTGGACGACTGGCTCATCCGAGCTCCATCTCAGTCCGAGGCTCAGACTTCCCTGGATCGCACCAGACGCATTCTGCAGTATCTGGGACTTGTGATCAATCTGCCAAAGTCTCAACTCACCCCTACTCAGTCCCTGGAATTCATAGGGGCCTGGTTGGATACCACCACTGCAACGGCCTATCTTCCTCAGGCCCGTTGCCAACGTCTAGTGCCCTTAGCCTCCCAGACTCAGTCCAGAAACCACTTGACTGCCAGGGAGATGCTACAACTATTAGGCCACATGGCCTCCACAGTACATGTGGTGCCCTATGCTCGCCTACATATGAGAGCAGCTCAGTGGACTTTGTCCACCCAGTGGACTCAAGCATCAGGAGCTCTCTGACCAAATAGCAAACTCCAAACGTCTCTTTTTGTCTCTCCAATGGTGGATGTCCACTCAAAATCTGTTGTTGGGGGCCCCCTTTCAACCATTGTTGCCCCAAGCAACCCTCACAACAGATGCCTCCCAAACAGGTTGGGGAGCTCATCTTCAAGATCTCTCCACTCAGGGCACTTGGTCTTCACAGGAGACCACCCTTCATATCAACCACTTGGAACTTCGAGCAATCTTTCTAGCTCTCAGAGTTTTTCATACCCTCCTCAGCAACATGACGGTCCTTATTCATACGGACAATCAAGTAGCCATGTTTTACATAAACAAACAAGGAGGGACTGGCTCTCTGTCGCTTTGCAACGAAGCTCTAAGATTATGGGCCTTCGCCATAGAGCATCAAATCCATCTCCTGGCAGTATATCTTCCAGGAATCCAAAACTCTTGGGCAGACAGACTCAGTCGAGTTCTGCTTCCACACGAATGGTCCCTACACATGGATCCAGGTACTCAGAATCTTCCAGGAATGGGGAACCCCGGACTTAGACCTATTTGCAAGTCCGTGGAATGCCAAACTTCCCCGGTTCTGTTCCAGGATTCCGTGTCAGGGAGTTCAGGCCAAGGATGCCTTCCTCTTTCATTGGGATCAGGGCTTCCTATATGCCTTTCCACCCATTCCTTTGATTCCCAAGACTCTGTTCAAACTTCAAAGGGATCAAGGGTCCATGATCCTCATAGCTCCACGCTGGCCACGCCAAGTGTGGTACCCTCTACTTCTGCATCTCTCCCAAGCCACCTCCCTGGACTTGGGAGCAGCTCCAGACCTTCTGTCTCAGGAGGAGGGGACTTTGTGGCACCCAAACCCCAAGTCCCTTCACCTCAGAGCTTGGTTACTGAAGGCCTAGACCTTCATCACTTCAGTCTTTCGCAGCAAGTGAAGGATATCCTCCATGCCTCTAGGAAACGTTCCACTAGGCGTTCTTATGCTTTTAAATGGAAAAGATTTTCCATTTGGTGTGCTCAAAAGGGTCTTAACCCTCTAGCTCTTCCTTTGAATTCTCTTTTGGAATATCTTTTGCATCTCTCCAATGCAGGACTCAAAACGAATTCAGTAAGAGTCCATTTGAGTGCTATTGCAGCATCCCTTAAGCCCATCAATGGACAACCTGTTTCCTCTCATCCTCTTATTGCAAGATTCATGAGAGGACTAACCTTAACTAAACCTCCCATTCGACCTCCTCCGGTGGCATGGGACTTAAACTTGGTTCTTGGTCAGCTTATGAAGCCACCCTTTGAACCCTTAGCCACTACCTCCTTGAAATTTCTTTCTTGGAAGGTTATTTTTCTTATTGCAGTCACCTCAGCTCGCTGTATCAGTGAACTGCAAGCTCTAGTGGCTAATCCACCTTATACAAGGTTCCATCATGATAAGGTGGTCCTTAGGACCAATCCCCACTTTATGCCTAAAGTGGTCTCCCCTTTTCATCTTAATCAAGAGGTATATTTACCTGTCTTTTTTCCAGCTCCTCATGCATCCAGTGCAGAGAGGACCCTTCATACTCTAGATTGTAAAAGAGCTCTTGCCTTTTACCTCCACAGGACACAGCAACATCGAAAGTCTTCTCAGCTTTTTGTTGCTTTTGATCCTTCTCATTTAGGACTTCCAGTCTCTAAAAGAACACTCTCCAATTGGATTGCTCAGTGTATCTCTTTTGCTTACCAGAGTAAGAACCTTTCTCTGGAGAGCCATGTCACCGCTCACAATGTGAGAGCCATGGCCACCTCTATGGCTCATCTAAACTCTGTCTCCTTTGACCAGATCTGTCGAGCAGCCACCTGGGCCTCGGTTCATACCTTTACAGCCCATTACTGTTTGGACAAGGACTCCCGCCGGGATGCCTTGTTTGGTCAGGGTGTCCTCAGACACCTGTTCCATTCTTGAACAACTCCAGCCCACCTTCCCTGAATGGATGCCTGAGATCCATAGGAAGATGATCGTTTCAGGGTCTCATACCCTTGGGGGGGCTCTCCCGGGCATCTTTGCTAGGGAGTCCCCATATGTGAGGACTTATTCCTGCTTGTTCCTGGAGATAGCACAGTTACTTACCTGTAACAGGTGATCTCTGGGAACAGCAGGAATTAGTCTTCACAACCCACCCACCCACCTCCCCTAGGAGTTGTATCTCTCTCTCTCTTTCCTTTCCTCTCTCTATTATCTCAGCTTTAAACTCAAACTGAGGAGAGCTGGTCAGGAAGGCGGGAAGGCAGCGCGCATGCGCAGTGGGAGGCCCCAAAAGCTTTCCTTCTGGGAAGCTGGGGAGCTTTCCCGCGCGGGCTCCGTCGGTACCGTCGTACCCCATATGTGAGGACTAATTCCTGCTGTTCCGAGAGATCACCTTTTACAGGTAAGTAACTGTGCTTTCCTGCAAAACCTAATCCTGTGTGACTCAATACCCTTTCTACAGAGTGCAACCCCTTCACCAATTTGATCAACCCTGTCATTTCGATGCAGTTTGTACCCTAGGTATCATGGTATCCCATTGGCTGTCCTCCTTCCACTAGGTCTTTGAGATGCCACTGATATCTTTCCTTTCATTTAGTGCTGTATATCCTAGCTCTCCCATTTTATTTTTTAGACTTCTAGCATTTGCAGACAGGCATTTTTATAGGTTGTATTTTGTTAATATTAACAATCTGGTTATCATTTGACAAGGGTAATTGGGATCTTTCAGCTCTGTCTGCTCTGTAATTAGACATCTGGGTTCCTTTTATCTTTATTGGAACCTCCCTAACTTCCCTCTTTTTTGCTAGTATCCTTCAAGGATGCATCCTTCCGAACCATGCACTCTTGGGCCACTATCTGCTTTCCCCTGTTATCTAGTTTAATAGTTGCTCTATCTCCTTTTTAAGGGTTAATGCCAGCAGCATGATTACACTCTGGTTAGGGTAGTCCAGGCCAGATGCATAGGTTGTACCCCCCCCAACCAGCAGGTGGAGAATAAGCAACACAAAGCTTGCTGATGTCACCTATTAAGGGATCTCCAGGAACAAGCAGGAATGAGTCTTCACACGTGGGAGACGTCGCCGACGGAGCCCGCACGGGAATGCTCCCCAGCATCCAATCAGAAAGCCTTTGGGAGCATCCCCCGCGCCTGCGCGGTGGCTTCCCGCCCTTCCTGCTGCCTCTCCCCAGTTTTTCGTTTTCCGCGGAGCAGGCAGGACGTCCCTCCTGCCACCGCAGAAATTTTTCCCTTTGTTCTTGTTTCTGTAGTCGCGGCTTTTTCCCGCCGACGGTGGCACCTCCATGCCCCTTTCTTTCTTTTCTTTTCTTTTCAATTAAATTTCATTTATTTTTGGTCGCCTGGAGGGACCCTCCCCTCTGGGCGCCGAGGCCTACCGGGCTTACAGTATGGAGCCGCCTTCTCCCCAGAAGTGCCCTCACTGCGGGGACCTAATTTTCCAATTGGACTCCAAGGCCTGGTGCCTCTCCTGTTTGGGGCCTGACCCTTCTTTCCCGGATCCCCCGGGCTACTGTCGGGAGAAGACCCTCCCTTTTTCGGATATCCCTCGACGATGTCTTCGCGCCCAACGCGCGGTCGTCGGGTGGTTGTTCTTTCCAGGAACAGGTATCCACACAACAGTATGTTAAGACTAGCCGAGTCTTGAGGGGCGGGTCTCATGCGTGGCATGGCGACAGCTCCAGCCGACCCAAGTCCCCCTTGGCTAATATACCCCGGCGGGAGTCCTCGGGCTCCAAAGCATTTACGGGGTTTCGGGATGTTCCTGAGGTTCGCTCCTCACAGAACATTCCCGAGCCATGCCCGAGGGAGGTACCCGCTTTGAGCGGTGCCAATTCCCCGGCGTCGGCGTCGAGTGTTCCACTCTTCGCCAGGGATCGGCTCGACCGGGTCTGACCTCCCTACATCCCAGCCATGCCTCGGGTGTGGTATCCGCTCCGGGCAGTACTGAGACCCCGGCATCGGCGTCGGTGTCGAGCGCTCCAATCCTCACCGAGGATCGTCGGCTGCTGTCCTCGGCGCCTCCGGGGCCGATCGACTCGGTCCAGCCTGGCGTTCTTCCATCACTGCCATGCGCGGGGGTGGTACCCGCTACGAGCGGTACCGACCTGTCGGCGTCGAGCGTTCCGCTCCTCACCGGGGATTGGCGGCTGCGGTCCTCGGCGCCTCCGGGGTCGACCGACTCGCGCCGGTATGTCGTCCCTACGGGGGTAGTATCTGCTTCGGGCGGTGCCGACCCGTGGGCATCGAGTAACCCACTCCCCACCGGGGATCGCCAGCCGCTGCCCTCGGCACCTCTGGAGCCGATCGGCTCGACAGTCTGGCCCTTCGTTCCGGCCATGCGCGGAGGCGGTACCCGCTTCGAGCGCGCCGGCGTCGATGGTTCCACCCCTCGCCGGGAATGATCTCCTGGCCTCACTCCCCTTGGAGCTGCTCGCTTCGACCTGAGCTGGGTCGCCGGTATCCCAGCCCTGCGCAAGGGTGGTACCGGTTTTCAGTGGCGCCACTCCGCCGGCGACGGCAGGGGCGTCGAGTTCAAGGGACCGCCATCAACCTTCCCCGGGGACCTCGGGGTGTGTCGACCGGCACACGGGCGACCCCACGGCATCGACGCGGCTGTCGAGGGCCCCGCCCTTTCCTAGAAAAGGGTCCTCGGGGTCTTCGATCGCCTCGATCCCACCGCAGGGGCTTGGCACTTCCCCCCCCCCCCCTGCAGGGACTCGTCGTTGGGTGACCTGGGTCCCCTCGGGGACGGGCCGTATGCCCCGGCAGGCTTTCCCTCCGGGTAGGACGGGTTCGAGAGGGGCCCCGGCATCGGGCAGCGCCCACCGATCGACATCGGCGCCGGCGTCAGATGACCCCCTCTCCACCGAGCTCCGTCCTCGGGGGCCCTTGATGCTCGCGGCACCGGTCGGCGTGGTTCCGATCCGCGCTCCGGGATCTCCACCACCGGCGCGGTCGCTCCCACCGGGGTCTTCGAGGAGGGAGTCTATCTCCTCGCTCGGTTCGATGCCCAGCCTGGAGTCGTTGTCCAGCCTTGAAAGCCTGGCCACCGCACGTCTCGGGATCGGCCCCTGTCCCCTCCCGCAATGCAGAGCAGAGACCGCTGGCCCCTGCCCTCCGGCGGCCGCGGATGCGCTCCAGTCACGGGGGGAAGCGCCGCCCCCCGGGTTCAGGGCTGAGGCAGATTCCTGCGGCGCCGTCGGTGCCATCGACCCCTTCGATGCCTAGCTTGGAATCAATTCCAGGAGCCGAAGACGCCATGTTGACTACCCCGATCCGGGTCGGTTGGTCCCCTCCTCTGCCCAGCGGGCATCGGCCCGAGCGGCTCTTAGTGCCCTGGCGGCCTCTCCCGCCATAACTCCTCCGGCAGAGCCGCCTTTTCAGGATTTCCTCCTTGAAATGGCAGACTTGCTGGCCATCCCTATCCCGGACCCGAGCCCAGGCCCTGCGGAACAGGCAGCCGTGATGCTTCCTCTGCATCCCTCCCTGCAGGATCTCCTGCTGGGGGCTTGGCGGTCGCCTCTGAGGGTTCCGGCGCCGTCGACTGCGATGCCGGCTCTGTACCGGGTGCCTCCGTCCCCTGGGTTTCGGCAGCACCAGCTTCCACATCGGTCCATTGTGGTGGAATCGGCGCTGAGGAAGGCCGGAAGCAAGGAGAAGCATGCTTCTCGCCCTCCAGGCCGTGCCTCGAAGACACTAGATGCTCTAGGACGTCAAGCCTTCCAAACGTCTATGCTGGCGGCCAGAATTATTTCATATATATTTTATGAGTCTGTCGCTTCGGGAGGTCACCGAGAGGTTATCTCGGTTATCCCCCTTCGTATCTGCAACCAAGGCCTTTGAATATTCCCTGCTTCTTTATCACTGCAGGAATATCTCCGGATTCCTTTCTCGTGCTTCTCTGGACTCCTTCCAGTCGGTCAGCAGAGCCTCTGCTGTTGCCATTAGAGCATGCCGTACAGCATGGTTGCAGGCGTCCGAGTTGTGTAGACGGGCACAGCACAACCTGGGTAATTCTCCCTGCGACGGAGATCACCTCTTCAATAGCGAAGCCTTACGTCAGGTCGCACAGTGCTTCGCTACCCTCCCCAGAGTTAGCAGTCAGCCTAGGGCCCGGCCCTCACCCGGCGGGGGTAAACGCCTCTCCAGACCCCCCCTTCCCTAGGAAGAGGAAATGTCAGCCCTCCGCCCACCCTCCAGGCGCACCCGAGCAAGGGACCTCTCACCCCGGGTTGATGTCCCCGGGCCCGCGCCAGGACTCTCATACTAAGCATTTTTAGGCTCGGGTGGGCGGCTGCCTGCACTTAACCTCCTTACCAGAAGTTTAAAATCAAGCTCTACTCTGGGGCTCGTTCAGTTGACGAATGGTTCGGGGACTTATCTAGGGGTTCAGGTATTCTCCTCCGTGGGAAAGGGAGACCACCTTACTCCGTGATAGCTATGGCCCACGGTCACCCTACTTACTCTTCGGTACGTCCCCGAACCCCTCTCAGCCAGTATTCCCTTGCTGATTGCTTCCGTACCGGAATTCCCCTTCCAGCCGCTATAGTCCCCCAATACTTACCAGGGACTATACCCTCATGTCCCCCGATTGTGCGGGGGACGAGTTCTGCGTGCAGGTCCTGGGGACACATATAGGGCCTCCAACCCCTGAGGTGTTCTACCGGACTGATGCTATCCTCCGTCCCCCACGCTACCGCTCTCTTAGCTCGCCGATCTGCCCTTGCCCTCCGGAAAAGATCCTTCCTCTGACGGATCTTGAGGCCGCCTCTCCAGGTGGACGTTCTGGGGATTGATGGCAGATCCGCCTTACCAGGGTGCTGCTCATGGAGGTAGGCCCCCCGGCGTACCTGCATTACTACCGGAGAGGGCGTCCCGATATCCACCGGCTTAGATATACTAGATATCACCTGCTTGATAGGCGCCTATTGGGGGATGCCCACAGTACCTGTGTTCTACCGCCTTTTTCCCCCTATGGACGGTACACCCCCCCCCCGGGGGTCCGGCCAGTCCGCCTGCCTATTCCTCGTTCGGCCCGCGGACTGGTGGTACCCTACTGCTGTGAAGTCAACAGCTCCTTTTTTCAGTTAGGTTCTCCTCCCGGAGGTCCGGACCCTTGTCTCCCTATCTCTCGCTAGGGCAGACTGTGTACTCCTTCTGCTCCGGGGTACACCTCTACTCTTCTCCGGTAAAAAAAAAGACACGTAGGGAGACCCCAGAGCAGTCCCTTGCGGGCTCAGGTCTGCCCTTTTCACCACAATTCATGCTAATGCTTCGTCAAGCTTTTTGCTTGAAGCAGAGCACTGCGGCGGTCCCTCAAGCAGCTCCCTTTGCGGTATTCCCCTCGGGGGCAGGGGCTCTGGAACTCCCAGCTCCGGTGGAGAGAGCAAATGTCCAAGGGACTTAATGCACTATCCCAGCCATGGCCACAGGAGGGACCCCTGTATGTGTTCCCTCCCTGGTTCCTGATAGGCCGGATACTTCACAGGATAGAGAACCACAAGGGCAGAGCGATACTAATTACTCCAGACTGGCCTCAAAGGCCATGGTACGTGGACTTGATACGGCTCCCGAGGGGCACCCCGTGGAAATTTTCTGTGATGCTCGAGTTACTGCATCATGGACCTTCTCCTGACTAAGAGGGGTTACTCGCCTGGAGTGGTAGCAGCACTCCTCAAAGCCTGCAATCGATCCATTTCTCTCTCCTATGTGCAGGTGTGGAACCTGTTTGAGGAATGGTGTGACAGGAAGGTGATGTCTTCATTGGCTGCCCCCATTCTACTGATTTTGACCTTGCAGGATGGACTGGACAAGGGGCTAGCGCTTGGGTCCTTGAGAGTCCAGATAGTGGCCCTGGCGTGTTATCGGGGGCGGATCAAAGGGGTCTCTATTGTGGCCCTTCCGGATGTTATGCTTTTCCTGAGGGTTGTGAAGCAGGTCCAGCCACCCCAGCAACCAATGATTCCCTTGTGTGACCTGAACCTGGTCTTGGAGACTCTCGTGGGGGCTCCCTTTGAGCCCTTGCGTGATGCCTCTATCAAGGATCTCGCCTTGAAGATGATACTTTTGGCGGCTGTGTGCTCGGCAAGGAGGATTTCTGAACTACAGGCCCTCTCCTGGAGGGAGGAGTAGCCTAGTGGTTAGAACACTGGCTTGGTAACCAAGCAACCAGGGTTTGATTCCCACTGGCACTCCTTGTGGGCTTGGGCAAGTCACTTAACCCTCCATTGCCTCGGAAGAAAGGCCTGGCAATCTACTTTGGTTACACTGCCAAGAAAACCAAGGAGCTTCTGGGTTGCCAGGAATCGGCTTTGACTCGAAGGCACACATTGCATTGGCCCTCTCCTGCAGGGAACCGTTTCTGATGTTCCATCCCGAGAAGGTGGTACTGCGGACAGTACTTTTCTTTTTGCCCAAAGTGGTGTCAACTCTTCATGTTAAATCAGCCGGTTTCGCTGTCTGATTCGGAAGCAGGTAGCCTCGGGCAACGGTTCCTGTTTGCACCTTCTAGATACTAAACAAGTCCTGTGGCACTACTTGAAGCGGACCGAGTCCTTCCAGCAATTGGATCATCTTTTCGTCCTCTTTGGCGGAGGTCATTGAGGAGAGGCAGCATCCAAGGTCAACATTGCTCGATGGTTGAAGGAAGCATTTGCATCAGCTTATGTATGGCATCGGAGGGTGGTCCGGCGGAACTGCATGTGCATTTGATGAGGGTGCAGGCAGCCTCCTGGATGGAGATGGGACTGGCACCTCCTGGAGAAATCTGTAGGGTGGCTGCCTGGGAGTCGTTGCATGCCTTTACCAAGCATTATCGGTTAGACCTCTAGGTGCGGGAAGATACGTGTTTCGGGGTTGGGGTGCTACAGACCGGCTTCGCTGACTCCTCCTGGTAGGAATTCACTGCTATGGTATATCCCATACGTCTGGCCTGGACTGGAGGAATAATATGGAAGGTATAATTAGGCCTTACCTACTAATTGCCTTTCCTTGAATCTCTACAGTCCAGGTTAGAACCTGCCTTGTTGCGCTCATCTGGTCTGAGTTCTTCTCAGTGGCAGTTATTTTTTATTTGGTTGGGGCTCAGTCTCTCAAGGACTCCCGTTTGGCTTCAGTTCCTCTTGGGACCATGAGCATGGTTTTGACACACTAGGGAAACACATAATGTATTTGGGTCAGGGTGGGGGAGGGAAGGAAAGACAAATGTTGTGGATTAGGACCTCAGTTCCATAGGAAGCGCTTGAGTATGTTTGTTTCTAAGAGCCTCTGGGACACACCTTTTGGGCTTTGTTTGAGAGGTAGTTTTTCCTTAGGGGCATTTGTGTTTGTGTGTGTGTGGTTTTGTTTTGTTCTCTTATTTTGGTACTCCTATACTGACCAGCCTGGTGATGCACATCACCTTTAATAGTCAGCAAACTGTGTGTTGCTCAGTCTCCACCTGCTGGTTGGGGGACACAATCCATGTGTCTGGCCTGGACTGTAGGGATTTAAGGAAAGGCAATTAGCAGGTAAGGCCTAATTACACCCTAGATATTCTGGATTTCAGCTTCTACATAAAAGCCTAAATTTGGCTTCCAGAACCTCCCACAATTTCCTATGTCATTGATACCAACATGTACGAAGACAGCAAGCTCCTTCCCAGCACCCAGCACTATCCAAAATCTTGCCTAGGTGGTGCGTGAGGTCCACTATGTTCGCACCAGGCAGTCATGTTAGCAGGTGATCCTCACATCCACCAGCCACCCAGCTATCTACATGCCTAATGTTTGAATCGAGATCTATAATAGCTGTCCTAACCTTTCCCTCATGGGCACATGGCCCTGAAGAAACCACCTCGGTGCAAGAGGGTTTGACATCACCTGGAGGACCGGTCCTGGCTACAGGATCTCACTTCCTGCCATACCAAAGTGATGCTCTCCTTTCACGTGACCTCTTCTCCATGGCAGTAGAGAAGCTGCTAGACTGGAAGTTGGACTTCAGTACTACGTTCCTGTAGGTCTCATCTATATACCTCTATTGTTTTTGTTAGCCCCTCCCAAGTCTGCTACTCTAGCTTCCAGAGATTGGCTTGTTCCCTGAGCTGCTACTTTCAAGAACCATAGTGGCCTCCTTTTCCTTTTATTTACTTTTTTTTAACCCGTTTTGGACCAGCGTATGTTTTACATACATAAGGTTTCCATACTTACTACTCAACTGTTTACTAATTAATGGTTATAAATTCAGTGAAACTATGTTTAGCTATTATCATTATGTCAAAAAGCGTTATATACAGATTTTTTTATCTGAGATCTAGTTAGTTTAATAGGTATTCGAAGTTTGCTGATTTTGACGGTTCTGGCAGCTCAACATAAAAAGATCACAAAAAATAGTAAGTAGCTTATAATGCTGTAATAGCTACTATTTTGCAAATGTATTTATAGACTTTAGAAAATAGGTTTAGATAACTGTAAGTTACTTAGTGTCAGTTATTGGTGCGTATATCGGCCTTGTATGTTTTTCATACACTGGGCTAAAAACAAGAGCAAGATGTATATGCTTATATTCATAGACATCTCAGCAGCTTTCGACTCTGTGCATCACCCCACACTACTAAAGCGACTCGAGTCCATAGGCATCACAGGAACCCTTCTAAAATGGTTCTCCTATATTACAAACCGAATGCAGCAGGTCAATTTCAACAATGTCAAAGCCACCCCTTTCCCGCAAACCCAAGGCATCCCACAGGGCTCCGCCCTCTCCTCCCTCCTATTCAACCTATACCTTCAACCAGTATGCAAGATTTTCCAGCACCATGGCATCAACTACCATATCTACGCAGACGACCTAATGCTATATACTCAACTAGACGCAAACAACCCAAACCTCTCCAAGCTAGAAAAATGCCTACACGAACTTCAAGTCTGGCTCCAACGCAATAACATGTCCATTAACCACAAGAAAACAGAAGTAATGTGTATCTCCAGGAAACCGGGATTTGAGCCCCCGACAACAGTCACCATGAACAATAATAACTACAACATCAAAACAGAGATAAAATATTTGGGAGTGATGCTTGACAGCAACCTACATATGGACAAGCACCTTCGAATCACCAATCGGGCTATTTTTCACAAATTAAGAGTATTACAGCCCCTACGTAACATCCTCGATCATACTGACTTCAGATCTGTTGCGCAAGCCCTCATCATTCCACACCTGGACTATTGCAATGCCATACTGCAAGGCCTGCCAAAAAAAACTATAAATATTTTGCAAATGGCACAAAATGTAGCAGCCCGAATCATTATGAAGAAAGGACTCTCCGACCACATCACACCCGCACTAATTGAGCTTCACTGGCTCCCCATCACAGCTCGCATTCAATACAAAGTCCTAATCACTACTTTCAAACTCATACATGATGTAGCGCCCTCATACCTCAACAGCCTAATATCAAAACTACCTAACAGAAGTAGAAGAACACTGAACCTCAACACCCTCTTTATCCCGATGTGCTTCACTAAGGTTAATGCTTCCACCAGCAACCGAGCTTTCTCCCTTACAGCTCCGGCACTCTGGAACCGATTACCAAGTGATCTACGTGGAATCAGTGATCTGAAAGACTTTAGAAAGCTACTTAAGACACACCTTTTCCAAGTACATTACAACTTAACCGCATGAAATATGCTAACCGCCTGAAACAAACTCAGCAATGTGAAATTGTATATAAGGATCCTTTGTAAGTCCTAACATACAGCAATTGTAAATATGTATTAAGTATCCTGTATGTACCTGCAATAATCAATTAACTGTAAATCCTTTACCCCCTTGATTGTTGTGCACTATCGCCCCCCCCTAATCGCATTGTATATACCTTAATTCTGGCTGGTACAGCCAAATCTCCCATGTATAGAGGCCGCTGCTGATCACTGGAATCAGCGGGTTACAAATGTACGCTAAATAAATAAAATAAAATAAATATGTTGAAACTAATTGCTGTCAAGCATTCTGTTCAAGGTGTTTCAATGGTGCAATATCGACGCACTGCATCAGAAGTGTTTTCACGTGTATCATATTCCGCCGTCAGACTGGACTGTTGACAAACTATATTATATCATAATAGTGTTTTAAATGAAAACTGCAGTTTCAATAGTATCATACAGTATGTTTATGTTAATGAATATTGGAACTGAATCCTATCTCTTCTGAAGACGGACAATATACTATTTTGGACCAGTGTATGAAAAACATACACTATGTGAAACTTCTATTTTCTGCAAAGTTTTAATATTTTTTATTATTGCCGGTATTTCATAGTTGTTTGAGTGTAACAAATCTAATAAATCATCCAGAACAGAGAGAGAATATGCGAGCTGTCCAAAACGGGTTAAATAAAAAGGGTTGATGCCCTTAAATATCCTCTCTGTTTTGCCCACTGCTTTTCTACATCCTCTAGCTGTTCTCATCCCACTAACTATTGTTCCTTATCGTTCCTCCAGCTTAGTCCTCCACCAATGGGTAGTGCACCTCCTCCTGCTGCTTGGAGACTGGACCAATCAAAACTCTGCATTCCTGCAAGTAGTGTGCTGGCATTCCATTTCAGCTCCAGTGTGTCCAGTCTCCACGCAGCAGGAGGACTTAGTGAGCCTAGGTGCTGGACTCACTGGAAGAACAGATAATGAGCAGGATTGTGGTTAAATTTATTTATTTCTTTATTTGGCTAATTGGCTTGGGCTGTCTCTTTAAGTAAAAAAAAAAAAAAAAAAAAAGAAAAAAAAAAAAGAAAAAGAAAAGCACCCCATCCCGAACGGGCTGAAACAGCAGTTGGCTTCGGGTCTAGGGGGAGGGGGGGATTTGTCCGTCGCTTTCCCCCGCCTGCCAAGCCAAAGTTGGATTTCCTTGCAGCCTGACTGCCGGTCAAAGAGGATCTCTGTCCCTGGACTATTCAGGACAGAGCTCCTGCTACGGTACCCCAGCGGCCCGGTTTCTGCCTCCTGGCAGTCCACGGCATTTTCTCTGCCTTTCCTTTTGGCCTACGGGGCTGAGCTGGGGACCGGAACGGGCGGATTCAGCCCTTGGCAGCTCCCTCGGTTCGCTCTTTCAAGAGGGACCGGTTCGGGGTGCGCTCCACCACGCTGGCCTGTGCATCGGCTGGCTGGTTCCTGGCGCCCGTAGAAAAGAGCGCCAAAGTGTTTTCTGTGGAGCCGTGGCCATTTTGAGCACGCGGCTCCCGGGGTCTCCGTGCCTCCATGTGTCGGCGGGCAGCTCCGGTGCTCCTTTCTTCTTGGCGCTGCTGGTTTTGCCAGTTTCCCTGAGGTAATATTTTCTTTATTCCTTGCGATTCGGGATTTATTTTCGTTATTTTCTTTGTGTTTCTTTTTTCCCGCGTTTTGCTCAGCTGCTGATTTTTGCGGTCCCTTTTCTTTCTCCTCTTCTCAGATAGGCCTTTTTGTTTTTTTATACCTGCCAATTAACAATCAAAAAAAAAAAAAAAAAAAGAACAAACGTGGGATAATATAACAGTGGAACCCCACGCTGAGGAGTGCCTTCTTGCCTTCGGCCTAGCGCTTGCTGGAGACAAGAGTTCCTCGGGCCCTGCACTGGTGGAGCCCATGCCCTCTAGCTCTCAGTGTATAATCTGTGGCACCCGTAGGGGGGCCTGCGGGGAAACGGGCGTCTGTCATCGCTGCGCCTCTCTTTCCCTCTCTATGGAACAGCAGTTGGAACTTTCAATGGCCCCGGATGCTCAGGGGGCTATTGTGGGGGAGGAGAGCGAAGCAGTGGTGGCTGGTCCTTCTGCTTCTTCCCTGTCAGCCGTGCCCGGGATGGCCAGTGGGCCGTTGGATCTCGGGGGCTCTTCTCTCATGCACGACTTCTCTCCGGACTTTGTCTTGCTGATGCATCAAGCCTTTTGTCGCAGTCGGCAGGGGCAGCTGAGTGGTGCCTTGCCTGTCGCTTCCTCGGAGGTGCGGTCACCGGTGGGTGACCGTGCAGCTTGGCTGATCTCTCCCTTGCTGAAGCCGACTGGCAAGAGTCGGAGGAGATTGAGTTGGATATGGATGTGGATATGGATGAATTAGAAGAGGGGGAGATTGCGGAGCCCGAGGACCAGGCTCGGATCATTCGGGTGTTCCGTAAGGAGGAATTGCCGGCCCTGATTTCGGAAGCACTGCAGACGCTCCGCTTGGCGACGGAGCAACCAACGGAAGACGATGATGCGGCAGACCCCATCATTCAGGCGGTCCGTCAGACCCAGGTAGTTTTCCCCATTCATAAGGTGATTGATCAGATGATCCAGGCGGAGTGGGATACTCCCGAGTCCGGTCTTAAGGGGGTCCGGGTCATGAACAAGCTGTATTCCCTGGCGGACAAGGACAAGGAGCGCTTCCGTTCCCCCAAGGTTGATGCGGCGGTGTCCGCAGTTACTAAGAACCACGATCCCCGTAGAGGGCAGTGCGGCCTTGAAAGAAGCGCAAGACCGAAAGATGGATGGTTTGCTGAAGCAATCCTTTGAAGTGGACGCACTGGCGTTACAGGCTTCCATTTCTGGTGCTTGGATCGCGTGTGCTTGCCTTCGTTGGGTCCAGCACCTGCGGCAGTCGGCTTCCTTGGAGGGCGATGCAGTGCGGGAGCTTCAGCGCTTAGAATCGGGTTCGGCGTATCTAGCGGACGTCCACTACGACCTCATCAGAGCCCTGTCAAACAGTATGGGTTCCCTGGTAGCGGCGCATAGGGCTCTTTGGCTGAAGAATTGGGCGGCTGATGGCTCTTCAAAGGCGCGGCTCGGCAAGCTTCCGTTTCGGGGAAGGCTGCTGTTTGGTGAAGAGTTGGAGAAGTTGGTTAAGGACCTGGGGGAGACTAAGGGGGGCCGGCTGCCGGAGGATAAGCCCAGACGTGGTAAGGCGGCACCGGCCTTTCGAGGTCAAAGTAGAGACTTTCGGAGGTTTCGTTCCCCCCGTTTTGCAGGGTCCCCGAGGGGTCGTTACGCCTCTAGGTACCAGAGCTTTCATGGATTTTAGGGGGCCAGTAGAGGATTTGCGGCGGCGTTCCCCGCTGTCGCCTGAAAGCCACAATGAAGGGTGGCAGGTCCCGGCAGAGACTCGGCCTCTCGGAGGTCGCCTTCGGGGTTTTCTCTCTGCCTGGGGCCCACATTACGTCCGACCAGTGGGTGTTGGAGATCATCCGCGACGGCTATGCCTTAGATCTCGCCAGGCCGGTCCTGGACTCATTCGTCCTGTCCCCCTGCCGCAACCCGCAGAAGACTTCCCAGGTGCGACAAACGGTAAACCGGCTGCTTCAGTTGGCAGCGATCGTCCCCGTTCCGCCAGCGGAATACGGCCTCGGCCGTTATTCCATCTATTTCGTGGTGCCAAAGAAGGATGGCTCCCTTCGTCCCATTCTCGATCTAAAGGGCGTCAATCGTCTTCGGGTGCCACATTTTCGGATGGAGACGCTGCGATCCGTTATCGTCGCAGTTCGGCAGGGAGAGTTCTTGACCTCTCTCGATCTCACCGAGGCTTACCTGCACATTCCCATCCGGGCGTCCCATCAGAAATTTCTACGTTTCGCTCTTCCCTGGGGACATTATCAGTTTCAGGCTCTTCCCTTCGGTTTGGCTACTGCTCCTCGCGTATTCACCAAAGTTATGGTGGTGGTGGCGGCGGCCTTATGGAGAGAGGGGGTCTTGGTCCATCCGTACCTGGACGATTGGTTGATTCGAGCAAAGTCCAGAGACGAGAGCCTGGCAGTCACGGCAAAAGTGGTATCCTTCTTGGAGTCCCTCGGTTGGGTGGTCAATCCGCTCAAGAGCAACCTCGTGCCCACACAGGTGCTCGAGTACCTGAGGGTGCGGTTCGATACTCGGAAGGGCTCCGTGTTCCTGACAGATCGGAGAGTTCTGGCCCTGCAGCGTCTGGTGCGGGATTTCCGTAAACTCACAGCGCCGTCGGCGTGGAAATACCTTCAGGTGCTGGGAACGATGGTGGCAACTTTGGAGGTTGTCCCTTGGGCCCGGTTTCATATGCGATCGTTACAGCGCGCCCTTCTTCGCTGTTGGTCCAATCAGTTCGACCCCTTGAGCAAACAGCTTCCGTGTCCGCCGCGGGTCCGGAGAGAGCTGCAGTGGTGGCTTCAGCCGTCTGCTTTGCGGGCGGGAATGCCCTTGGAGCAGCTGGAGTGGCTTCCGCTGTTGACGGATGCGAGTTTAGCGGGCTGGGGAGTCCATTGCGGAGCGGAGTTTGCGCAGGGTCTCTGGTCGCCGGAGGAGAGCATTTGGTCGATCAACCGTCTGGAACTGAGAGCGGTATTTCGGGCGCTGCAGCATTTCGAGGCTCAGTTGACGGGGCGAGCGGTGCGGGTGCTGTCCGACAATGCCGCGACCATGGCGTACATAAATCGACAGGGAGGCACCGGCAGTACGGCCATGGAGGAAGAACCCCGGAGTCTGTTTGTGTGGGTGGAGCCGCGATTGCAAGCAATCTCGGCAGCGCACATAGCCGGAAGAGACAACGTGATGGCGGATTTTCTCAGCAGGGTGCGAGTGGATGCAGGGGAGTGGGAGCTGCATCCCACCGTCTTCGAGCAGTTAGTGCTCCGCTGGGAAATGCCCGTAATGGATCTTATGGCGACCTTCTGCTCCGCCAAAGTGAGTCGGTTCTTCAGCAGACGGCGGGAACCCATGTCGGAAGGAATCGACGCTCTCATGCGGCTGTGGCCCTCGAGGGGTCTTCTCTACGTCTTTCCCCCGTGGGCACTTCTCGGTCGAGGTGATCCAGCATATCGAGGCGCATCGCGGTTGAGTACTGTTGATTGCGCCGGATTGGCCCAGATGTCCGTGGTATGACGACCTGGTGCGCTTACTCGACGGGGTCCCGTGGCATCTCCCGTTGTCGCCGGAGCTGCTGCTTCAGGGTCCACTCCTGATGCCGCGGGTGGAGAGATTCTCGCTTACGGCTTGGCCATTGAAAGGGTGCGGCTAAGGAAGAAAGGTTATTCCAAGTCGGTGGTTGCGACCTTGCTTCAGGCGCGTAAACGTTCCACTTCGCTCGCGTATGTCCGCGTCTGGCGCATCTTTGAGGACTGGTGTTCCAAGCGCCAGATCCGGGCTGCCACAGCATCTGTCCCGGTGGTGCTTGACTTTTTTCAGGATGGCTTCGATAAGGGTCTGGCTGCTAGCTCCTTGCGGGTGCAGCTGGCGGCTCTGGCCTGCTACCGGGGAAAGGTGCACGGCGTAGCTCTAGGAACGCACTTCGATGTGGGTTTTGCGCCGTTATTT
Source organism: Ichthyophis bannanicus (assembly GCA_033557465.1). Taxonomy (NCBI): domain Eukaryota; kingdom Metazoa; phylum Chordata; class Amphibia; order Gymnophiona; family Ichthyophiidae; genus Ichthyophis; species Ichthyophis bannanicus. The sequence continues at coordinate 1,394,339,327 of CM066032.1, read as the reverse complement.
GTCAGTCACCGACTCCTTCCTCAAGTCCGATCGCTTGTTCGTCTTGTTTGGGGGGCCCAGAAAAGGTGAAGCGGCGGCGAAAGCCTCTATCTCCCGGTGGGTTAAGGAGGCGATTGTTTCCGCCTATTTGTTGCAGGGTCGCTCTGCTCCGATGGGTCTCAGGGCTCATTCGACTAGAGCGCAGGCGGCCTCCTGGGCGGAGTACAGTTTGGTGCCGCCGCTGGAGATCTGCAAGGCAGCGACTTGGTCGTCTGCATACGTTCAGCAAGCATTATCGGCTTGATGTTCTGGCGGCGGGGGATGTCTGTTTTGGGTCGGCGGTCTTGCGTGCCGGCTGGCAGGGTCCCTCCCATTAGTGCTGCTCTGTTACATCCCATTGGTGGAGGACTAAGCTGGAGGAACGATAAGGAAATAGTAATTACACTTACCTGGTAATTGTAGTTCCTTGAGAGACGACAGCTTAGTCCTCAGTCCCGCCCTTGGGTGTCTGCCTTGGCGCGGCATGCGTTCAGCCTGGGAAGCGGTTGGTACGGGTAAGTATATCCAGTTTACCTTCACCTCTTCCGTTCCGTCTAACTACTTTGTCTGTTCCTTTTCTCTCGCAGGCTCGGCAGGCAGGAGAGGGGGGCACGTGACGGACTTCCCTTCGGGATGACTCCCTATGTACTTTTGCGGAGTGTTCCGTTCCACGGTTCTTCAGAAGTTTATGATAGTTTTCTGGTATTGGCTACTTATTTGTTGCTCTTTTGAGTCTGCTTTGGCAATAGTTCACTGGAGCTGAAATGGAATGCCAGCACACTACTTGCAGGAATGCAGAGTTTTGATTGGTCCAGTCTCCAAGCTGCAGGAGGAGGTGCACTACCCATTGGTGGAGGACTAAGCTGTCGTCTCTCAAGGAACTACAATTACCAGGTAAGTGTAATTACTATTTTGAGATATTGTCCCATCTTGGCAAAGTTAGCCTTCTCAAAGTCCAGGACCCCCCCACGTTTGACTGGACTTTAGCAGCCCTAGTGCTAATACTGAACCACACTATCCGATCACTGGATGCCAGATCACTCACTGTAACATCAGAAACACTCTCCCCATTCGTTAGCACCAGGTCCAATATGGCTCCCTCGTGTATGGTGTGTTAGCAGTCACTGGAATAGTTCTCCACGTAAAGAATCAGGTATCTTTTTGCTTCTAGATGAGACTGCAGCAGGGATGTCCCAGTCAATATCTGGCATACTGAAATCGCCCATCAGCAATACCTCTCATTTCATAGCGATACTGCGAATGTCTTCAATTAATTCTCTGACTACTACTTCTGCCTGTGAAGGAGTCTGTATGTGATGCCAATGCAAATGGATGTGTCCAAGCTACGACGCCTCCATCTCCAGGAACAAGCAGGAATGAGTCTTCACGTATGGGTACGTCGGCGCCGACGGAGCCCGCACGGGAATGCTCCCCAGCATCCAATCAGAAAGCCTTTGGGAGCATCCCTCGCGCCTGCGCGGTGAGTTCCTGCCTTTCCCACCGTCTCTCCTCAGTTTTCGTTTTTCCGCGGAGCCAACAGGACGTCCTCCTGTCACCGCAGAATCTTTTTTCTTTAAAATCCTAATTTTCTATATATAGATATATATCGCACTTGTTTAGACATATATATTTTCATATGTATAGATGTGTATGTATTTCTCTCTCTCTCTCTCTCTCTCTCTCTCTCTCTATCTATATATATATATATATATATATATATATATATATATATATGTCTGCGCATATTGGGAGATGTCCATAGCACCCTATGTCTAACTGTCTGTACTAAAGTTTTATTTTCTTAAGGGGTCCAGACAGTCAACTTGCCTATTATCATACGGCTCAGTAACTGGGACCGGTTATACTCACAATCACTGCTGTGACGTCAACAGCTTCTATTTTTTGTTATACATCTCCCTATCTATGAAGTATCAAACTTCAATGTCTTTCTATCTCTTACCAGCTAGGAAGACAGTGTACATATTCAGTATTCCTGAGTACACCTCTGTTCTCCTTGGGAATAGGGGCTTTTTTCCATACCCTCTCTTCCCTTCCGGACTGGGCTTATTTTCCAGATCGGTCAGTCTCCTCCTTTTAGTCCTCAATGTTAATAACTTTGTACCTCAAAGAGTTCTCAGCTTTTTCCCATAAAGCTTTTCATTGAAGACCTGCCGTTCTCCTCCTGCCCCAGTTGACTCCTGGGTCACCTGCCCATTCCAGATTTGGAACTTCTTCCTCACTGCTGTGAAGTTCCCTTGAAGATTCCGCTACTGCATCTACAGTACACTTCATCACAGTTCTACTTCCTACAATCCAGTAGGTAAGCTCTTTATTGTACTAGTTCATTACATATTTTAATGATACTTGACATACATTCTAAAGACTCATTTCCCCTGTAGTCTTTAGTTTTTTGCTGTTCCTCTGCAGCTCTTCTCTTCTCAACTCCTACCCCCCATCCCTTAGGGGATGCCGGGGATCCAGGTTTGGGAAAATGCCGCCCTGTCCAGGGATACGCATTTTATGGGATCCCCCCTGGCACCCACAGCTAGGGAGTTCCCATATGTGAAGACTCATTCCTGCTTGTTCCTGGAGATAGCACAGTTACTCACCTGTAACAGGTGATCTCTGGGAACAGCAGGAATTAGTCTTCACAACCCGCCCACCTCCCCTAGGAGTTGTATCTGTTTATTTCCTTTCCTCTTTCTCTCCTTCTGTCTCAGCTATGAAACTCAACTGAGGAGAGACGGTGGGAAAGGCGGGAACTCACTCCGCAGGCGCGAGGGATGCTCCCAAAGGCTTTCTGATTGGATGCTGGGGGGCATTCCCGTGCGGGCTCCGTCGGCGCCGACGTACCCATATGTGAAGACTAATTCCTGCTGTTCCCAGAGATCACCTGTTACAGGTAAGTAACTGTGCTTACAGTTCTAGGCTGTCATAACTGATTTTTGCAGAGCAAGGTCAGGGCTGCTATCCCATCTACTTTGGCGCCCAGGAAAGGCGAATCCTTTCGCCCCATTCTCAATCTAAAGGCAGTCAGTGAGAAACTCTTCCTCAGCTTTGAGGAGACCATTTGCTCAATCTTCTTGTCTGTGCATCTTGGGGGGGGGGAGGGGTGTTCGCTTCCCTGGAAGTGTCCAAGGCCAGCTTTAATATTCCCATCAGGGACCAGCATCAACAATTCCTCTGCTTTTGCATCCTGGGTCAACATTTTCAGTTCAGGGCTCTGTCCTTGGGCTTAGTCACTACTCCCTACACTTTCTCAAAAGTGATGGTGGTGATAGCAGCCTTTTTGCATCAACAGGACACCTGTACCTGAATGATTGGCTCATCTGTTTGGATTTGCTGGAGAAGTCTAGGGAGAGCACGATCCTAGTGACTAGTGGCTGGAGTGTTTGGGACTGGTGATCGGTTACTCCAAGAGCAACTGCGATACAATGCAGGAGTTGGATTATTGGGGGGCGTGTAGACAACCTACAGGGGCGTGTATCCTCAAAAAGGAGAGGATGCTCAAGATACAGACCTAGCTGACGGAGTTCTGTCAGTCCCATGCTAGAGGAGCAGACTATCTGCAGCTTCTAGGATTCGTTACATTGACCCTTGGGTTGGTCCTGTGTGCCTGCTTCAGGTGTGCCTTCTATCCTTATGATCTCAGAGTTCACATCTATTCAAGCACATTTTACCTCTGCCACTGATCGTCCCTCAGTGGTGTTTGTCATTAGTGCTGAAGGGTTTGACTATCGAACTAGTTGCCTAACCTCTGTCTGGCTTTCTAAAGAGAACTGAAATTTTGCTAGCATCCAGAAACTTTTAGCATTGTCCATCTTCAGGTGGAGGAGATTCTCATTTTCGTGCAGTAAACTTGCTACAATACCTCTTCAAAGTTTTTTGAATTAGGCTTGAGCACTTCTTCGGTAAATGCATCTTACATTAACAGAGATGTACCATGCTTGTATGAATGATACTTCAGTATAGCTGCATCCTGTGGTGACGGATTCATGAGAGCTATGATCAATTTTTTTTTCTTTTTGGACAGACTTTGCATATCACCTGAGACCTAAATGCTATGCTAGCTCAGTTGATGAAACAACATTTTGAGCCACTGCAAATATCTAGTGTCCTGGAAAGTCTTGTTCCTGGTAGCTGTATTTTAAACATAGAAACAGAGAAAAATGACAGAAAAAGCCACATGACCTACCTAGTCTGTCCTTCCATATCAACAACTACAATGGTCCCCTTTTTTTCATTTATAGATCCTCTGTGTTTGTCTCATGCTTTTTTGAATTCAGATACTTGAAAGGTCCCAGTTTCTTGCTGTATTTGCAATTCCATCAGAACAGGGTAGTCCTCTTTACTTAACTTACCTAAAATAGTCCTCATCTTCCACAACAGTCAGTCTCTCAGTATGCCCTACGTTCTTTCTGAAGCTTCTTGTGCACAAGCGCTTCACACTGCACTGTAAGTACTCTGGTATACTACATGAAGAACTAAATGGATGAAATATCTGCAATTTCTTTGTTTTGATCTCAACAAGCTGGGAGCAGAAGTAGTCAAAAGAATTCTGGCAAAAACGTATTTCTCAGTATAAGCTGACAAGGCTAAGACTTCCATATACAGCTCTAGCCCACAATGTTGGAGCTATAGCAGCATCATCTAACCCCACCTGTATTTCGTTCCTTCATATTTCTATAGACTGTGACAGGTCCATATGGTCACAGTCCATTACTGCCTGGACCAGATGTATTGGAGAAGACAGTACCCGTGGACAGTTGCACCTGAGGCAACATCCTTTTATGTTCAACACATCACCACGTGAAGCAAAAAGTCTTATACCTATGCACCTTGCTTTCACCCCCCCCCCCCCAATCTCTCTCCCTCACGACGCTTCAGACTCTCTCTCATACCATCCCTCCCTCCTAGCCTTCATTCGGTCTCTCTCATATACTCCCCCCCCCCTCCCCTAGTCACTTGGGCCCATTCTCTTGCCTAATTGCAGCTTCTGTAAAAGACAACATTTCAGATTTTCCTCTCTGCGATTCTCTCCACATTTTTGAGCCACCCAGTGGAGGAAGTTCTGGCTGATCTCGTGGTTTCAAATCTTGCCAGACTTGAAACTGTGAGATCAGCCTGAACTTGTTGAACCACACAGTGCCAATCATAATGGGGAAGTCTGAAACGCTGCATTTTTCAGAAGTTGCAGCCACATCAGGGGCATGAAATCTCTGGCACCAGGGTACAATTTCTAGGCATCATGGCAACCAGGTGTCTGAGATTTGTTGAGCTCAGAGATCTTTCTGAACTCTAAGAAGTGAGATCCTTGTTGCATGACATTACATGCTCAACCTCATGTGTCCGATCTATCCTGTCTGTAGTGAACACTGATAGGTAAGCAGCTTCACTGTATGCTGAATCATGATATGTATTCTAGAGGTAGTCAATGTATCCTGACGAATATTTATTGCAAAAAAAGAAAAGTAAAGCGCAGAAGAACAGACGCTTGTGCTGGGCTTAACATGTGTTGAGGATTCTCCCGATTTAAGAAGTATCAGCGGTAAGTGCAAACCACTCCAGGCACTGCCGGGGCTAGCATTGCTGATGTCATCGGCTAGAAGCCCCGAGGGGGCTTATAAACTGGCCCAGAGGCCCTCTGGGCGGAACATGCCCCTTTTACACCACTTCTGCACACCGGAGCACCCATAGATCATCAGTTTTATCCAAGGTACTGTTTGACATTTTAATTTGTATTGGTGGGTAATGTCCCGATGGGGAGGAGCAAAGTGAAGAACCTGCCTATGTTTTTTCCAGCTGCTCACTCTTCTGGGAAGGTTGTGGGGTCCGTTGGACAGGCATAAGAACATAAGATATGCCATACTGGGTCAGACCAAGGTCCATCAAGCCCAGTATTCTGCAGAGATGAGGGTTTTGGATTTGTTAGGAACTGGGGAACATTCTGGGGAAAGGAGGGGCTCTTCCGAAGGGATGGGCTTCACCTTAACCGGGATGGAACCAGGCTGCTGGCATTAACATTTAAAAAGGAGATAGAGCAGCTTTTAAACTAGATATTAGGGGAAAGCCGACAGTCGCCCAAGAGCGGATGGTTCGGAAGAATGTATCCTTGAAGGATACTACCAAAAGCAGAGAGGTTCCACAAAAGAGTAAAGCAGCCCAAATGCCCTCAAGTATGGAGCAGACAGAGCTTAAAGATCCCAATTTACCCTTGTCTAACAATAGCCAAATTAACATGAATAAAAAACATTCTCTAAAATGCTTGTATGCAAATGCTAGAAGTCTAAAGAATAAGATGGGAGAGTTAGAATATATAGCACTAAATGAAAAGTTAGATATGATTGGAATATCAGAGACATGGTGGAAGGAGGACAACCAGTGGGACACTGTGATACCTGGGTACAAACTATATCGTAATGATAGAGCTGATCAAATTGGTGGAGGGGTTGCGCTCTGTTAGAGAGGGCATTGACTCAGAAAGGATTAAAGTTTTGCAGGAAACAAAATCTGCTGTAGAACTATATGGATTGAAATTCCATATAAAAGGGGGAAGGCGATGGCAGTGGGGGTGTACTATCGAGCACCTGGCCAGAATGACCAAATGGATGATGAAATGCTTAAAGAAATCAAGGAAGCTAACAAAGGTTACAGCGCAGTAATAATAATGGGTGATTTCAATTACCCCGGTATCGACTGGGTCAGTGTCAGGTCAGGACATGCTAGGGAGATAAAGTTCCTAGATGAAATAAATGACTGCTTCTTGGAGCAGCTGGTTCATGAACCGACCAGAGGGGAAGCCATATTAGACCTAGTCCTTAGTGGAACACCAGATCTAGTGCAAGAGATAAGGGTGTTGGGGCCACTTGGCAATAGTGATCATACATGATCGCCTTTGATTTAATTAGTGGAGGAGGGGATAGTAAGGAAATCCACAGTACTACCTTTTAACTTTCGAAAGGGAGACTATGATAAAATGAGGAAAACAGTTAAGAAAAAACTAAAAGGATCAGTTGCGAAGGTTAAAGACGTACATCAAGCTTGGGTGGTGTTGAAAAATACCATCTTGGAAGCCCAGACCAACTGTATTCCACGCTTTAAGAAAAGTGGAAGGAAGTCCAAAAAACTGCCAGCATGGTTTAAAGGTGAGGTCAGAGAGGCTGTTGCCAAAAAAGCATCTTTCAGGAAATGGAAAAAAGAGCCAAACGACGAAACCTGGAAACAGCACAAGCACTGGCAAGTCAAATGCAAGGCATTGATAAGGCAGGCAAAAAGAGAATTTGAGAAGAAGCTTGCTGCGGAAGCAAAAACGCGAAATAAAGACCTTTTCAAGTACATTTGTAGCAAAAAACCTGTGAGAGTCAGTTGGTCCATTAGATGATGAAGGGGTTAAAGGAGCACTAAGAGGCGACAAGGCGATAGCGGAGAGACTGGATGAATTCTTTGCTTCGGTCTTTACTGAGGAAGATGTAGGGATGTTACCCATGACTGAAGTGGTATTTAAAGGTGCGGAAGAATTGAAGGAAATATCGATACATCGGGAAGATGTCTTACAACTATTAGATAAACTGAAGAGTAGCAAATCACCTGGGCCGGATGGTATACATCCAAGGGTGTTGAAAGAACTGAAATATGAGATTGCAGAACTGCTATCAGTAATCTGTGAACTATCATTACAATCATCTCTAATACCTGAAGATTGGAGGATCGCCAATGTAACACCAATTTTTAAAAAGGGTTCCAGGGGTGATCCGGGAAACTACAGACCGGTGAGCCTGACGTCAGTACCGGGAAAAATGGTAGAAACCATCATAAAGAATAAAATTGCTCAGCATGTAGATAGTCACAACCTAATGGGAGACAGCCAACATGGCTTTAGACAAGGAAGATCTTGTCTTACTAATCTGTTATGTTTTTTTGAAGGAGTGAATAAACAGGTGGACAAAGGTGAGTCGGTTGATATTGTGTATCTGGACTTTCAGAAAGCCTTTGACAAGGTCCCTCATGAGAGACTTTTGGCAAAACTAAAGAGTCATGGGATAGGAGGCAGTGTACTATTGTGGATCAGGAACTGGTTAAAAGATAGAAAGCAGAGGGTAGGGCTAAATGGCCAATTTTCCCAATGGAGAAAGGTGAATAGTGGTGTACCCCAGGACTCTGTGCTGGGTCCGCTGCTTTTTGACATATTCATAAATGACCTGGAAAATGGAATAACGAGTGAGGTAATCAAATTTGCAGATGACACAAAACTATTTAAAGTTGTTAAAACCCAAGAGGATTGTGGAAAATTGCAAGAGGATCTTGATAAATTGGAAGACTGGGCATCAAAATGGCAGATGAAATTTAATCTAGACAAGTGCAAGGTTATGCACCTAGGGAAGAACAACCCAAACTATGGTTACACGAAGCAAGGATCCACATTAGGAACCACCACCCAGGAAAAAGATTTAGGCGTCATTGTGGATACCATGTTAAAACCCTCGGCCCAGTGTGCAGCGGCGGCCAAGAGAGCAAATAGAATGCTAGGTATGGTAAAGAAAGGAATGGAAAATAAAACAAAAGATATTATAATGCCTCTGTATCGTTCCATGGTGAGACCGCACCTTGAATATTGTGTGCAATTCTGGTCGCAGTATCTTAAAAAGGATATAGCGATTTTAGAAAAGGTACAGAGAAGAGCCACCAAAATGGTAAAGGGGATGGAAGGATACTCCTATGAAGAAAGGCTAAAAAGGTTAGGGCTCTTTAACCTGGAAAAGAGACGGCTGAGGGGAGATATGATAGAAGTCTATAAATTAATGGAGTGGAACGGGTAAACGTAGATCGATTGTTTACCTTTTCAGAGTATAGAAAGACTAGGGGACATGCAATAAAGCTACAGGGTAAACTATTTAAGACTAATAAAAGAAAATATTTTTTCACTCAACGTGTAATCAAACTCTTTAATTTATTACCGGAGGATGTAGTAAAGCTGTTAGTGTAGCTGGGTTTAAAAAAGGTTTGGACAAGTTCCTGGAGGAAAGGTCCATAAACCATTATTAAGAAGTGACCGAAGATATCAATGCTTGACCCAGTACAAGCATTGTGGAACTTGTGTGTCTTGGGGAAACTGCTAGGTACATATGACCTAGATTGGCCACTGTTGGAAACAGAATACTGGGCTTGATGGACCTTGGTCTGACCCAGTATGGCATATCTTATGTTCTTATGTTCTGTTTCGGCTTGAAAAACCGCGCGAGAGGGGAATACTCTCGTCGCGGCTTGAAAAGCACGCCGCTGATAGAGCAGAGTCGGATCTCCGGGCAGAGGGAAAGGGGCCGCAGGACAGCTGCTTGAGCAGCAGAAGTCAGTTTTTTTTTTTAATTTGACAATTGATTCTGCTGCTGCCACGGCGGCAACGGCAGCAGCAGAAGCCAGGGTTTTGGGGTTTTTTTTGTTGGCCGGTAATGAGCTATGGAGGGGCTGACTGAACTGGAAGTGGGCTATTGGCAGAGGGGGGAGGGGAGGGGGGGGGTTATGACTGGTCATGGGCTGGGGGGGGGGTTATAACTGGTAATGGGCTATGGTGGGGGCTAGGACTGGAAATGGGCAGATGGGGGTTAGGACTGGAAATGGGCTATTGGCAGGGGGGTTATGACTGGTAATGGGCTGGGGGGGGGTTATAACTAGTAATGGGCTATGGTGGGGGCTAGGACTGGAAATGGGCAGATGGGGGTTAGGACTGGAAGTGGGCTATTGGCGGGGGGGGGTTATGACTGGTAATGGGCTATGGTGGGGGCTAGGACTGGAAATGGGCAGATGGGGGTTAGGACTGGAAGTGGGCTATTGGCAGGGGGGGGGGGTTATGACTGGTAATGGGCTATGGTGGGGGCTAGGACTGGAAATGGGCAGATGGGGGTTAGGACTGGAAGTGGGCTATTGGCAGGGGGGGGTTATGACTGGTAATGGGCTATGGTGGGGGCTAGGACTGAAAATGGGGTGATGGGGGTTAGGACTGGAGGTGGGCTGATTGGGGGGTTAGGACTGGTAATGGCCTATGAGGGGAGGTAAGACTGAAAATGGGGTGATGGGGGATACGACTGCAAGTGGGCTATGGGGGGGGTAAGACTGGTAATGGGCTATGGGGGGGGGGTAAGACTGAAAATGGGGTGATGGGGGGGTAAGACTGGAAGTGCGCTATGGGGAGGTTAGGACTGGTTATGGGCTATGGGGGGTCTAGGACTGGTAATGGGCTGGGGGGGTTGCTAGGACTGGAAATGGGCTGAGTGGAAGGGGGGCTTGAACTGCAAATGGCTGATGGGGAGGGGGGCTTGGAATGGAAATGGGCTGTGAGGGGAGGGAGCTAGGATTGGAAATGGGCTGATGGGGGGGCTAGGATTGGAAATGGGCTGATGGTGAGGCTAGGATAGGACTGGAAATGGACTGATGCAGGGACTAGAAAGGAGCAGATGCTGGGTGGGGCTGGAACTAGAAGGGAGCTGATGTTGGGGGAGGATTAGAATGGGATGGAGCTGGGAAAGTGAAATGGAGAGGGGAAAAATATTTTGTCTGGAAGAGAAGACAAATCTACAATTGGCCAGGTATTGGGAGAGTAAGTGGGGATTGAGGATGGAGGGGTAAAATTTGAGTGGATGAAATAGGAATGAGGAAAGAGCAAAAGGAGAAAGATTAGTATGTTAAAGCAGATGTAGAGAGAGAGAATGGAAAAAAACTAGAAGAGAGAAGAAAGGACAAATGGACAGCAGACGATGGAGATAGCAGAAGACACGAAGAAACCAGAAGTGGCTGGAGCAATTGCAACTGAAAAAAAATGCACAAAAGGTAGAAAATATCTCTTTATTTTGAATTTATTAACTGGAATATGTCAGCTCTGGGAAATGTGCATCATTAATGTCTGTGCTTTGGTACAAGAAATTATTTATAGTTTTATTTCTACAGTGCTGAGGTATTCTGTGTAATTCCTATTTGACATTGCTACTTGTTCTCTTTTCCCAGTAGGTCATGTATTGTTCTCTGAAATGTATTGATTTAATATTTGCAGTGTTGCCTTTTGATAGGTAGGGTCTGGTGCTTTGTGAGTCCTGGTAGTGCTGTTATGATACGGGGGGTTTGCTATGGGTTCCAAATGGGCAGTGTTAGTAGTAGTTCCTAATGTGCCTGGCGGTTGGCACTGGATTATAGTAATATAGAAATTTTCTAGTCTTTCTTTATCCATGCACTCATTATGCAACATTATGCAAATATTTATGCAAATGAGGCCCCTTATGCAAATGAGGCCCGTGTCTTATGCGGCCCCCGGGTTACTTTACAAGTCCTCATTCGGCCCTCAAAGCAATTTGAGTTTGAGACCCCTGATCTAGAAGTAAGGAGATCATGGATTCTCTACAGGGAGAACTATTCAGGCAATTGGTAACAACGTACATGTGAATGGGCCATACTGGACTTGGTGCTTACCAATGGTGAAAGTGTTTCTGATGTTATAGTGGGAGATCATTTTGCATCCAGTGATCACCAGATGGTGTGGTTCAGTATTAGGACTAGGGCTGTTAGAATCCATTCAAAAGTGAGGGTCTTAGACTTTAGGAAAACTAACTTTGCAAGATGGGCCAAAACCTCAGGGAGTCGTTAGCGGGTTGGGAACAGTTGGGGGACGTAGAAAAACAGTGGGCAAAACTGAAAGGGGATATTTTAAGGGCAACCAACCTTTTTGTTAAAATGGTAAATAAAGGTAAAAGGAAAAGGAGACTGCTATGGCTTTCGAAAGAAGTAGCTGAAAAGGTGAAGAAAGAGGGAGGCCTTCATGAAATACAAGAGATCACAGAGAGAGGAAGACAGGCATCTATATTTGGAAAAAACTTAGAAAAGCTAGCAAAGTAGTCAGAAAAGCAAAAATTCAAAAAGAGGAGGAAATAGCCAATGCAATAAAATGGGGCGATAAGACATTTTTCAGATATGTTAGTGAGAAGAGAAAGTGCAAAAGTGGTATTGTGAAGGGGAGGAATATGTAGAAACTGATGAGGATAATGCGGAATTGCTTAACAAATATTTCTGTTCTGTGTTCAGAGTTGAAGAACCAGGAACAGGACCTCAGAAAACACCCACAAGCAGGAACAGAAGTGAGGGTCATCTTGAACAATTTTCAGAAGACTGTGTTTGTGAGAAACTAGCTCAACTTAAAGTAGACAAAGCAATGGGACTGGATGGGATGCACCCTAGAATACTGAGGGAATTTGGGGACGTTCTAGCAGCTCCACCGATTGACCTTTTCAATGCCTTGGAGTCAGGAATGGTGCCAAAGGACTGGAGAGAGGCTCATGTGGTGCCTTTACACAAAAGCGGAAGTAAGGATGTGGTTGAAAACTACAGGCCGGTTAGTTTAACTTTGGTGGTGAGTAAATTATTGGAACCGCTGTTGAAAGAGAAAATAGTGAGGTTTCTGGAGTCCATCGGATTACAGGATCCGAGGCAGCATGGATTCACCAGAGACAAGCCTTGCCAGACAAATCTGATGGATTTCTTTGTCTGGATGACCAGGGAGTTGGACCGAGGGAGAGCCCTAGATGTGGTGCATTTAGATTTCAGTAAAGCCTTTGACACTGTTCCTCACAGGCGACTTATAAACAAACTGAGCACCCTAGGGATGGACCCTAAAGTTAATGCTTGGGTTAGAAATTGGTTGAGTGGGAGGCGACAATGAGTACAAGTAAATAGAGCTCACTCTGAGGAGAAGGAAGTTACCAGTGATGTGTTCCAGGGATCTGTCCTTGGTCCGATTCTTTTTAACATCATTGTTTGTGATACAGCGGAAGAGCTGTCAGGTAAGGTTTGCCTCTTTGCGGATGATATCAAAATCTGCAATAGAGTGGACACCCAGGAAGGTGTAGATAACATGAGGAGGGATCTAGCTAAACTTGAAGAATGGTCTAGAATTTGGCAGATGGGATTTGATGTTAAAAAATGTAAGGTCATGCATTTGGGTTGCAGCAATCCAAGGAAGCAATATAGTATAGGGGGTGAAGTACTTTTGTCCACTAAAGAAGAGCGGGACCTAGGCATGGTTGTGTGATCTTAAAGTAGCTAAACAGGTAGAAAAGGCGACAGCAAAAGCTAGAAGGATGCTTGGGTGCATACGGAGAGGAATGGCTAGCAGAAAAAAGGAGGTGATAGTTCGACTTCATTTGGAGTATAGTGTGCAATTCTGGAGACCGCACCTTCAAAAGGATATAAACAGGATGGAGTCAGTACAGAGGGCGGTTACTAAAATGGTTAGTGGTCTTCATTATAAAACATAAAAGGACAGACTTAAGGATCTTAATATGTACACCTTAGAGGAAAGGCCAGGATAAAGGTGATATGATTGAGATGTTTAAATACTTCCGTGGCATAAATGCACAGGGGGAGAGCCTCTTTCGATTGAAAGCAAGTTCTGCTACAAGGGGACATGTGATGAGGGTGAAAGGGCATAGAATCAGGAGTGATGAAATATTTCTTTACAGAAAGAGTGGTGGATCCTGTGATAAGGAAGCTTATAGTTCAGGAAGGAGCTATAAGAGAGGTGAATTAGCACTGAACAAGCAACCTGTCTTAGCTGGTAGAAATACTAAAACAGAATGTTTTCATAAGACTACCAGTCCCAGAATGCACCAGGTTTCAAACAGTCTCTAGAAGAGCTGAAGTGGGGAAACGTGTGTTCAATCAGGAGAGCTATGAGGTAATCCCCAATCACTCATCTCCAAGGACAGGGCTTGATTCAGCACAGCTGAGCTGTGCTAGGGTGGAGTATCCCTCTAAACAAGTTAAAAGTAAAACATATTCTACACAGAATCAGTTGAGGAACTCAGAGCTCAAGGACAGAGAGAGGAAGCAGCAGCATCAACGTGGAAGGAAGAAGAGGAAAACATCTTGGAGGTCTAAAGAAGGAGCCCATAGCAATACGTGTGTTGGGAGTCATTCCAGAGGCAGGCATACTCCATTGGACTGGAGGAAGCCAGAGGAGTGGGGTTACAGAGCCAGGAATTCCCGGACGGCACCTGTGAAGGAGACGGCTGCATTTGGAAGGGGCCCTAAGATCAGTGCAAGAAGGTATGTGAAGAGAGACCCAGTGTCCAGGGATCTTGATTGGAAGGCTGGACATAAAAGCTGGATTACTTACTGGCCAGGATATCTGGAGAGGAAACCTTAACAACAAAGGAAGCTCAGGTATGAACACTGATCTATGCCCTAGCTCTTCACCTGGGAGACAGCAGGGAATCAAACATTATCCTGAGAGTGTTCCATTAAGGAATTCCTCTGAGCCAGACCATGATATTGATTCTATGATAGTTGAAGAAGGAGATATTTTAAATGATCAGAATGAATACATGGATTGCTCTCTGAATAAGCTGCTGTGGTAAAATACTTTCAGAAATACAACAACCATGAAAAGGGAACTATAACTTGTTGTTTTATCTACCCAGAAAAGCCTGCAAGAAAGCTTTAGGGTAGGATTTGAGCCACGTATAGAAAGTAAACCAGCCAAGAGGTTTGCAGCTGGTTAATTGTTGGCAATTAAGCCTTGCACAATTGCACGTGAGCTCTGAAAGGAAACTTCTGTGTGTGTGTGAAAATAGAAGGAAGTTATCCTTGCAAAAGAACAGATTTTGGTTACTTTTGGGTTTTGTTTTTGCTTTTGGAGCACTGCTAAAAGTTATTAACAGGAGCCCTCAAAAAGACCTTTTCTGTTTCCCATCAAGGTCTTTATTGTTTGTTTGATTGCTTAAGAAGTTCAGTTGCTGATATCATGATTTGTTTTTCCTAAGTACAATACTGAAAGCAAGTGTCCTTTTGTGTTACCAAGTAAATCTGTGTGGGAGAATTAACTCCATAAATAAAATATATTTTCTTTGCTTACACTCGAGCAACACAACTCATTATTTTGTGAACGGCTGATTCTGGTATGAATGGACTACATTCCCCACAATCCTTTGCAAGTCATAATAGTATTTTGCCTTTGCCAAGACTGTGGACATTCACGCCCAGCGCCCCCGTTTACAATCCGTGGAATAGTCTCCCAGTGGAGGTGGTAGAGATGAGGACAGTATTTGAATTCACTGGAAGGAGTGGTATACAAATGCTTGCTAAATAAAATAAAATAAATAAAAAAGCATGGGACAAACAGAGAGGATCTCTAAAGGAAAAAAGGGGACTGTTGTAGTTGTTGATATGGAAGGACAGACTAGATAGGCCATGTGGTCTTTTTCTGTCGTCATTTTTCTATGTTTCTATCAAATAGTTGCAATACATCTTTCCGGTGTATCGATATTTTTTTCCATTCTTCCGCAGTATCACCTTTAAATACCACTTCAGTCATGGGTAAAAGAATTCATTCAGTCTCTGCTGTGGCCTTGTTCCCTCTTAGTACTCCTTTTACCCCTCAGTACTCCTTTTACCCCTCTCATCTAATGGTCCAACTGACTCTCACAAATGTTTTGCTACAAATGTACTTGAAAAAGTCTTTATTACGCGTTTTTGCTTCTAAAGCAAGCTTCTTCTCAAATTCTCTCTTTGCCTGCCTTATTGCTGCCAGTGCTTGTGTTTCCAGTTTTTGTCATTTGGCTCTTTTTCCATTTCCTGAAAGATGCTTTTTTGGCAACAATAGCCTCTCTGACCTCACCTTTAAACCATGCTGGCAGTTTTTTGGACTTCCTTCCACGTTACTTAAAGCGTGGAATACAGCTGTTCTGGGCTTCCAAGATAGCATTTTTAAACAACAAGCTTGATATAAGTCTTTAACCTTTGCAACTGCTTCTTTTAGTTTTTTTTTCTATTTTCCTCATTTTATCATAGTCTCCCTTTCGAAAGTTTAAAAGGTAGTACTGTAGATTTCCTTACCGTACCACCTCCATTAATTTAATCAAACGCGATCATGCTATGATCACTATAGCCAGGTTGTCCCAACACCGTTATCTCTTGCACCAGATCTGGTGTTCCACTAAGGACTAGGTCCAAAATGGCTTCCCCTCTGAGCCAGCTGCTCCAAAAAAGTCATTTATTTCATCTAGAAATGTTATCTCCCTATCATGTCTTGCCATGACACCAACCCAGTCAATACTAGGTATTATTATTACTGTGCTGTAACTTTTTTGTTAGCTTCCCTGATTCCTTTGAGCATTTTATCATCCATTTGTTCATTCTGGCTAGGCAGTCGATAGTACACCCCCACTGCCATCGCCTTCCTCTTTTCACATGGAATTCCTTGAATTGCTTCTATTCTTCCTGTAATGTGGGATGTTTGTCTAATTTCCTTTTGCGGAGTATATCCTAACTTTTAATTTGATGTGTTTACATGACATTTCCTATGTTTATTATTGATATTGTAATAAGCTGTAAAGATATTTAAAAAAAACAAGTAAAGCAAGTGCTATAGTCTTTGTAAGACTAGGAATGGTGGTAATGTGGTATTTGCAGGATTCTTGTAAAACCGCATCTCAATGTAATTGAGTGCATATTTGTTGCTTTGTGTGATTAAGCTAAAGTTTAGATATAACAAAACATACATAATTTGAAAATCCTAATTGAGAGAGGGTAACCTAGAAAGAAGAGGTTGGTAACATCTGGCAAGTGAAAATGTTTATTAGCCATTATCTTGCTGAAACTGTCCTGTCTTCTGTGCTTGACTCACCAAGCATTATCATAACCGGCAACTTGCACCACAGCCAGAAGGTAATAGAGGAGTGCAACGGCAGATGACAAGTCAACAGAGAAATCTGACTTTCACAGAATTTGTTAAAACTTTATAAGATACTGATTGGGGAGGGAGATGGGAAGAAGGAAGGTTCGTGTTCATTTTCTTGTATAGGAGTAAAATAGAAAAATTTGTTTTAAATGTAATTCTGTATTCTTATGTGAATTTGTGTAACATTGATTTACTTTACTTGCAGGAATCCTCTTCAATAAATGTTTGCTGCTGATTCAGGATGCTGATATTTGCTGTTTTTTAAAAGGCAAACACGTTAATGTGTTGCAATGGTTCTACAGCTGCAGTTGACAGTATTGCCTGGCAATCACTTCTTTGGTAAGTGATTTTATAGTACTCTACTATTCAAACACATTCGGGACAGCAGTGCTTGAAGTTTATCAATAAAGAGTACTTAGTTCTTCAGATTTTGCTTCATTTCTGAGGAGAAATAAATGTTAGGTTTTGAAAGCATCTCTTGTTTAGCCTCAAATATAATTTTCTTTTTATCCTACTAGACCAGTCAAGACTAGTGTTTTATGCTACCTTGCCATCAGGTGGAGGCAGACTTGAGCATCTTTCAGTGATATCATTAGAAAGTATAACCACTGGTGCAGCACTGAGAGACCAGTTTTTTGTCTGCTTTCAGCAGGTGGCTAGGTGTGTGGTCTGGTGCAGCAGTGCAGATAGGCTGAACTCTCCTGGCCCATGCTATGATGCTTGGGGCACAAGTATTTCCTTGACTCCTTGCACTGACAGCCATCCTGCATCCAGTGCTGTTTCCCACAGGTTACTAGCACTCGATAGGCTGAAGAGCAGGACGACCCCCCTCCCCCCCCCGGTAACTTGGGCACAGGCCCCTCTTCCCTCTTGCTGTCTCTTATTTACATGCAAGTATTTTTCTTTAATCTTTTCTACTTTTAAATTTTGCCCATTGAATTACGTTGGGCTGTATTTGGTTCTCTTGTCTGCTTTATAAAGCTGATTAAAAAAAACAAAATCAGATTGCTTTTGGCATCAGGGCCTCCTGGACATGTGTAGGTGTTCAGAGAAGCCCATATCAAGTTTTTCCTGATTTTTCAGATGCTGGGACTCCTGATTGGGGTTCCCTTTTTGCTGTGGTGTAATTTGGGGTGGTTTTTTTTTTTTTGGCAGTCCTTTTTCACAGCTCGCACTGTTATTTGGTGGGTCTTTTTTGCAGTTTTTCAGTGTCCCTTTGGTTTTTTTTTCCTGGTATGGACAGCTGGGCAAGCATGTCACATACTTGGAGGACATCAAAGGTGTCTTGTGGAAGACCGAGGAGGCCTTGTACTTGGGCAGCAGACTCCTGTAGGTTTCTTGGAGTCATAGGCGACCCATCTGCTGGCTTTCTGCAGCAGCTTCTGAAATGGCTCTCAGGATGTTTAGTCTTTTCTTTTAAAGATGCTTGTAACACCTTTACAGAGGTCTGGTGCTCTGACCTCCCCTATGGGGGGGAGGGGAATCGCAGGCCCTCAGGTGGCTCTGCCACAGCTGCTCAGGGGGCTAAATATCCCAATCGTTCAGGCAGTCCTCTGGGAATCTTGCCATCTTCAGGAACAATCAGGAATGCAGTCTTCACATATGGGTGATGTCAGTACTTCACTTTAGCAGCTTTCATAATGGATCACTGAAATGTAATTTGCCGGTCAGTCAATTCCTCAGGGTCAGGGGCATGTGTTCTAGTAATTTATTTTATTTAGCAGGTTTTGTATATCGCATTTCCAAAAGTTAAGGTGGTTTACATGGAACTGAACTCAATATTACATAGAACTTGGATACATGGAACATTTAGGAGCTAAACATAACATAGAACATCATAACTTCATTTAGAATAGTATGTACATGGAGCTATAAATAGCTTTAAGGTAGCCTTAACTTGTTGTGGGGCAGGGAGGGAGGGAGTTAGAGCTGGAGGGGAGGATAAGGGATTGTGAACATGGAAAGGTCAAGTGGCATGAGATGCCACGGAGGGAGGAGTGGCTCAGTGCTTGGGACAGGTTACCTCAGGCTGGAGGGCCAGGGGTTCAAGTCCCACATAGGGACAAGTAATCTCTGGCTAGAGGGACTGGGGTCTCTAATCCCATGGCCACGCCTCGTGGCCTTGGGAAAGCCACTTAACCTTCCATTACCTCAGGTACGCTTAGAATGTGAGCCCTTCAGGGACAAGGAAATAAAAAGTGCCTTTTAACATGAGCTTGTAAACTGCTCTGATACACAGGGTAAAGGGTGGTATATCAAGTGCCTAAACCATAAACCAGAGTGTGTAGCATCTGAAGGGGGGGGGGGGGGGGGGAGTTATAACAGGCCTAGATCAAATTATCTCCAGGAACAAGCAGGAATAAGTCCTCACATATGGGTACGTCGGAACCGACGGAGCCTGCGCGGGAAAGCTCCCCAGCTTCCCTGAAAGGAAGCTTTTGGGGCCTCCCACTGCACATGCGCGCTGCCTTCCCGCCTTCCTGACCAGCTCTCCTCAGTTACTCTTTTTCCGCGGAGCCAGCAGGTCGTGTTCCTGTCACCGCTGAAGAAATTGTTTTAGTTTGTTTCTTTAGACCGCGTACCTGCCTTCCCCATACCGAAACCGGTACCGCCGGTCTCTCTTTTCTTTTCTTTAAAAAAAAAAAAATCTCTTTTCTGCACAACTTGGTGACTTCGGTTAGGCCTCAGGCCTACACAAATTCTCCTCATGGAGAAGAAACCAGCCCCTGGTTTTAAGAAGTGTACCAAGTGTAGTGCTGTTATTTCAGTCACAGACACCCATGAATGGTGTCTTAAGTGTTTGGGACCTGACCACTCCATTCCGGACTGCCCATCCTGCTCCCAGATGTCTAAACGTGGTTTGCAGAACCGGGCCAACAAATTCCATGTGCTGTTTGCTTCTGATAATCCAGCATCACAGTCATCCAGGTCTTCCTCTCCGGATGGATCTCAGGTAACCAAACCCTCTGTGGGCAGGTCCTCAAAGAGCAAATCTCCTTCAAAGCATCGAGAGGCTCTCTCTTTTGAGTCTGAGGATCCTGCCCCAGCCAAACAACCCCGGCGGGAAGCTCTGGCTTCCAAAGCACCATCTATGGGGTTACAGGTTGACATCGATGGCACGGCCTCGACTGATCACCTGTTGGACTGCTCTGGGGTACCGGCCCATACCGGTACCGACATACAGGCAGCAGTGGCGTCTATGAGCAATACCGTTCAGACCATGCAGCAGGCCATGCTGGCGCGATACTGGGTCCGGTTCCGGTATCGTCTCCCATACCGGAACTGAGACCATCGACTTCCAAACGCAGATCGGTTCCGCATGCCGGATCCGGGTTTTTACCCGATACCGATCCCATACCCGGTACGCCCGATGTCGATACCGATCGGTATGCGTATCGTGCGTTGGAAGCAAATAGAGAATACTCTGATTCCTCTGAGGATTTCAACTCCTCTGAGGACTCTGAGTTGTCTCTAGTTCTTCATGAATACCCCTCTTCCCCAAAGAGGAGAATGTCTCCACCAGAGGATTTGTCCTTTCAAGAATTCATTATTGAATTAGCTAAAGGACTCTCTATTACCACATCCTCAGAAAAAGAACCTAGATCAAAGAAATTGGATATTTTAGGATACCCCAAGGTTCCTAAAGAGGCAGTCACCCTGCCTATCCATGAAATCCTTCAAGAACACTTGATGGACTTATGGGAGGCTCCTCTAACGTTGTCTCCTTATTCTCGTAGGCTGGACACCATGTACCGGGTTCCTCCTTCTCCTGGTTTTCAAAAGACTCAGTTGCCTCACCATTCCATTGTGGTGAAGTCTGCACTGAAAAAGATTGAGTACCAAAAGGCACTCTTCTACCCCTCCAGGACGAGAATGTAAGACCCTAGACTCTTTTGGCAAGAAAATTTTCCAGGCTACTATGCTTATAGCCAGGATTAATTCTTAGTCTGTATATGGGCATGTTTCTTAAAGAACTTGCCCTAAAGATACGACCTTTTGCCTCCTTTATCCCTGAGGATAGAAAAGAGGAGTTCATTTCTCTGGTGAAACAGCTTCTAGATGTTTCTAAGTTCTCCAACAGAGCAGCTTTTGATTCCTTTGAGGGTGCCGGTAGAGCTTCGGGCATTGCTATTGCAGCCTGACGACTTGCTTGGCTCCAGGCCTCTGACCTAGAACCCTGGGTCCTGGATGGCTTACGGAATCTGCCCTGTACCGGTGAGAACTTATTTGGTAAGGACTGGCAAATTAAAGCCACCCAAATGGATGCAGAAAATGCTACCTTGGATAGACTTTCTAAGTCTACCTCTGCTCCTGCCAAGAAAAAGTCTTTCAAGAGGCCTTACTACAAGAAGGCCAGATTTTCCACAAATACTGGCCAACAATCTTCTCAGCCTCGCTTTGCTACTAAACGTCAGCAACCTAAACAGGCAAAGTCAAAGCCTGCAGTGTCTACCACTCCTCAGCAGGCTCAACCCCCTCAGGGGTTTTGAACTTAACATTTCTGGCTCTGGAACAACCAGAGCCCCTCACCATTCCCGGAAGGTTAGCTCACTTTGCTCCCAGATGGGAGCAAATCACATCAGAGCAATGGACCCTCTCTATCATCAGAGAGGGCTACAAACTTCATTTTTCCAACCTTCCTCCATATACCATGGTGAGGCACTTCAATTCTCCCCCATTTCTCCTGGACCTGTTGGATCAGGAGGTCTCTTCTCTCCTTGCCCAAGGGGCAATAGAAGAGGTTCCTCTTCTTCAACAAGGGACAGGATTCTACTCCCCTTATTTTCTCATAACAAAGAAGACAGGGGGATTCAGGCCTATCCTAGATCTGAGAGAATTGAACAGATTTCTGTACAAGGAGAAATTCAAAATGCTTTCTCTAGGCATTCTCCTTCCATACCTTCAGAGTCAGGATTGGCTTTGTTCTCTAGATCTCAAGGATGCGTACACATAAACTCATCCACCCATCCCACAGAAAATATCTAAGATTTCTGTTTCAGGGAAAACATTTCCAGTACAGAGTACTTCCCTTCGGTCTGGCCTCTGCTCCAAGAGTGTTCACCAAATGCATGGCAGTGGTGGCTGCATTTCTAAGAGGTCTGGGAATTTTTGTATTCCCATATCTGGATGACTGGCTCATCCGAGCTCCATCTCAGTCAGAGGCCCAGATTTCCCTGGACCGCACAAGGCACCTTCTGCAGTATCTGGGACTGGTGGTAAACCTTCCCAAGTCTCAACTTACCCCTACTCAGTCTCTAGAATTCATAGGGGCCCAGTTGGACACCACCACTGCAAGGGCCTACCTGCCTCAAGTCCGGGGCCAACGTCTGCTGTGCTTGGCCTCCCAAGCTCAGTCCAGCAGTCACTTGACAGCCAGAGAAATGCTGCGACTTCTGGGCCACATGGCCTCCACGGTACACGTGGTGCCCTACGCTCGTCTTCATATGAGAGCAGCTCAATGGACCTTGGCCACCCAGTGGACTCAAGCATCAGGAGCACTCTCCGAC
The DNA here is from genome assembly GCA_033557465.1 of Ichthyophis bannanicus. NCBI lineage: Eukaryota > Metazoa > Chordata > Amphibia > Gymnophiona > Ichthyophiidae > Ichthyophis > Ichthyophis bannanicus. Next base: position 1,394,317,088 of record CM066032.1, on the reverse strand, counting down.
CAAATACTCACCTCAAAGCGTCTGTTTTGGTCCCTCCAATGGTGGATGTCCACCAAGAATCTGTTGTTGGGGGCCCCCTTCCAACCTTTGTTGCCCCAAGCAACCCTCACAACAGATGCCTCCCAAACAGGGTGGGGAGCCCATCTACAATCCCTCTCCACTCAGGGTACTTGGTCTCCGCAGGAGACCACCCTTCACATCAACCTCCTGGAACTGCGAGCAATCTTCTTTGCCCTCAGTCTTCCATACCCTCCTTGTCAACCTGACCGTCCTAGTTCAGACAATCAGGTGGCCATGTTCTACGTAAACAAACAAGGAGGGACAGGCTCTCTGTCGCTTTGCAACGAAGCTCTCAGATTATGGGCCTTCGCCAGAGAGCATCAAATTCATCTTCTGGCAGTATATCTTCCAGGGGTTCAAAACTCTCGGGCAGACAGACTCAGTCGAGTTCTGCTCCCACACGAATGGTCCCTACATATGGACCAGATAGGCAAAATCTTTCAGGAATGGGGAACCCCGGACATAGACCTCTTTGCAAGTCCGTGGAATGCCAAACTTCCCCGGTTCTGTTCCAGGACTCCGTGTCAGGAAGCTCAGGCCAACGACGCCTTCCTCCTGCATTGGGGTCAGGAATTCCTATATGCCTTTCCACCCATTCCTTTGATTCCCAAGACTCTGTTCAAACTCCAGAGGGATCACGGATCCATGATCCTCATAGCTCCACGCTGGCCACGCCAAGTGTGGTTCCCTCTACTTCTGCATCTCTCCCAGGGACCCTCCCTGGACCTGGGAGCTGCGCCAGACCTTCTCTCTCAGGAGAAAGGGACTTTGTGGCACCCAAACCCCAAGTCCCTACACCTCAGAGCTTGGTTACTGAAGGCCTAAGCCTTCATGACTTCAATCTTTCTCAACCAGTGAAAGATATCCTTCATGCCTCTAGGAAACCCTCCACGAGGCGTTCCTATGCTTTCAAATGGAAACGCTTTTCCATTTGGTGTGCTCAACAGGGTCTTGACGCTCTAGCACTTCCTTTGAATTCTCTACTAGACTATCTCCTGCATCTTTCTAATGCAGGCCTTAAGACAAATTCAGTAAGAGTCCATTTGAGTGCTATTGCAGCATCCTTAAAACCTATAAATGGACAACCTGTCTCCTCTCATCCGCTTGTTGCAAGATTCATGAGAGGCCTGACTCTAACTAAGCCTCCCATCCGACCTCCTCCGGTAGCATGGGACTTGAACCTAGTTCTAGGTCAGCTTATGAAGCCACCTTTTGAGCCTTTACACTCCACCTCCTTGAAATTTCTTTCATGGAAGGTAGTTTTCCTCATTGCAGTCACTTCAGCTCGCCGCATCAGTGAACTGCAGGCTTTAGTGGCTAATCCACCTTATACTAGATTTCATCATGATAAGGTGGTCCTTAGGACGAACCCCCACTTTATGCCCAAAGTGGTTTCGCCTTTTCATCTTAATCAAGAGGTATATCTACCTGTCTTTTTTCCGGCTCCTCATGCATCCAGTGCAGAGAGGAACCTTCATACTTTAGATTGCAAAAGAGCTCTTGCCTTTTACCTCAACAGGACTCAGCCACATCGAAAGTCTTCCCAGCTTTTCGTGGCTTTTGATCCTTCTCATTTGGGACGTCCAGTCTCCAAACGTACACTTTCGAATTGGATTGCTCAGTGTATTTCCTTTGCTTACCAGAGTAAAAACGTTTCTCTGGAAGGCCATGTCACAGCTCACAATGTGAGAGCCATGGCCACTTCTATGGCTCATCTTCACTCTGTCTCCATAGATCAAATCTGTCGAGCCGCCACATGGGCCTCGGTTCATACCTTCACAGCCCATTACTGCTTGGACAAGGACTCCCGCCGGGATGCCTTGTTTGGTCAGGCTGTCCTCAAACACCTGTTCCATACTTGAACAACTCCTGCCCACCTTCCCAGGATGGATGCCTGAGATCCATACGAAGATGGCTAACCTTGGAACGGGATCTCCCAGGCATCTTAGCTAGGGAGTCCCCATATGTGAGGACTTATTCCTGCTTGTTCCTGGAGATAGCACAGTTACTTACCTGTAACAGATGATCTCTGAGAACAGCAGGAATTAGTCCTCACAACCCACCCACCTCCCCTAGGAGTTGTATCTTCTATCTATCTATCTTCCTTTCCTCTCTCTATTGTCTCAGCTATAAACTCGAACCGAGGAGAGCTGGTCAGGAAGGCGGGAAGGCAGCGCGCATGTGCAGTGGGAGGCCCCAAAAGCTTCCTTTCAGGGAAGCTGGGGAGCTTTCCCGCGCAGGCTCCGTCGGTTCCGACGTACCCATATGTGAGGACTAATTCCTGCTGTTCCCAGAGATCACCTGTTACAGGTAAGTAACTGTGCTATATCTCCAAAGTGTTCTGTAAACATGAAGGTTTTTAAGGACTTTCGGAAGGTTGTGAGATCAGAGATGCGAAGGTCCTACGGAAGTGAGTTTTAGATGCTGGGTGTGTGCAGGGAAAAGGCACACATCCGTGTTTGAGTTTTGTGGTTAACTCTTGGAGAAGGGCAAGCATGTTTTTTGCAGAGCTGCTTCTGGGATGATTTTCCAGCGGTCTTTGCAGGAGGTTCTGAAGGTATTGCAGGCCGGAGCTGTGGAGGAGTTTGTAGGTGATTACAAGGGACTTATATGTAATTCTGGATCGAATAGGTAACCAATATAGATCTTTCAATGCTACAAAATTAACTACTAGTCTACCAATAATAGACCCAAAACAAAATAGAGTAAACCTAAAAAATGAGCAACCATGTATGTGAAATGTTGATGTCGGAAGTTATGCTGTGAGGACCAAACAACCTCTTAAGGCTTAAACTTCCATTTTTCTCATTTGAAAAGCCTCCAAAAAAGCTTTTAAAATGTAGGCAAAATCACCACAAACAAGTGAAACATACTCCAACATATGTTAAAATTCAACTTTCTGAAATTTACGTGATCGAAAACGAGATGCAAACAGAAAAAAGTTTCTTTGAAAGAGTCATCTATCATCCCAATGTTGCTCGGTCAAAATAGTTGACAACCCAGAACTAACTCACTGGAGTCGGTAACCAGTAATCCGAAAACACACAGGAGTACAACAGTTCTTCCAAGAGGACACAGCACTGCGTTTCGGGCAAACGTTTTTTAAAATGCCCTGCTTCAGCGCTCAATTCCACTGCTGGCGAAATGTCGGCTTCTGCATCTCCCAGACATGCCAGCGCATGCTCAAATGTCAAAACCTAACCAATCACAAGCAATGACATCATGAAATTTGAGAACCAATGATTGTTATAATAACATGTCAAATAACACTAATCCAGTCCAATTCCTTAAGTCCAACTGGTTTGACTGTGGAGAGTTTAAATATCCATGATTGTTCTAGCGTCCGAAGACGCTGCTCACGATCATCCCCCCCCTCCCACGAGGGGCTTCAGGCACATAGTCCAGAATCCTCCAAAACAGATGTTGAAATGTATGATGATGATCAAGACAATGTTGGATTACAGGTGCAGAAACAATTTTATTCCTAATTCGTGAAGCATGCTCACTCAATCGAGTTCTTATAGGACAAATAGTCCTACCTATATATAGAAGATCACAAGGGCAAACTAAAACATAGACCACAAAAGAGGTGGAACAAGTAGTATACCATTTGGCCACTTGAATGTAATTTGAATTGGGCACATGCCAATTCTGACCATCAATATATTGAGAACAGTAATCGCAAGTGGCACATGCAAAATGACCAGAATTAGAAGTAGAATGTTGTCGCATCATCAGTCTGTCGGAAGGAGAGGCAGTAGTACCCACCAAATCACGAAGATTGGGACCTCTCGTGTGGGCTATCTGCAGTCTTTTCTGGAAACATGGATGTAATTGTAAAATATGCCAGTGCTGGAAAAGAATCTTCTTGGTGACATGAACATGCGACATATATGGTAGGATGCCCACAAATGCCTCAGATTTAGAAGACGATTGAGGACTACTTGTTTGTATAACATCGGTCAAAGGAAACAACCATTCACGATGGATGTATTTAGCCCTCAAATACGCTTGTCTGATAATTTTCGTGTGATAACCCCTTTGTGCTAAACGGCAAGACAATTCTTGTGCATGTTTCAGAAACTCTCCAGAACTAGAACAAATCCTCCGTAGTCTGAGAAATTGTCCGAAGGGAAGACCCTTCTTCAGAGACATTGGATGAAAACTGGAGAAAGTTAATAATGTATTCCTCTGCACTTGTTTGCAAAATGTAGTATGAAGCAAATCATCCTGTTTCAAAACTAACACATCCAAAAATTCCAATTGGGCGACATGATGATGCATGGTAAAAGATAAATTAGGTCTTAAAGTATTTAACCATTGAACAAACAAGTGCAAATTCTCTTCTGATCCCTTCCATAAAAAGAATATATCATCCAAGAATCAAACCCATAAAGCCACTTCATTAAACCATGAAGATGAATATACATGAGATGATCAAATTCCACTATGTATAATGTGGCTATGGATGGAGCTACCATTGCTCCCATGGCAATGCCCTGAACCTGATGGTAAAATTGTCGTTCAAACTGAAAATATTTTTTAGTAAGCACTAAATGAAGAAGCTGTAGAAAAAAAGAACGAGGAATTCTATTTGGTAAAGGAAGGTTCAGTTGAGAAATGACAGTTAAAGCCTGAAGTTGATCTATATTTGTATACATGGCCGTCACATCCAACGAGACTAGCCATAAGGACTGAACTGAAACAGGATGATTTGCAGTTATCCAAGTAGTTGCATTGAACAGGCGTTTCCATATCATCTCTCGGTCCAGGCCAGATGTCATGGGTTGTGCCCCTCAACCAGCGGGTGGAGACTGAGCAACGCAAGCTTGCTGATATCACCTATTAAGGGTGCTGTGCATCACCAGGCTGGTCAATATTTGCTCGGTCTCCGGCAGGCGAAGGACACTGCTGTGCCATCTGCATTATCTGGAAGGTTCCCCAGTTGGCAGTGGTAGAAGCCCTGGGTTGAGTGGATCTGGGGCATCAGTCTGAGGGCAAGGATTAGTACTTGAAGTGCTTGTCTGGCTGAGAGCCCTGCGAGGGTTTGGGGGCAAAAGAAAACACTGTCTTGGGGCATTGTCACAGATAAGTGGGCTCAAATTTGTTCTTTAAATCTCTGTCCGGTTTTCAAGGTTACAATGTCAGCAGACAAGCCTGTGTGTGCAACCTGTGGCGCGTGCAGGGGGCTCAGTGTCTTTGGCCAGTCTCTGCCGCCTGTGCTTTCAGGAGAGCAGGATGGCAGAGCATGCTCTGCACGCATCTCAGGCAGCAGCGCTTGGGGATCTCGTAGAGGCCTCGACATCGCTGACCTCAGTCTTCGTCTACGGGGGTCTCAAAGAAGGGGAAAAGGCACAGGGTGCCTCCTGAACAGTTGCTGATGGGCCTGGCTCTTCCATTTTCCCTGAAATTTGTGCTTCTGCTACGTCAAGCGTTTTGGTTGAAGCAGAGCACTCTAGGGGAGCCCACAGACAGCACTAGTGGTGGCAGGGCCCTCGGGGCTAGGGACTCTGGAGGTCCTGGCTCTAGAAGAACAGGAGGGTCCACTATTGGCCAAGAGGCTGCTCTCTTTAGGGGGAACCCTCCCTCAGGCCCAATCCCCAGCCTCTCTGGCTTCGGAGTGAGCGACAGAGGTGACCACGGAGGACAAGGGGGAGTCCTGGGGGACGGAAGCAGAAGCAGAGGACCATACAACCTCCGATGAACCTGCAGTGATCAGGTTGTTCCGCAGGGAAGAGCTCCCTGCGTTCATTGCAGACTCTTCAGGGGCGTTGAACTTAAAGGCGGGCACTTGAGCGGAGGAATCTCCGCTGGAGGATATTTTGCTCCAAGAGATCAGGGCTCCGCAAGATTTCTTCCTGGTCCACAAGGCCATTGAGCAAATGATTGAGGCCAAGTGGGAGCTTCCAGAGGCCAATTTGAGAGGCGGGAGGACTTTGTCCTGCCTGTACTCACTGGCCCTGGAGGAGAGAGAGGTTTTGAGGCTCCCTAAAGTGGATGCCTTAGTTACAGCAGTCACTAAAAAGACCACCATTCTGGTAGAAGGTGGAGCGGCTCTTAAGGATCCGCTAGACCGGAGGTTGGTGGCTATAATGAAGCAGCTTTTTGAAGCCAATACCATGGCTCCGCAGACCTCCAACTGTAGTGCCTATGTGGCAGGGGCCTGTCTGCGCTCTGTGTAGGTCCTCTGAGTATAAAGTGCTGGGAATAAGGCCGCCATGATGGAATCGTACGCGGCCTACCTAGCGGATGCTTGTTACGATTAGGTTCGCACAGTTTCTTAGGCAGTGGCCTCTGCTATGGCAGTGTGTCACGTGCTGTGGCTGAGGACTTGGTCTGCAGATATTTCCTCCAAGGTACCTCTCTCTGTTGCCCTTCTGGGGAAAGCTCCTGTTTGGAGAGGCCTTGGAAAAATTGGTTAAGGATCTCGGGAACACAAAGGGTCCCCGCTTTCAGAGGACAGACCAAGAGGGCCCAAGACCTTTTCCACACACAGGAGACAGCCTAGGGACTTCAAGAGATTTAGGGCAATCTGCTTTGCCCCCTTTCAGAGTGTATGCTGCTTCTTGGGTAGGGATTGGTCCTTTTGGACCTGGGGTTCGGGCATAGGTTTCCCTGCCTCTGCCTCAAATCCCTCTAGGAAACCACAGTGAAGCGAGGCGGGTTCAGGAGGAGGCAGAGATTGGAGGGAGGCTCTGGTTGTTCGCCTCCACCTGGGCCCACATCACACAGGATCAGTGGGTGCTTGAGGTCATACAAGAAGACTGCGCTCTGGAGCTGGCACACCCACTTTCCAGGGCCTTTGTAGTCTCTCCAAGCAAATTCGTAGCACAGAGATAGACGGTAAGAACCACCCTGTCCAAGCTTGTTCATATAAAGGCTATGTCCGGTATCCATAGAGCAATGAGGGCCCGGTCAGTGCTCAATTTATTTCATGGTCCCAAAGAAGGGAGGGCTCCTTCCTGCCTATCCTGGACCTCAAGCACATGAAGAGCGTTATGGGTGCCACGCTTTCGCATAGAAACCTTGCGGTCCGGTGATTGTAGCCGTTCAGGTGGGAGAATTTGACCTCTCTGGATCTGTCTGAGGCATACTTGTATATCCCCATTCGAGAGGAACATCAGAATTTTCTCTGGTTTGCGGTCCCTATGGGGCACTTTCAATTCCAAGCCTTACTGTTTTTGGCTTGGCCACAGCTCCACGAACCTTCACGAAAGTGATGGTGGTGGTAGCTGCCGCCTTATGGTGGGAAGGACTGATAGTGCATCCGTACCTCGACGACTGGTTCATTAGGGCAAAGTCATTCGAAGCGAGTGTGTGGTCCATCAAGAGTGGTGGATTTCCTTCAGAGCTTGGGTTGGGTGCTCAATTTCGTGAAGAGCTGCCTGCAGCCCACCCAGCAGTTGACTTACCTAGGACCACATTTCAATACTGCCAGAGGACGAGTATCTCTGCCTGACCTGCTCCCGTAGCTTGTTGACTCCTCTCCAGGGGAAATTTGCCTACCTCGAGCGCCCCACAGTATTGGCACTACCTGCAACTCTTGGGCACCATGGTGGTAACCATCGAGTTATTGCCGTGGGCAAGGGCCTATATGCGTCCGCTACAATATGCCCTCCTGACCTGTTGGTCCCCACAGTCAGATCCTCTGTTGCAACACTTCTTCTGCTCAGAAGAGGTCAGGCACAGCCTGACCTGGTGGAACGTAGAGATGACCCTGACAGCAGGTCCTCCCCTCGGTGTGGATAATGGTCACCACTGATGCCAGACTCCTTGGGTGGGGAGGGGGGGGGGGGGTGTGCATTGTCAGGACAGCTTTGCTCAGGGTCTATGGTCAGAGGCGGCGGCGACTTGGTCGATCAATCGGTTAGAGCTGTGGGCCCTCTACTGGTTTGCTCCTCTTCTGGAGGGACAGCTGGTGGGTTGTGTTTGGTTTTTTTTTTTTTTTTTGGACAATGCCACAGCGGTTGAATACATCAATCATCAGGGAGACACTGCCAGCATGCCGCCGATAGAAGAGGCTACACCTCTGATGCTATGGGCAGAACAACACCTGTCAGCCGTATTGGCAGCCCATATGACCGGAAAGGAGAACATCCAGGTGGATTATCTCAGCCAGTACAGAGTAGACCCAGCAGAATGGGTGCTGGAAGACTGTCTTTCAGGGAATTGTGAATCGCTGGGGGCAGCCGGTGATGGATCTTATGGCGACTGTAGAGAACGCCAAGGCAACATGTTTCCTCAGCTGGCGGAAGGAAAGGATGTCAGAGGGTCTCAATGCCCTAACCCAGCAGTGGCCATGAGAAGGGCTCCTGTACATCTTCTTGCTGTGGCCGTTGATAGGCTGGGTGTTGCAGAGGATAGAGAACCATCGGGGCAGGATTATTCTGATTGTCCCGGACTGGCCCTGGAGGCCATGATGCACGGACCTGGTGTGGCTCTGAGGAGGCTCCCCATGGAAGCTCCTGGTGAGGCCGGGATTGCTGTGGCAGGGATCCCTTCACATGCCCCAGCTGAAGCGCTTCTTGCTTATGACATGGTCCTTGAATGGGCACTGCTGACTAGGAAACAGAGAAACATGACGACAAAGACCACATGGCCTATCTAGTCTGTCCTTCCATATCAACCACTACAACATTCCCCTTTTTGCCTTTAGAGATCCTCTGATAAAAACATAGAAACATGACGATAGAAAAAGACCACGAGGGGCTACTCGCCTAGGGTGGTGGCTATGCTCCTCATGTTCCGCATGAGATCGACACGTGTCTCCTATGTGCGGGTTTGGAGAGTGTTTTGCGGGCTGGTGTGAGAAAAAGGAGGTGGCAGCCTTAGCGGCCCCCATCCCTCTGATTTTGTCCTTTTTGCAAGGTGGTCTAGATAAGGAGCTGGCGCATGGGTCTCTACGGGTCCAGATCGTGGCCCTAGCATGTTACCGAGGAAGGATTAAAGGAGTTTCCATTGCGGCACGTTCGGACATGGCAAGGTCCTTGAAGATGATCAAGCAGGTTTGACCTGAATCTTGTCCTAGGGGCTCTTGTGGAAGCCCACTTTGAGCTCTTGAGAGAAGCATTTATTAAGGATATGACGTTGAAGACTGTATTCCTGGTAGTCGTATGCTCTCTTGTATAGAAAGTAGTTCCTATTCTACCCAGAGAAAGTGGTCCTGAGAACGGTACCTTCCTTTTTGCCAAAAGCAGTCTCTGTATTATCCAGGAACAAGCAGGAAGTTGTGATGTCTGCACTGACAGAGCCCACGTGGAGCAATTCCCCAGCTTTCAAAGAAAGCTTTTGGGATTGCTACCACGCATGTGTGGTCCTCTTACTGTCCAAGGGTGACACCTTGCTCAGTCTCCCTTTTTCCGTGGAGCCCTTCAGATGCACTTCTTCGTCCCTCGGAAAAAGTTTTGTTTTCCTTGCCTTAACAGGCTCTTATCCTTCCGGTTGCACCGTTCCTCTACCTCCTTTTTTTGGAACTTACGGGGATAACTTTCCAAAATGTTTTTTCTTTACGGGCTTTGCGCCCTTTTTTCTTCCTAACAGCTGGCCGCATGATCTTCGGTCTCGCAGGGGCCATTTTTGCCCCCATAGCCTCTGTGTTTAAAAAATGCGATAGATGCTCTAGGAACATGTTGCTTACGGACACTCATGACTGTTGTTTAAGGTGTCTGGGAGCCAACCATGACCGAGAGCTCTGTTTGCTCTGTAAGAAAATGTCCTCTAAGGCCCTGCTCAGCCGTAAGCAGAAGTCCGAAGACATTTTTTGAAAGGCCGCCTCAGAATCTCCGGTGGCACCCTCGGCTATCTCCCCTCCGGTGTGTTCTCACCTTGTGGCACCACGTTTCAGGTGGCATTCTGACCAGGAGTCCGCTGAGGTGGAACGGCACAAAGAGGAGGCCTCTGAGTTGCTGTCTGGGGCCACCGACAAGCACGAGCGCTCCTGCGCCCGGTCGCTTAGCCACCTTCGGCGTTCATGAGAGTCTCACAAGGAGCGGCCCCGCAAGGTACTCTCAGAGAAATGGAGGCCTCCAGCGAAGGCACCCAGTCTCCTGAGGGTCGTCTCTGTGAGGACCGCCTCTCCTCCTCAACACCCGATCCGGTGACCCCGGTATCGGCATCGGCATCCCAGGGCTCCACGCCCGTGTAGGAGTCCCGTATGCTGGTGCTGGAATGCAGCGTTTCTGCGTTCATTGCTTCCTAGCAGGCGCTCATGGTCAGCTTCCCTGACTTGTGCCCAGAGACCGTGGGTCCCTCGCGTGGGGTGCCAAAATCCGTCCAGGAAACCCCCTGAGAGCCACGGGCCTCGTGAGGGTCCTCGACGTCGGTCTCGCTTGCTCTCCCGTTCCTCGGGGGCAAGATCGTCCAGGGCCTCCGGCTGCAGGCTGCCGGCCATCGGACAGGCGAACCGTCCTGCTCGGATCCCTTGACCAATTTTTCGGACTGGAAATCCAATGGGGACACCTCCCCGGAGACCCGCACTCACTGGGATTTCCCGTCGGACCCCTCGCCGCCTGGTCTCCAGCGGTGTTCACCGCCCGAGGACACCTCCTTTTTGGTGTTTATTCGGGACATGGCTCAGGCCCTCAACCTGGTCACCCAGGCCGAGGAGGATCCTCATGCTGAAGAACTCGATATTCTTCAGTACGAGGCCCCGCCCAGAGAATCCCTCACCGTGCCAGTGCCACCGATCCTATCTTGGCTATTGCGCCACATGTGGGAGACTCCGGCCTCTGTTCCCATTGTGAGCAAGCGCCTTGACACATTGTACAAGGTGCAGCGCGGACCAGGCTTCCGAAAGACCCAACTTCCACACACCTCAATGGTGGTGGAATCAGCCATGAGGAAGCAGAAACGTCCGAAGTCCCACTCATCGGTACCACCGCGCCGAGAGTCGAGAGCCCTTGATGCCCTGGTATGTTGGTATGTTCCTCCACGACTTGGCAAAGCAACTTGGAGGTTTCTCCGTGGGCCTCGAGGGCGAGCCCCTCAACAGGTTCTGCACCCTGATGAAATCAGTGGCTGACTGCTCCAAGTATATCTCTCTCGAGCCTCATGATGGCTTCGAGACATCGGTTCGTGTGGCGGCCGCAGGCATCAGAGCTCGCTGCCAGGCTTGGCTCCAATCTTCAGATTTGGAGCAGTGGGTGCAGGAGAAGCTCCTGGACGTGCCCTGCCTCTGTGAACAACCTTTTGGTAAGCCGATGGAGGAGAAGGCTGCAGAAATCGAGACGGAGCACGTCACTAGGACTCGTCTCTCCTGCAAGACCTCTATGCTGCCTCAGAAGAAGCAGCCTACCAAGCAGCCTACCAAGAAGCCCTTCCCCAGGAAAGGCCTCCAGTACCCCGGCTACCCGCCGTACCCAGCTACCCCCCACGCCGACCACTCCCGCGCAGGAGAAGACTGGCCAGTGCAACCGTAAACCAAAGGGCCCGAAGGCCCAGGCGCTGGCTCCTCCACAACCCCCTCAGGGGTTTTGATGTCAGCAGCATAGCCCCTCGCCCTCCGGTGATACAGCAGCCATTTGGGGGGGATGCCTGTCCTGCTTTGCCCTGTCGTGGGCGCTTAGCTCTCCCAGATGACCTGGAGGACCCAGGTGTCCGAAGTGATATCGCCTCCACTTCGACAGGCTTCTACCCTCTTTCTCCCCAGAGGAGCCTCCTCGACTCTCCGCACACCAGCTAAAAATATTTTCCTCATGGAGAAGCCCGCTTCTGGGTTTAAAAAATGCACAAAATGTGGCGGTACTGTTTCTGTCACCGACACCCATGACTGGTGTCTAAAGTGTTTGGGACCTGACCATTCCATCACGGATTGTATGTCCTGTACCATGATGTCTAAAAGAGGTCGGCAGAACTGAGCAGCCAAGCTCAGTACCCTGTTTCCCTCTGATGCAGCTTCGGTAGCATCGACGTCTTCCAGGGCTGTTTCTTCCTCCCATGGATCTCAGGTAACCAAGCATAAATCTGGCCGGTCCTCGAAGAGCAGATCTCCCTCCAAGCATCGAGATGCCTCCGGGCTTGCCCTCGAGGATTCCGCACCGGCAAAATTACCCCGGCGGGAAGCTCCGACTTCCAAAGCATTATCTATGGGGTCACAGGTTGACATCGATGGCTCGGCCTCGACAGATCACTTGTTGCCGTGTTCTGGGGTACCGGTGGCTCCCACTGGTACCAACATCCAGACTTTGGTGGTGTCGATGGATCAGAAGATTCTGACCATGCAGCGCACCTTAACGGCTTTCATACAGGCTGCGACGCCTCCGGTACCACAACGATCCCCGTTGCTGGTACCGGCATCGCTCCTGGTACTGGTACCAATTGCATCGACATCGGCTTCGGAGTTGACTGCAACGGTACCCTGTCCTATGATGCCCATCGGTACCGAACCGGTACCAATTATTCCTGATGTCGATCCCACTCGATACGGTTATCGGGCTTTACAGGAACATCCAGACAGGTGATACTTCGATTCCTCTGAGGACTCTGAGTCTGAGGGTTCTGTAGAAGCATCAATACTTCTTCCTCAGGAGTCTTCTTCACCTAAACGAAGAATGTCTCCTCCAGAAGACTTGTCTTTTCAAGACTTTGTTAGAGAGGCCCCTAGCCACTTCCCTATCACAGTGGCCCCTGAGTCAGAACCCAGAGCCAAGGAGTTGGATATTTTACAATATCCTAAAGCTCCTAAGGAGGCAGCTACTTTACCTGTTCATGAGATTCTGTATGATCTCATGTTGAGGATGTGGGAGACACCTCTCACCACCTCTCCTCATTCTCGCAGGTTAGACACCATGTATCGTGTCCCTCCTTGTCCTGGCTTCCACAAGACTCAGCTTCCTCACCATTCTATTGTGGTAGAGTCTGCCATGAGGAAGATAAAGAGTGCAAAAAGACACTCATCTAATCCTCCAGGGCGTGAATGCAGGACCCTGGATGCTTTTGGTTTCAGAGGATAAAAGACAGGAGTTTCTCACTTGGCTCAAACATGCCCAAGATGTCTCCAAATTTTTCCAACCATGCAGCCTTTGACTTTTTTGAGTGTGTAAGCAGAGCTTCGGCTATTGCCATAGGGGCACGCAGAATTGCTTGGCTACAAGCTTCTGATTTGGAGCTCTGGGTCCAAGATGAATTGGGAAATCTCCCTTGTACAGGTGAAAACCTTTTTGGTAAGGATTGGCAAGCAAAGGCCACTCACATGGATGCGGAAAACGCTGCTTTGGATCGACTTTCAAAGTCTACCTCTGCTCCTGTTAAGAAAAGATTTGTTTAAAAAGACATCTTTTTCCAAAAAGGGAAGATACTATCCTGCTTATGGTCAGCAGGCATCTTCTGCAGGTCATTTTGCTGCAAAGCGTCAGCAACCACCTAAACAGGCCAAGTCAAAGGCTGCTAGACCTTCCACGGCCCAGCAGCCTCAGCTGCCCCAGAGCCTTTGACTTGCAACTAGAGAACTTAGCCTTTCTAGCTCTGGAAGGACCAGAGCCCCTTACCATCCCAGGAAGGTTGACTGACTTTGCTCCCAGATGGGAGTAAATCACAGCAGAGCAATGGACACACTCCATCATAAGGGAAGGGTACAAGCTTCATTTCTTAAGCCTTCCCCCTCACACCATGGTGAAACAGTTCAGTTCTCCAACATCTCTCCTCAACCTTCTAGGTCAGGAGATTGCCATCCTTCTTGCCCAAGGGCAATAGAAGAAGTACCTCTTCTTCAACAAGGCACAGGGTTCTACTCCCCTTATTTTCTTATTCCAAAGAAAACAGGGGGCTACAGACCCATCTTAGATCTCAGAGAATTGAACAAATTTCTATTCAAGGAGAAATTCAAGATGATTTCTCTCGGTGCTCTGCTTCCATACCTTCAGAGTCAGGACTGGCTTTGTTCTCTAGATCTCAAGGATGCGTACACCCATGTACTCATCCATCCAACTCACAGAAGGTTCCTTCAGTTCCTTTTTCAAGGAAAGCACTACCAATACAGGGTGCTTCCTTTTGGTCTGGCCTCTGCACCAAGGGTGTTCATGAAATGCATGGCAGTAGTAGCTGCATTTCTACGCACTCTAGGAATATTCGTCTTCCCATATCTGGACGACTGGCTCATTCGAACTCCATCCCAGTCAGAGGCCCAGACTTGTCTAACCTGCACAATGCGTGTCCTTCAGTATTTGGGACTAGTAATAAACATCCCAAAATCCAATCTCACCCCTACTCAGTCCCTCAAGTTTATAGGGGCTTGGTTGGATACCACAACTGCAAGGGCCTATCTTCCTCAGGCCCGTTGCCTACGCTTGGGGCAGTTAGCCTCCCAAATACAGTTAAAGCCCCTTTTAACTGCTCGAGAAATGTTACAACTCTTAGGCCACATGGCATCCACTGTGCATGTGGTTTCATATGCTCGCCTTCACATGAGGGCAGCTCAATGGACTTTGTCCACCCAATGGACTCAGGCATCAGGTTGCCTGTCAGACAAAATAGCAAACTCCAGTCGCCTTTTTTGGTCTCTCCAGTGGTGGAAGTCCTCTCAAAACCTGTTGCTGGGGTCCCCTTTTCAACAGTCACTTCCCCAAGCAACCCTTACAACAGATGCCTCTCCAATGGGTTGGGGAGCTCATCTGCAAGATCTCTCCACCCAGGGCATCTGGTCTCCACAGGAGACTTTGCTACACATCAATCTCTTGGAACTCAGAGCAATTTTCTTAGCTCTGAGTGTTCCACTCCCCTGCTCAGCTACAGGACAGTCCTCATCCACGCGGACAACCAAGTAGCCATGTTCTATGTGAACAAGCAGGGAGGGACTGGCTCTGTCGCTTTGCAATGAAGCTTTGCGACTGTGGGCCTTCGCCAGAGAGCATCAGATTCATCTTATGGCAGTATATCTTCCAGGCGTTCAAAACTCTTGGGCAGACAGACTCAGTCGAGTTCTGCTTCCACACGAATGGTCCCTCCACAGGGACCAGGTAGCCAGGATTTTTTGAATTTGGGGAACTTGGACATAGACCTATTTGCAAGTCCGTGGAATGCCAAACTTCCCCGGTTCTGTTCCAGGATTCTGTGTCAGGGAGTTCAAGCCAAGGATGCCTTCCTCCTTCACTGGGTTAAAGACTTCCTTTATGCCTTTCCACCCATTCCCCTAATTCCCAAAACACCGTTCAAGCTTCAGAGAGACCGAGGTTCTATGATCCTCATAGCACCACATTGGCCACGCCAAGTGTGGTACCCTCTACTTCTGCATCTCTCTCAAGCTCCGTCCCTGGAGTTGGGCTCTGCTCCAGATCTTCTCTCCCAGGAAGACGGAACGTTGTGGCACCCAAGCCCCCAGTCTCTCCATCTCAGAGCCTGGTTGCTGAAGGCCTAGACCTTCAAGTTTTCCATCTCTCTCAGCAAGTCAGAGATATTATTCATGCTTCTAGAAAGCCTTCCACTAGACGTTCCTATGCTTTCAAATGGAAAAGATTTACCATTTGGTGTTCAGAGAAGGGTCTTAACCCTCTTGCGATACCTTTTGAATTCTTTACTAGAGTATCTTTGGCATCTTTCCCATGCAGGCCTCAAAACGAATTCGATAAGAGTCTATTTGAGTGCTATTGCAGCGTCCCTCAAGCCTCTCAATGGACAGCCTGTTTCCTCTCATCCTCTTATAGCAAGATTCATGAGAGGCCTTCTTTTAGCTAAACCTCCCATTAGACCACCTCCAGTGGCATGGGACTTAAATCTGGTTCTTGGCCAGCTTATGAAGCCACCCTTTGAACCTTTAGCCACCACCTCCTTGAAATTTCTTTCTTGGAAGGTTATCTTTCTCATTGCAGTCACCTCAGCACGTCGCATCAGTAAGTTGCAAGCCTTGGTGGCTAATCCTCCTTATACAAGGTTCCATCATGATAAGGTAGTCCTCAGGACCAATCCACACTTTATGCTCAAAGCGGTCTCGCCTTTTCATCTGAACCAAGAGGTATACTTACCTGTCTTTTTTTTCCAGGACCTCATGCATCAAGTGTAGAGAAGAATCTTCATACTTTGGATTGTAAAAGAGCTCTCGCCTTTTACTTACAAAGAACACAGCAACACAGAAAGTCTTCTCAACTCTTTGTTGCTTTTGATCCTTCCCATTTAGGACTTCCAGTTTCTAAGAGAACACTGTCCAACTGGATTGCTCAGTGTATTTCTTTCGCCTACCAGAGTAAGAACCTTTCTCTGGAAGGCCATGTCACAGCTCACAATGTGAGGGCCATGGCAGCCTCAATGGCTCATCTATAAACTCTGTGTCCATTGACCAAATCTGTCGAGTGGCCACCTGGTCCTCGGTTCATACCTTCACAGCCCATTACTGTTTGGACAAGGACTCCCGCCGGGATGCCTCATTTGGTCAGGCTGTTCTCAAACACCTGTTCCATTCCTAATCAACTCCTACCCACCTACCCTGGTTGGATGCCAGAGATCCATGGGGGGAGGTGGAGCCCTTTTCGAGGACACACAACCCTGGGGTCTCTCCCTGGCATCTGCAGCTAGGGAGTCCCCATATGTGAAGACTCATTTCTGCTTGTTCCTGGAGATAGCACAGTTACTTACCTGTAACAGGTGATCTCTGGGAACAGCAGGAATGACCCAACCCACCCACCTCCCCTGGGAGTTGTATCTCTCTATCTATCTTTCCCTCTCTCTCTCTCTTTGTCTCAGGTTTAAAACTCGAACTGGAGAGAGGCGGTTGGGAAAGGCGGGAAGGCAGCACGCAGGCGCCGTGGGATGCTTCCAAAATCTTTCTTATTGGATGCTGGGGAGCGTTCCCGCGCAGGCTCCGTCGGTACCGACGATACCCATATGTGAAGACTTATTCCTGCTGTTTCCAGAGATCACCTGTTACAGGTAAGTAACTGTGCTGTCTACTCTGGAATTGGTTCTGTGGGCCAGGGCACACATTCACACACTACAGACACACCTGTTGTCCTGGTATTTGTGCTGTCAGTTCTTCAACCAGACCCTTACTGTCATAAGAACATAAGATATGCCATACTGGGTCAGACCAAGGTCCATTGAGCCCAGTATCCTTTTTCCCAACAGTGGCCAATCTAGGCCACAAGTACCTAGCAGTTTCCCCAAAAGACACAGGTTCCACAATGCTTGTATTGGGTCAAGCAGTGGATATTCTGGGTCCACTTTAAGAATGGTTTATGGACCTTTCCTCCAGAAACTTGTCCAAACCTTTTTTAAGCCCATCTATACTAACAGCTTTTACTACATCCTCCGATAGCAAATTCTAGAGTTTGATTATACTTTGAGTGAAAAAATATTTTCTCTTATTAGGCTTAAATAGGTTACCGTGTAGCTTCATTGCATGCCCCCTAGTCTTTCTATATTTTGATGGTGTTAACAATCAATCTACGTTTACCTATTCCACTCCATTCATGTCTTTCATGAACTCGGGGAACCATTAGCCTGGTGACTTCAGAGCTTGCCATCTAATGATCAGCATACCACTAGAAGCCTCAGTGGGTGGTTCTCACCACTGATTCCAATTTGAAAAGCTAGGGGCTCACTATCTAGGCCAGATGACTCAAGGTGTTTGATGCCCTTAGGAGGCCGCCTGGCCTTTCAGTCGGCTGGAGGCCAGAGTGATCTGGCTGGCGCTAGAGAGTTCAAACAGCAAGCAGAAGTGGTCCATGTGTTCTCGGACAATGCCACATAAGTAGCATATGTCAACAAACAAGGAAGGACTCGAAGCGCTGGACTGGCTGCTCTGTGCAGTTGGGCAGAGGAGCACCTAGTGGCTATGTCAGCAGCCCACATAGAGTGTATTAACAGTGTTCCAGATAACCTTCTGATTTTGAAACACAATAGATCCCAGGGAATGGGAATTGAGCCCCCAAGTGTTCAGCTCATAGTCTAAGATGCAGTCTCCTAGTATTCAGTCTGATTCTCACATTGCTATTATCCTCCGTGGCCAACTTCTTCTTCAGTCAACAAAGAAACCCATATGTGGTAGGCCTGGATGCCCTGTTCCTAGAATAGCCCCAGAAGAGGATTCTCTATCCTCCCTTCATAGCCCTTGATGAGGTGCCTCCTATGTAGAATTTGAACGTATTCAGGCATGGTGATCCTGGTAGCCTTAGACTGGTAACGCGGTCCAAGGTATACGGATCTAATAGAGTTGTTAGCAGACTCCCTGTTCTGGCTTCCGAGGAGAAAATCCACCTTCATCAAGGACCCTGATAATGGAGGACCCTGCTCCCTTCTCACATACAACCTGGTCCTTGAAAGGCATAAGCTAAGAAGGCTACCCTGGAGCAGTAGTTCAGTGGCTATAGGACCTCAGCCTCCTTAGTCTATGTGAGGGTTTGGAGGAGTTTTGAGAGAGATTCTTCTCAGGTACTGTTGGCTGGAAAAGCAAATATAGATGCTATATTGTCCTTCTTATAGGTGGACTTGGACCAGGGATTAGCCTTGAGCACTCTAAGTTTCAAGTAGGAGTCTCTGCATTCTGCTAGGAATGTATTTAGAGTTTGTCCTTTGTGGCCCACTCTGATTTTTGCTTCTTCAGAGAGGTTAAACAGATTCATCTTCCCATGTGTCCAGTAGTACCCCAGTGGAGCCCTTTCATTGGTATTGAAATGATGAAAGGGCCCCTCCTTTTGAGCGTATCCGTAAGACTTCCTCTCAAAGATTTGTCTCTTAAGGTCAGGCCTTGATAAATTTTGTATGGATTCAGGAGCCAGGCCAAAATCTTAGGAGCCACTGCCACAGGCCCCCCCCCCCCCCCCTGTTGTCTCTCTTCTGGTCTCTTCTTCTCAAGTCTCATGACACCAGTGCCAGAGTTCCTATACCACATGGCATCTTTAGACAGAAATACAGATAATAGATACAGCTTTAGATATTAAGTGTCCGTATGTGTGTGGTACAATCATGGTTTTCCTGCGTGTCGGTGGATTGCAAGGATGTGGTGCACATGTATGTGCTGCAGAGCTGAGAAGTGTGTGTGTGTGTGTGTGTGTGTGTGTGTTCTGGAGGAAGGGACACGCACCTTCAGCAACACCTTGCACTTTCCCTCTCCTCTGCAACCTCTCTCCTGCTGGCTCCACTACTCTTACACTTCCAGTCTCTCCCCCTTCACCAACCCCACCTAGCACTCCCATCCTCTGCTCTATAATTCCATAAGAACATAAGAACATAAGATATGCCATACTGGGTCAGACCGAGGTCCATCAAGCCCAGTATCCTGTTTCCAACAGTGGCCAATCTAGGTCATATGTACCTAGCAGTATCCCCAAAAGACACAGGTTCCACAATGCTTGTACTGGGTCAAGCATTGATTATCTTGGGTTCCTTTTTAATAGTGGTTTATGGACCTTTCCTCTAGGAACTTGTCCAAACTTTTTTAAACCCAGCTACACTAACAGCCCTTACTACATCCTCCGGTAACATACTCATACTTCTTTTTTGATAAGCCCACTGCCTCTGTAAACTTTCCCTGTCTTCTGTACTTCCCTCCCTCCCCAACCCTCATCTTTTTTTTTTTTTTTTTGTTCCTGCAAGCTGCAGTTGTGGCCTTCTCTTCTATCTGTGAAGATCCGATCTCCATGGGCAGACAGAAGAGATGTGAATGTGGCTGCACTTTTCTGTCTGGGGGAGATGGGGTCCTCTTGAGCAGACATAAGAGCTTGCAGTTATCCAGGGGGGTAAGAAATCCCAGGCACACGATGCGGATTTGTGGTGGTCATGGCGATCTGATGCCTGGGATTTGTCGAGCCTTGCTTATGGTGGCGTTTCTGGTGGCTAATGCTTTGGCCAGACAAATCTTGGAGCTGCAGGCCTTGTCCTGCCATGAACCCCTTTTTGGTCATATCAACTGCTTCAGTTGCCATACATTCTCCGGGAACAAGCAGGAAGTCGGTCCTTGCATATGGGTGACATTGGCCCCGATGGAGCTCTCACAGAAGCATCTCCCCAGCTTTCAAAGAAAGCCTTTGCGAGATGTCACCATGCATGCATGGTGCCCTTCCTGCCTAAGGTTGCCATCTTTCTCAGTCACCTTTTTTCCATGGAGCCCTTTCCCCCACAAAGAGTTGTTGTTTTTTTTTGCCTGAGTTTTATACTCTTCCCGGTTGTACTCGTCCCACCACCTGAGCCCGCTGCTCTGGCATTGAGTCTTGGGTCCATAACTCTTTTTTTCCTCTTGGTACCTTTGTGCCCTTTTTCCAACTGGCAGCACCACAGGTCTTTGACCTTGCCGGGGTACTTTTTTCCCGCATGGCTACCAGTGGCTTCAAAAAGTGTGACCGGTGTACAAAAATGGTCTTTTTCCTGTACACACGACTGCTGCCTATGCTGTCTAGGGCCAGACCATGACCCCGCGGCCTGTGGTCTTTGTAAAAAGATGTCTACCAAGGCTCTCGAGACGTTAGCAGCAGCACAATAAGCTTTTCCTCGAGTCTGAAGCCTTGGACTCCCATGGTGCCCTCACAGACCCCAGTTGATGCCATGGGCCTTCAAAGAGGAGGGTCTCCCTCGAGGGAACATAAGAAGAAGAAGAAGAAAAAGAAGAAACCCTCGAAGGTAATGTCCCTGGACAGTTCTGGCAGGCCGGGTAAGCTCTGAGCCAGGTCCCGCAGTCCACGCTGCTCATCCGAGGACTTGAAGTGGGAGTGGCCGACCAAGGTTGCCCGGAAGGAATTGCCTGAATATTGGCCCCGGACAACCGAGGCCATCCTCATTGAGGACTCCCCTTTTGGGGGAACCAGCGCAAGACCCGATTTCCTTGGTGCCTGCGCCAACAGCTGCAGAGCCTTCGGGACTGGAGACCAGAATGGCAGCCCTGGAGCATAGCTTGTCTACCTTCATGGACCATCAGCGGGCGTTGACGTCCAGCAAGACCGGGTCCTCGATGTCAAGGATGTCCCCGGAGGCCGAGCCGATCTTTGAGTCCATACGGCCTCGAGTCAATCCTCTGCAGAGGTTTCGATCAGAGTCCCGTTCTACGGGACGGAAGTCTTTCCCGGCTAGCAAGCATGGCACCTGTTGTGGGGCCTCAGGGAGGTTCGGGCCCAGAGCTTCTGGCCCCCCCTCGAGTCTTCAACCGACTACTTAGAATGGGAGACAGAAGATGAGGAGTCCCCCGACACCCGTTGCCACTGCAACATCTCCTCTGACCTGTCCCCCTACCGAGTCATGAAGTTGGTCCCCGCCCGAGGACAAGGCTTTCCTCGACTTCGTGTGGGACATGTCAACGGTGCTAGCATTCTGAACAGAATCGGAGGGCGACCCTCGAATGGAGGAACTAGAAATTCTCCAGTATGAGAGACCACAGAGGGAATCGCTGATGGTGTCCATTCCACCCATCCTGGAACGGCTAATGCTCTGCATGTGGGAAACACCAACATCTGTGCCTGTTGTGAGCAAGCGGCTCGACTCATGTATCGGGTCCGCTAGATCCTAGGCTTCCAAAAGGCACAGCTGCCGCATTACTCCATGGTGGTGAAGTCAGCCATGCATCTGCTGAAGAGCCAGAAGATGCATACTTCGGTGCACTCGGGTAGGGAGGCCCACACCTCGGATGCCCTCAGCAGAAAGTGCTACCAGGGCTCGATGCTCATTGGCCGGATCCAGCTGTACAAGGGCATCTACCTGAGAAATCTGGCGAAGGAGCTCGCTGGGTTTTCAGCTGGTCTCTCTGAGGAACCCCTACATCGGTTCAAGAACCTGGCCAGAGCCGTCCATGAGCCAAATTCATGGCTCGAGCAGCCTGCCTATTTTTTATTTAACAAGCTTTTATATACCGCCCTTCCTGAGAGCAAGGGTGGTTTACATGAAACATCACAGCAACTTTTACATTAAATTTTTAAAAGTATGTACATTTAACTTGTTACAACTATATACAATAAACTTTATCTCCAGGAACAAGCAGGAATGTAGTCCTCACATATGGGTATCGTCGGTACTGACGGAGCCTGCGCGGGAACGCTCCCCAGCGTCCAATAGGAACGCTTTTGGGAGCATCCCTCAGCACATGTGCGCTGCCTTTCCAACTGTCCCTCTTCAGTTCTTTGTTTTCCGCGGAGCCAACAGGACCTATTCCCTGTCACCGCAGAAAATGCCATCTTTAAAATTCTTTCTTGTGGTCGCATTTGCCTACTGCACGATGCCTACCGGTACCGCCGGTTCTTTTCCTAAAAAAACAACCCCCCCCCCCCCCCCAGACTTAGACTGTTTGTTTCTTTTCAGAAACTTTCCTGTTTTGGTGCTAGGTGCCATTTTGGGCATTAGGCCCCATTTTTCCAAAATCCTGGAAAAGCCAACGAGTGGTTTTAAAAAATGTACTAAGTGTGGCAGTACCATTTCCGTCACTGACACCCATGATTGGTGTCTAAAATGTTTAGGACCTGATCATTCTCCAACTGAATGTCTCTCCTGCATGGGAATGACCAAAAGAGGAAGACAGAACCGGGCTGCAAAGCTTGGTACCCTCTTTTCTTCAGATGCCAGATCCATTGCATCGACATCGTCAAGGGCCTCTTCTTCCTCCCATGGATCTCAGGTAACTAAACACAAAAGCCGATCCTCAAATGGTAGCTCTCCTGCTAAGCATCGAGAGGCCATTGGCATTGCCCTTGAGGGAACCATGCCGGCAAAACGGCCCCGGCGGGAGGCTTCGGCTTCCAAAGCATCGATGGGGCTTCAGGATGTTCTCGAGGCCTCAACCTCCCAAGAACTACCTGTGCCATGCTCAGGGGTTCTGGCCGTTCTTACCGGTACAACATCCAGGCATCGGCAGCGTTGATAGACCAGAGATTTCTTGATATCGAACGCAGTATCGCAGCTCTTCTATTAGCTGCAGTACCGGTGGTCCCAAGGGCACCGGTGCCGATACCGACACCGGTACAGACACTGACGATGCCGGTACTGACAGTACTGGTCCCGATGGTAACTCTTCCTATTCCACCTCCGACTGGAGTGGATAAAGTGGTACCGGGTCACCTCGGTACCGACTTCGATCGGTACCGGGATCGTGCTTTGCAGGAGCATCGGGGTCAGGAATACTTCGATTCCTCCGATTCCGAAGACTCTGACAGTTCTGCTGGCACTAGAGGTTTTCTCTTAGATCTTCTCCCCAACGCAGAATGTCATCTCCGGAGGGCATGTCATTTCAGGATTTCATCCGTGATATGGCTAAAGGTCTTTCAATCACAGTAGCTCCTGAAGAGGAACCCAGAGCAAAGGAATTGGAAATCCTCCAATATCCTAAAACTCCTAAGGAGATAGCTACTCTGCCTATCCATGAAATTCTGCATAGCTTGATGCTCAGAATGTGGGAGACACCTCTGACTACTTCTCCTCCCTCTAGGAGACTTGATACTATGTACCATGTCCTGGATTTCAGAAAACTCAGCTGCCACACCATTCAATGGTGGTGGAGTCAGCCATGCGTAGGATGAAAAGTGCAAAAAGACATGCATCCAATCCTCCAGGTCGTGAATGTAGGATTCTGGATGCTTTTGGCCGCAGAACTTTTCAAGCTTGCATGCTTTCAGCTAGGATCAGCTCATATATCCTATATATGGGAATGTTCCTCAAAGAAATCACAGGAGACTTGGAACTTATGAGCCCATTTCTCCCAGATGATAAGGGACAAGACTTTCTTACTCTAGTTAAGCATGCTCAGGATGTCTCCAAGTTTGTCAATTGTGCAGCCTTTGACTGCTTCAAATGCATCAGCAGAACCTCTGGTATTGCCTTTGGAGCACAACGGATTGCCTGGCTACAGGCATTAGACTTGGAGACTTGGGTACAGGACAAGTTAGGCAACATTCCTTGCACGGGAGAGAATCTCTTCGGCAAGAACTGGCAGGAGAAGGCTAACGAGTTAGATGCTGACAATTCTACCTTAGATTGTCAAAGTCTACAGCCACTCCAGCCAAAAGGAAGCCTTATAAAAAACCCTCTTTTATCAAAACAAGGAAGTTTTATCCTTCCTATACCCAGCAGACTCAGACTCCAGGTCAGGTTGCCCAAAAGGGACAAACTAGACAGCAAAAGAAACCAAAAGGCCCGAGAACCCAACCAGCTCTCCAGGTTCAGCCCCCTCAAGGGCTTTGACTCCTTCCTAGAGAGCTTTGCCTTCCTGCCTCTGAGGGGTCCTCAACCTCCCAATATTCCGGGCAGGTTATGCCACTTTGTCAACAGATGGCATCAGATAACAGCAGAAGATTGGACTTTGTCCATTGTAGGGGAGGGGTACAAACGTCATTTTCACAGCTTACCCCCTCCTACGATTCTAAAGCAGTTCAATTCACAAACCTCTGCAGACAATCTGCTAGATCACGAGGTCTCCACACTTCTTGCCCAAGGGGCAATAGAGGAAGTACCCATTCTTCAACACGGTGAAGGGTTCTACTCCCCCTATTTTCTTATTCCAAAGAAAACAGGAGTACACAGACCCATTCTAGACCTCAAAGAATTGAACAAATATCTGTTTCAAGAGAAATTCAAAATGATTTCTCTGGGAACTCTTCTGCCATACCTTCAAAGCCAGGACTGGCTTTGCTCTCTAGACTTAAAGGATGCATACACTCACATTCTTAGCCATCCAGATCACAGGAAAGTTTTACGTTTCCTTTTCAGGGGAAGACACTTCCATACAGGGTTCTTCCTTTTGGTCTGGCTTCAGCACCAAGGGTATTCATGAAATGCATGGAAGTAGTAGCTGCATTTCTACAAACCCTGGGGATTTTTGTCTTCCCTTACTTAGATGACTGGCTCATCCGAGCCTCCACAGTGACAGAGGCCAGCACTGTCTCATACAATGCGAATCCTCCAATACTTGGGATTGGTAATAAACTTCCCGAAAGCTCAACTAGTTCCTTCCCAATGCCTAGAATTCATAGGAGCCTGTCTGGATACCAGGCAGGCAAGGGCTTTCCTTCCACAAGCCCGGTGTCTTCGCATAATGCAGTTAGCTTCCCAAGCAGCAGGCAAATCCTCCCTCACTGCTCGGGAGCTACTGCAGTTACTGGGACACATGGCATCCTCAGTTCATGTAGTCCCATATGCTCGCCTCCACATGCGAGTAGCTTAGTGGACCCTTTCCACACAGTGGACATAGGCCACGGGTCATTTGTCAGACAAAATAATCTCTCAATGACTAATTTTGTCCCTCCAATGGTGGCAATCATTAGAAAATCTGATAGTAGGGTCTCCTTTCCATCAACCCCTCTTTCAGGCCACCCTAACAGATGCATCACAGGTGGGTTGGGGAGCACACCTGAATCATCTCACCTGGACCTGGACACCTAGACTCCACAGGAGGTTGGTTTACACATAAACCACCTGGAGTTAAGAGCAATTTATTTAGCTCTTTGAGTGTTCCACGCCCAGCTCAGCTACAAGATAGTCCTAGTCCAGACGGACAATCAGGTAGCAATGTTCTATGTGAACAAGCAGGGCGGGACAGGCTCTCTGTCATTATGCAACGAAGCTTTACGACTATGGGCCTTCGCCAGAAAGCATCACATTCACCTTCTAGTCGTATATCTTCCAGGCATTCAAAACCTTTGGGCAGACAAACTCAGTTGAGTACTGCTGCCTCACGAGTGGTCACTCCACCTAGACCAGGTGGCAAAGATATTTCATCTCTGGGGCACTCCAGACATAGACCTCTTTGCATGTCCACTGAATGCCAGACTTCCCCGGTTCTGTTCCAGGATTCCGGTGCACAACTGTCAGGCAAGGGATGCCTTCCTCCTTCACTGGGGTCAGGACTTCCTTTATGCCTTCCCATCCATTCCCCTCATCCCCAAGACACTCTTCGCGCTTCAGAGAGACAGGGGTCGCATGATTCTCATAGCACCACGATGGCCACGCCAAACGTGGTATTCCCTGCTTCTGCATCTCTCTCAAGCGGCACCTCTGGAGTTAGGGCATGCTGCAGATCTCCTTTCCCAGGAGAAAGGGATGCTATGGCACCCGAATCCTCAGTCCCTGCACCTCACGGCCTGGTGGTTGAAGGCTTAGACCTCCAGGATTTCAACCTGTCCCAGCAGGTAAGATATCCTTCAGGCTTCTAGGAAAAGTTCCACCAGAAGATCTTATGCCTTCAAGTGGAAACGTTTTACTGTATGATGCTCCCAAGAAGGGATTAAACCCCCGGGTCATACCCCTAGAATCAATACTAGAGTATCTCCTTCACTTATCGAATTTTGGGTTAAAGACCAGTTCGGTAAGAGTCCATCTTAGTGCAATTGCAGCTTCTTATAAGCCTCTAAATGGACAACCAATTTCCTCTCATCCACTCCTATCAAGATTTAGGAGAGGCCTTTTATTAACTAAACCTCCCATCAAGCCACCACTGATAGCATGGGATCTAAATCTAGTTCTCGGGCAGCTCATGAAGCCGCCTTTTGAACCCTTAGCCACTACAGCCCTTAAGTTTTTGACTTGGAA